>JAVYIG010000640.1:0-100000 GCA_035222895.1 Strongylocentrotus droebachiensis
GCCACTAATATTTATTGGCGGAGAGTCCAGGGAGCAGAGCCCCCGGAAGCTTGGGTTTTTTAGGTATTTAATAACGGTCAGATGAGCAATATACAAGGGACCACCTTATAGGGCTCTTGGTGGGGTCCAGGGGGCAAAACCCCCGGAAGCTAAGGGGTTTTAGGTATTTAATAACGGTCACATGAGCATCAAGGTCCCCGCCTTAGGGCCCTTGATGGGGTCCAGGGGGCAGAGCCTCCGGAAGCTCGGGGGTTTTAGGTATTTCATTACGGTCAGATGAGCATACAGGGGACTGCCTTAGGGCCCTTGGTGGGGTCCGTGGGCAGAGCCCCCGTAAGCTCTGGGATTTTAGGCATTTAATAATGGTCAGATGAGCAGGGCCCCGCCTTAGGGCTCTTGGTGGGGTCCAGGGGGCAGAGCCCCCGGATGCTCGGGAGTTTTGGGTATTTAATTACGGTCAGATGAGCATACAGGGGACCGCCTTAGGGTATACTTGGTGGGGTCCGGGGGCGGAGCCCCGTACGCTCTGGGGTTTTAGGCATTTAAATACGGTCAGATAAGCATATCATTTGTGACATTAGCAGCAGGGGCGTCGCCAAAGGGGGGGGGGGGTGTGGGGGGTGCGACACCCCCCCCCCCACCTGTCAGGATTTTGTCGGTAAAATTGCGCTGCCGTCGGGAAAAAAGAGAAAAGGGGGAGGGAAAAAAAGAGAGGGAAAGGGAAAGAAAGGAAAAAAGAAAAGGAAAAGAAAAGAAAGAAAGGAAAAGAAAGGAAAGAAAGGAAAAGAAAGGAAAGAAAAGAGAAAAAAGAGAGAGAGAGAAAAGAGAAGGAAGAGAGAGAGAGATAAAAGAAAAAGAGGGAGGAGAGGAAAGAAAGGAAAAGAGAGAAAAGAAAGAAGAAAAGAAAAGTAAAAGGGAAACAAAAGAAACGGGGGATGAAAGAGAGGGGAGAGGTAAGAGCCTGAGAGAAGAGGAGTTGGAGTAAAAGAGAGAAGGGGGTTGCTGGGTGGAGTCGTCTCGTCGAGGGAGCAAGAAAGACACGGTCAAATATGTTGCTGTGTCGGGTCAGCTGTGTCGGTATTCTTGCTCGATCCTCGTGTACTAATATCAATGCAGAAGTTTGAAGTCGGTGAGATGTATATTGTCGGTCGGCCGACAAGTTTTTTTCCCTACGAACTGTGACTTTTTATCTGCTGTGACGACTTCGAGAGTGACTACAACTACAATACTTGTATTTTCTCGAAGTTTCACTTTCCTATAATATCAGCTAAAGAAATCAGAGGTTTAAAATGTTCGGGGAAACTAAATTCAAACAAGGTTTAAAAGTCAACAACGGTACGACGAATCGTTTTCCTTTCTCTATATTGTGATGAAACGCCAAAGATTCCGCGCTTCGCGCGGAAGGGGAATACTTAATTTCACGAGTCGAGAACGGTACAACGAATCGTCTTCTTTCTCTAATAATTTAAGGAAACGTCAAAGCTTCCGGGCTTCGCGCGAGAGGGGGGAACTGAATTCAGACAAATAGGGCTTATTGAGAGTCGAAAACGGTACAATGAATCGTCTTCTTTCTCTAATAATTTAAGGAAACGTCAAAGCTTCCGCGCTTCGCGCGAGAGGGGGAAACTGAATTCAGACAAATATGGCTCATTAAGAGTCGAAAACGGTACGACAAATCTTCTTCCTTTCTCTATATTGTGATGAAACGCCAAAAATTCCGCGCTTCGCGCGAAAGGGGAAAACTTCATTTAGACGAGTGGAGAACGGTACAACGAACCGTCTTATTTCTCTAATAATTTAAGGAAACGTCAAAACTTCCGCGCTCCGCGCGGAAGGGGGAAGCTTCATTCAGACAAGGATTAAGAGTCGAGCACGGTTCAACGAATCGTCCACTTTCTCTAATATTTTAATGAAACGCCAAAACTTCTGCGCTTCGCGCGGGAGGGGGAGAACTGAATTCAGATAAGGATTAAGAGTCGAAAACAGTACACCGAATCGTCTGCTTTCTTCTCATAATTTAATGAAACTTCAAAGGATTAAGAGTCGAGCACGGTTCAACGAATCGTCTACTTTCTCTAATAATTTAATGAAACGTCAAAGCTTCCGGGCTTCGCGCGAGAGGGGGGAACTGAATTCAGACAAATGGGGCTTATTAAGAGTCGAAAACGGTACAACGAATCGTCTTCTTTCTCTAATAATTTAAGGAAATGTCAAAGCTTCCGCGCTTCGCGCGAGAGGGGGAAACTGAATTCAGACAAATATGGCTTATTAAGAGTCGAAAACGGTACGACAAATCGTCTTCCTTTCTCTATATTGTGATGAAACGCCAAAAATTCCGCGCTTCGCGCGGAAGGGGAAAACTTCATTTAGACGAGTCGAGCACGATTCAACGAATCGTCTTCTTGCTCTAATAATTTAATGAAACGCCAAAGGATTAAGAGTCGAAAACAGTACACCGAATCGTCTGCTTTCTTCTCATAATTTAATGAAACTTCAAAGGATTAAGAGTCAAGCACGGTTCAACGAATACTTTCTATAATAATTTAATGAAACGCCAAAACTTCCGCGCTTCGCGTGGGAGGGGGAGAACTGAATTAAGATAAGGATTAACAGTCGAGAACGGTACACTAAATCTACTTCTTTTTATAATAATTTAATGAAACGTTAAAGCTTTCGCGCTTCGCGCGGGAGGGGGGGGGGGAGGGAACTTCATTCATACAAGGATTAACAGTCGAGAACGGTACAATAAATCGTCTTCCTTTCCTAATAATTTAAGGTAACGCCTATCACCCACCCCCCCCCCCCCCTATAATGAGCGCGTTTCGCGCGCTCTTTAAGTGATTCGCTTGCTCTCTACCGCCCCTCCCTAAAATAAGACCCTAGCTCCGCGCCTGCATTAAAATATAGCTATGATGCCGACTAAGTTGACGAAATAATTCATATATTTATGTCGTCGAGGAAAATGACCATTTGCGCATACGCAAGTACTATAACTTCCGCGCTTCGCGCGGGAGGGAGAGAACTGAATTCATATAAGGATTCAGAGTCGAGAACAGTACACCGAATCGTCTGCTTTTTTCTCATAATTTAATGGAACGTCAAAGCTTCCGCGCTTCGCGCGGGAGGGGAAAAAAAACAAGGATTAAGAGTCGAGCACGATTCAACGAATCGTCTACTTTTTCTAATAATTTAATGAAACGCCAAAACTTCCACGCTTCGCGCGGGAGGGGGAAGCTTCATTCAGACAAGGATTAAGAGTCAAGCACGGTTCAACGAATACTTTCTCTAATAATTTAATGAAACGCCAAAACTTCCGCGCTTCGCGTGGGAGGGGGAGAACTGAATTAAGATAAGGATTAACAGTCGAGAACGGTACACTAAATCTACTTCTTTTTATAATAATTTAATGAAACGTTAAAGCTTTCGCGCTTCGCGCGGGAGGGGGGGGGGGGGGGGGGGAGGGAACTTCATTCATACAAGGATTAACAGTCGAGAACGGTACAATAAATCGTCTTCCTTTCCTAATAATTTAAGGTAACGCCTATCACCCCCCCCCTATAATGAGCGCGTTTCGCGCGCTCTTTAAGTGATTCGCTTGCTCTCTACCGCCCCTCCCTAAAATAAGACCCTAGCTCCGCGCCTGCATTAAAATATAGCTATGATGCCGACTAAGTTGACGAAATAATTCATATATTTATGTCGTCGAGGAAAATGACCATTTGCGCATACGCAAGTACTATAGATAGTCCATAGGAAAAATAATTTAGCCTTCGGCCCCGGGTTTATAGGGTTAAATTTGTAGATGATTGGACATTTAATTTTGTCGGTAATTGGTGGCTAGTTTTGTCGGTAATCGTTGGCCTCTACACCCCCCCCCACTGAAAAAGGTCTAGCGACGCCCCTGATTAGCAGGTCATTTTTTCTCTCTCTCTTCTTTCTTTTTCTCTGTAACAAACTTTTTCAAAAAGTGAGGGGTCTAGAGCCCCCAAGCCCGGCCGTTTCACAGACCCTGACATAAAAGCATATTTTTCGTCCGACTGTAAATTTGGGAATTTCTTATTTTCTAACAAACGCATAAAAATACCGGAAAATCAGTCATTTCAGCAACATTTGTAAATCACTGGTATCCAATAAAAAAAAATACCCCCCCCCCCCTTATCAGTACGCCAGCGTTCAGGGGCTCATGAACTTCTCACCCCTATAACAAAAAACAGACACGCTTTCCCATTCTCTCACAATATGTCTACGATATGCGCGTATCGCTATTATAAAAACCTCCATTGATAAATATAAGTAGCATGCGCAATGTTTAGGAAATTGAATTCCTGTTAACTTTCCTTTTCTTTTTATGGAATTTTAATTCAGGTTTTTATTATTGTTATGTTCTTTTGGGTTAAAAAATACAAACCATCTTTACTCCTTTACTGCTTTCTTTTTTTTGAGGGGGGGGGGGTCAAAAACGCGTTTTGCCCCCCCCCCCCCCCCACTTTTTTTCGGGGGGGGGGGGGGGCAACTGCCCCCCACTTCCGGCGCCTATGACAGTGACTATGCCAGAATAGGGGCACACACAAGTTATCTGAAATGAAACAAATTATTTACTCGAGGTCGAAAAGGTTAATCTGTCTACAAGGTTTTAAACACCCCGCAAAAGTTGTCAATCGTATCATAATACATTGTAGTTATATGAGGAATTAATGTTTAACAAATCACTTCGGAACAGCCATCGCCTTTGCCCCTCCCCCCCAGCGGAGAGAGAGAGAGAGAGAGAGAGAGAGAGAGAGAGAGAGAGAGAGAGAGAGAGAGAGAGAGCGAGAGAAAGAGAGAGAGAGAGCGAGAGAGAGAGAGAGAGAGAGAGAGAGAGAGCAGGTATATTCCTATATTAAACCACACTCAAAGGGTAAGATTGGACTCTCCTATATTATGTGGTGTGCCCTCGGAAGTCTTTGACATACGACGTAGGCCCTATTATCAACTCAACCCCCCCCCCCCATGTGTATACTGTCCTTCGTATCAATGTTTCCTTTATTACACCAGCTCCTCAAGTACAACCAATAATAATATTATAGGCTTTTGTAGACGACCATTTCTGCCCCTCCACTCTTTGGAAACGTGGGAGGCATTACACATTCAAAGCGAAAATATACAATTTTCAGACTTTGGTATCAACCCCTATACATCGTAATTAATACATTATCAGGAATGATTTCAATATTTGATTTTATCTTTACATTGTCAAATCACTGTTGGGTGTTATAGTATGATCAGTGAGGTCGCATTACGAACAATCAGATCTTAAAATGACTCGGTAACATTGTCTCAGATTCTGAAACGAAATCCTGGATTTAGCTCATATGACTTTTACAAGCCAATCGCCTGTCTGATTATCAAGATATCTATGATTGGAAATAAAATCAAATTTTCCGTTTTCCTAACGGCTTCTATAACACTACAATGTGTTAGGGGAAACGAGTATGGTAAAACCGGTCACTCAGAGTTTTAAAAACTTTTTTGAGGCACTTTATGATAATTTTGAAGCGCAATTTTGAACACTATAGGGCCATTCATCTCAGATTTAACATTGGTGCCACAACCAATCATGGTGGGAATTTAAGGACAGTCTCATCTTAAGACTGAAACGACCTTTAATAATGTTTACACAATGACATCAACTACAAATGCGAGCGAGAGTGGCAAGTGAGCTTTGGGGGTAATTCAAAATTAGAATTGCTCTAAGTCGCTTTGAATAAGGAGTACTCCCGTGTTGGATCCGGGCTAACTCGGACCCGGGGACAACTCGGCCCTGCTGCTAAAATCTTTTCTGGTTGTCATTTTACCCTAACTCTAACCCTATGTGGAAAGGAACAAGGGGCACTGATCAGAAGGGAAAAAGGGATACTTATTAGCAAAGAAAAGGATCACGTATAAAAGTAAAAAGGGCAATAATCAGATGTGAAAATGGGCATTTCTCGCATTTGAAAAGGGGCACTCACCAGAGATGAAAAGTGGCACTTATGAGAATGGAAAAAGGGGCACTTCTTAGAAAGAGGAGAGCCACCTATCAGATTTAACAGGGGCATTTATCAGAGGTAAAAAGGAGGAAGGGGCTCTTACTAAAAGAAGGATAGGGGCACTGATCGGAAGGAAAAAAATGCACTTATTGGAAAAGAAAAAGGGGCATGTGTCACAAAATGAAAGGGGCCTTTATTAAAGGTGAAGGGGGCACTTATCAGAGAATAAAAGGGCAATCATCTGAGATGAAAAGGGGCACTTAAGAGAAGGGGAAGGTGCACTTAAATATGACAAAGGAAAAGTGGCACAAATTGCTCCGATTGTTTCAGTTTCGCTCGCTCGATCACTGCAGCACAAACATATAGCTCGTTCGAAGTCACTACCAAACTAGCCAATCAGCTGTCAATGACGTCATATTGAATGCGGTGGCAAATATATTTTGTGAAATTATCGAGAAATTGACTATTTCTAATTGCAAACTAGTTTTATTTTTGGATGGAAAAGCAGCCATTGTTATCTTGACATTCATTGAAGTCATCAGAATAGGGTAAGTTACTTCTCAGATGATTCAAGAGGTCCATTTTGTAGATAATTTTTTAATTTCTTAGAATGTTCCACTGTGTTGCAGGATACCAGGTGTATGCCATTGGGTGTGATGTGTTCGCGCGCTATAAGTACAGGCCACCGCGCCGTCGGGTGTATTATCGTACGTATAGGTGCAAAGCTAGAATGGCTACCACGCTCACTTCCCTCTCTATGCCATTCTGAACATTCCTTTCCTTCTCAATACAATAACTTTCACCTGCCTAAGATATTCAAACCATACCGCTTCGCCACTTCCATTACGTAATCATTAAAAGGATCCGCATATACAACATTTTCCTGCTATACGTTGTACTGCAGGAAAATACAAATCTCCCTGTATACCTTACAGTCCAAACGATAAATATGTGCCTTTAACGAAGCAGGCGACAATCGGCGTAGCAGACGACACTTGATAGTAATTTTGTATGTGAGATTGCTTTGCTAAATATAAATTACTTTGTTAATAAATATCAACTAAAATTTCTTTTACATTATTTTCTTCAAACCATCATTGATATTTAATAATTCATGAGTGAGTAAAAGAAACATACCAAACTATATAATTATATAAAATACTTGGTGGCAATTAGGGGAGTTTGACGTGATGACCGATTGCACCCCTCTGTTAATAACCGAATAGTCCATATGGTGTGTCATGAATATTCATGTTTTTGCTTACCTCGGCTAAATGTTTGCTTTTATATACTTAATTGAAAAATTACGGTGGGGGGGGGGGGGGGGGGGGTTGGATGAAATGGACATAATGAAATAGGCAGAAGTGATCTATGATAATTCATGCTTTTTATGTTTCGTGTGCTCGACCTATAATCTTCAAATCGCTTGGCAAACTGAGTCCAAAGTTAGACTTGTTTTACATGTGTATTATAGGCAATGACGAGCTTGCAACCTATTTTGAAAAATTACGGTGGGTGAACTTTCAAAAGCCAATGAGACATGAGGGCTCCAATGAAAGAGCTATAGTGATAACGTACGTCAACGGGGTGGATGTGCTTTTCGTTTAAACAAAAAATGAATTTTTAACGATTTAAAAAAAAAACGTCCATAGGCTAACATGTTAAGCTGCTGACTCTGACCATGCTCTGACGATAGGGGGTGTTGTGAAATGAGACTAAACGGAGCAATATGCTTGTCAAAGTAAAAGGGGCGCTTCTCAGATTTGAATTGGCGGGGCACTCACCAAAGATGATCAGGTACACTTTTATGAGAATGAAAAAGGCACCCTTTTCCAAAAAATGGGGGCAACTGTCGAAGGAAAAAGAGCACCTATCAGAGTATAATTCAGTTTAGTTTAGAGGGGCATTTATCAGAGGTGAAAGTTGTATTTTTGAGAAGGGGAAGGACTCTTCTTAAAAAGGAAAAGGGGCACTTATCAAAAAGGAAAAAAGGGGCACGTGTAAAAAAAAAGGGCAATTATCTGAAATGAAAGGGGGCAGTTATTATATTTGAATAGGGGTGATTATAATAATGTGGATTGGGCACCTATTAAAAATAAAAAGGAATGCGTTCATTTTAATTTAGGGCTTCTTGAAAAACTTGGTGGCAGTGTGCCAATGGGCAGTTATTAGAAAGGAAAAGGAGCACATTGTTTCTATCGACGTAAGCGGGGGAAATTGGGTCACCTAGCTATCGACGTATTAAAGGGGGTATTTAAGGAAAACCAGAAAAGGTATGGGCACTGTGCCCCCTTACCCCTTCCTAACCCCTCGAGCACCCCCTCTGCATAATAGTACGTGAACTTTGAATTTTAGTTGCCACAAACAATGGGGGCAGTGCCCCCGTCCGCCCCACCCTGGGTTGGTTAACGTGTGTAGATATCGATATCGATATTGGCAGTGTTGTGCTAGCTAGCTGTTTTAGCTCACGCAACGCCATAATCCAAGTTCGATGTACCAATTTTAGCGTAAAATGGATCCGTCCCAACGGTCGACTATTATGCTGACCAGGCAGCTCAATGGTAAACTCAATTTAGTTTTATTTTTTGAATTATTTCTCCTTGTAGGGAATTTTGTGTTCATGATGTTAGTTGAGTTACGTAGTCGTTGATTCATGTTCATATGTTTCTTGTACACAATACCATTGGCAGAGCATGCAATGCATGCAATGAATGAACTGCGGTGTAGATGTACAGTGTATACGGTGTCAATGAGTATGCGCACGGTATACGACCTGTGTGATGCTGCGTGATCCAGTGTTTTCTTTTGTTCGCTCATAGTCATACTCCTAGATCTACTCATAGATATAACGTTATTAACGTTACTCATAAAAATTGCCATTTCCTTGATGTTTGAAAACTCATGCATAGATATCAAAATGATTTTATTTTATATTGCAAATTGTCAATCTGACGGGTAAATCGAGTAATGTCTGAATAACAAAAATCCAAATATTATTGTCAGTGACAGTGTCAGTGATGGTCTGTCCACAGGAGCATCACTATCGTGGCTAGCCTTAAGGGCTCTCTCGAAATGTTTTTTTAATGATAGTATTCGAGAGAGCCTTAACTTGCTCCCATAGGGCCCCACGGAGAGGTAGGTAAACAACATCACACTTTCCCGCACCCGCCCAATATTGGACAGTGGCTTTGATAAATTGTGTGGGACTTGTGATCGTAATTAATCCCAGAATATCATAATCAGAGGTAAAAATAAAAAATTAAAAGCAATTTTCTTACCAGACCGATCAGCTTAGCTTCCTTTTCACGTGTACCGTGGGAATTTACGATCTCTACACAATGGTGATGACCTCTGACTGGCACTTCCGTAATTGTGGGTAAATTGTGCTGCTTCCGTATAATGCGCTGTATGAGTGTTATTCAGCGCATTATACGGAAGCAGCACAATTTACCCACAATTACGGAAGTGCCAGTCAGAGGTCATCACCATTGTGTAGAGATCGTAAATTCCCACGGTACACTAACTCCGGGAAGCTCCAACGCCGGCGCGCAGCGTCGGAGCTTCGGTCGCACTGTCGTGGTGGCTTCGACAAAAAAAAATGGGGCGACGTTATCGTTAAAATCTGCAAAGGGAGTACTTACAATTTTTACATCATAGGGTGCACGAATCCTCAGGGCATAACAATGATCACTTGAATTCATAATTTGAAGAAGTCTTCGATGGGAAAAAAGGGTTTTTCAGAGCACTACCCAAACGACTCTTCCATGTTGCAGCGTCGATTCAAAATGGCGAAGAGACTGTACGCATGCGCGGCAGAGCCGCAGAAAGTATGAATATTCATGCTATCGAGTGCCGATCGCTCGAAATCGCTGAATATGCACGACTCGAACAAACAGAGTCCTTCTCAACCTCGTGCATATTCAGCGATTTCGAGCGATCGGCACTCGATAGCATGAATATTCATACTTTCTGCGGCTCTGCCGCGCATGCGTACAGTCTCTTCGCCATTTTGAATCGACGCTGCAACAAGGAAGAGTCGTTTGGGTAGTGCTCTGAAAAACCCTTTTTTTCCCATCAAAGACTTCTTCAAATTATGAATTCAAGTGATCATTGTTATGCCCTGAGGATTCGTGCACCCTATGATGTAAAAATTGTAAGTACTCCCTTTGCAGATTTTAACGATAACGTCGCCCCATTTTTTTTTGTCGAAGCCACCACGACAGTGCGACCGAAACTCCGACGCTGCGCGCCGGTGTTGGAGCTTCCCGGAGTTAACGGTACAC
The DNA here is from genome assembly GCA_035222895.1 of Strongylocentrotus droebachiensis. Lineage (NCBI taxonomy): Eukaryota > Metazoa > Echinodermata > Echinoidea > Camarodonta > Strongylocentrotidae > Strongylocentrotus > Strongylocentrotus droebachiensis. The sequence continues at coordinate 10,292 of JAVYIG010000640.1, forward strand.
GTGAAAAGGAAGCTAAGCTGATCGGTCTGGTAAGAAAATTGCTTTTAATTTTTTATTTTTACCTCTGATTATGATATTCTGGGATTAATTACGATCACAAGTCCCACACAATTTATCAAAGCCACTGTCCAATATTGGGCGGGTGCGGGAAAGTGTGATTTTGGACACATTTTTGATGTTGTTTACCTACCTCTCCGTGGGGCCCTATGGGAGCAAGTTAAGGCTCTCTCGAATACTATCATTAAAAAAACATTTCGAGAGAGCCCTTAAGGCTAATCGTGGCTGTGTAGTGTAGTGTAGTGTAGACCGAAAGCTTCAGTCTCTATAATCGTCTGTTGTTCCACTAAGACTACGTCTGGCTCCACTAGACCTCCGGTTATAGAGATTGAATGACCGCCTATGCCATCGTATGTTGAAGATATCACGGCTAGATTTTAGCCGTTAGGCCCCTCCCACAAACATGACAAACTTGCCATGGCCGTATTGTTATGCCCCCAAAATCCCCCAAAATGTCATTTTACCTCGTGCATATCCAATTTTAAATTAGGCCTAGGCTATAATACATCGGTTCCACTTACTAACTTGATTGAAATAATCCGTTTAATGGTCCCTTTTAAGGAAATTATGGGTCAAAATCGACATCCATGTTGAAAATCTTGCAAGCCGTGTTAAACTCTCGCTGCCGTCAATCTCATACCTTCTAGTCTACGCCGAAGGCAAAATGATTATGAAGGAAAAACTGATAACGCCATTACGAACGTGTAGATGGCGCACAGTTTTTCCTTCATAATCATTTTGCCTTCGGCGTAGACTAGAAGGTATGAGATTGACGGCAGCGAGAGTTTAACACGGCTTGCATGGATTTGGGCTTGGCAGCGCTCACGCCGCCCTACTTAGCTGATCCGAAAAACGGGGGGAAACAGTTTTTTCGAACTGTAATAAGTTGTGATCCCTTGGGGCTAGCGAAAAAGCAAGCGCATTGGTCGATTTCTACGACTTGGACTATAATCGATCAGGCCGTCGGTTCTAAAAAGTGTCAAATTTCAGAGCTAGGATGCAAACAACATTTATATCGCTGTTTTGACGAAGATATTTTTAGAAATCCGATATGACACCCTTTTGGAAATATGGAGATTAATCTACCCTTTCATATGACCTCATTTATTGATTATCACCTTCAGGATCACAACAATTAAAGGTTTGAATCTCAACGCTAACGTTGACCAATTTTGCATGGTCACGCAATGCACATGCATGTAGACTGCAGAGGGATGCGCGCAATATGTATGGGAAGGACTTTAGGACACAACATCGGGTGCGCAATCATATACCCTAATATTAGTAGAGCTAACCAAGTCAGAAGTCAGAGTGGAATTTCCCTAACTAAAAAGTTGCAATAAAGATCCATAAAAAAATTATTTAAAAAAAATTATATTATTGTTGTTATAGTTGTTCATTTTCTTATGCCATTAAAAAGAATTCATTCTCGATCTCTCTCTCTCTTGGTAGATTTAAAAAAGCAACCAGTGACTGGATTTTCAGCTGGTCTTGTAGATGATGATGATATCTACAAATGGGCGGTGATGGTGATTGGACCTCCCGAAACTTTCTAGTAAGTAAATGCAAATTTGCAATAATAGCTTTCAACATGCACATAAATGGTAGAATATTGCAGCATGTAAAATGTTAGTAATCAAGGCTTGGAATACTTACTTGTACATGAGTGATAGATAAAAATATCAGGGGACCGCGAGCTTCTTGATGAGCACAACATACACTATGAACATGACGGACAAAAAAAAAGAGGACAAAATATACAGTTCCTCATTCTACCCTCAACAATTGCTGTGGTAGACAAAGGAACATCCCTTCACTGCTATTATGTAAAAATGTGTAGAACAGGTGTCACATGCATATTCACCTGTTTTTACGTACATGTAATAGCAGTGAAGGGATGTTCCTTTGTCTACCACAGCAATTGTTGAGGGTAGAATGAGGAACTGTATATTTTGTCCTCTTTTCTTTGTCCGTCATGTTCATAGTGTTATTTCAGCTCAGTAGTCTGAATAGTAGTGATGTCATTTCAGCTAAAAGTAATGGATGAAGTGAATAATAATAGTGAGTGAGGGTCATATTTTCCATTCCACTTGATTCCACTGGCACGTTAATAACATGATATGTTACATTGTTCGAGCAGCAGTTCGCTTGGATGCTGCCTGACTGACTTCTGAATACTGAAACCAATCGTGTCTAACACAGTGTCAGATTGGGGTCCGCTCGCTATTCATAAGGACCGGTATTCATTATTTTAGAAAAGGGTCATCATTCATAAGGGTTCTTATTTATAAGCCCCACTATTCATAATCGAAGAAGAGAAATATTGGATGGGGGACACCCCCACGGCTGTGGCGTAGCTATTATGAATAGCGACCCTCTTCTCATATTATCAATAGCGACCCTCATCTCACATTATGAATAGGGGTCCTTATGAGTTACGATCCTAATGCCTTTTATGAATAGTGACCCTCTTTCCGTGTTATGAATAGCGGTCCTTATGAGTAATGACCTTCAATGTGAATTATGAATAGCGACCCTCATCTCACATTATGAATATAAATAGCAGTCCTTGTGACTGGCCAGTTTACCACATCAAGATAACCCCCCCCCCCCTCCCCATCCGGATCCCCCACAGTTTCATGTAGCATTTTGGCTGCTTTCTAATGTTATAGTACAATATTTTTTGGATGTACAGTAGCCTACAGTATGTAGACTGATGGTACAGGTACTTGTTTTAGACTTTTAGACATGTATGCCTTTAATAGATTGGGCTTTGGATCTCAATGGACGATGTGATGATAATACCGGTACTAATAATTCTATCATTTTATTTTCACTGTTCACAGTGAGGGAGGATACTTCAAAGCACATTTAATTTTTCCAAAGGACTACCCAAATAAGCCACCTAAAATGAAGTTTGTCTCCGAGATTTGGCATCCGAACAGTAAGTATCATCAAAGGATTATCTCGTGGGGTGGTATTTTGAAAACGATGTTAGCATGAAAAGTAGGTATAGCACATAATTTGTATTCTGAAAACTAACAGAGTTCCGTTTGCGTAAAGATGCAGCGAGCGGGCATGCACAGAACCTTACGTGGACTTAACATGATGGTTAACATAGTTTTGGTATTCTTTGAACCAAGACTGACAGAGAAGTGAACATAGAAATATCATTGGTGTACATAGAGGTCCTTTATTATACATCAGTCTATATATATGTGAAATGCATTACCGGTAGACGTTTTATTTCCAGCACTTTTCCCTATTTGGTTTCTGTGAACACTATAATATGATTCTTGGAATCTACAACTTTTTAATGGTAACACAAACTTAGAAAACAAGGAATGAAGTAGCTTTTCATGTACACCTTTGTATCAAAAGCTTGGACAAAGCTAGTGCATACGAAATGATGATACTCAATATACACGTAGTCCACATAGCTGTTCACGCAATCAAACGTAAAGCGTGATTGGCTGAGAGTATATTATTACAGTGATTCTCATTGATTAAAAATTCTCATTAGAGAATCAATGAAAAATGTGCGGTGACCTTAAAAAAGTTAACACACCCTTAACATAGTTTTCAGAATACTGATTTAAAGGTATAATGGGCATGTTAATTCTGGAACTTGACATAAAAAAAAAGTTAACATAATTTTAGGAATACTGGTCCTTGTCTCATTTTTTCATGACTAGATGTACATAAATTAGAGGTTTGGTTTTTCCTATTTGTTTTAACAACTAGCAAGATTCTTCTGTTATATGCCGGGGTAATAATCAATGCGCCTCGGAATAGAATTTCTAGATAGACACTTAGACAGCGCAAATAAATGCCTATATTTATTAATTTGTTTGCAAATTATTTTTGGAAAAAAAAAAATTGTCGATTGAGACTTGAGAATTAGATGAGCCTCGATTTGCCTTCTGGCAGTATTGAATTAAATGCATATCACTACATGTACATGTATGTAGGTCTTAGATTCCCCGGTATAATGCGAACATTTGCAATCAAAAATTATCTTTACAAGATATTGATTAAAAATGATAGGGCATGAACTGGTTTTGCGCATCTTCGTTTAGAGTTAAAAGGGCCTAAGTCGCCCGATTCAGGAGAGAAGAGCCTATCAAAGGAATAGACCAGTTCTGGTCATGCGATTGCATTGTGAAAGAAATGTTGTGCAATAGATCAGAAAAGGTTGATCATCTAGCATATACATGTAAGTATTGGTGTGTACTGCAAGGTTCTGGAATCATCAAAATGATAAGAAATGTGGCCCAGTCTTGGTTAAGTTGCAACCACTGTACACAGAAAGATATATATGGGATCTATCCAGTCTGGATAGATATAATAATTTACCAAATATATCAATTAGTAGGCAGTTTCCCGGCAAAAGTTGTATCGTCACGTATTAGCAAACACATATTCTTTCACATGATTGGTAATAAGAGCTTCCATTTCATTTTTTGAGAGGGGGGGGGGGGGGGGGGGGCGTTTCCAAAACTGGTCTATACCTTAAGTAATGCGTGTGTCTTGTTCACCTTTTTTTTCCAGTTGACAAGGATGGCGATGTATGTATCTCAATACTCCATGATCCAGGCGAAGACAAGTATGGCTACGAGAGGCCTTCAGAACGCTGGTTACCTATCCACACAGTGGAGACGATACTCATCAGTGTTATTTCAATGTTAGCAGACCCCAACGACGAATCACCCGCAAATGTAGATGCTGCTGTGAGTATTGTATCTAAACATGTAAAAGAGCGATTCCATCCAATGTGTCCCACAACTTCTTACCGTAATTAACGGTGTATAAACCGCACCTTTTTGCCGCCGAAAAAAATTCAAAGTCGGGGGTGCGGTTTATACACGGTACACCAAAAAAAAAAAAATTAAGTTTCGATTTATGGCGCTATGTCTGGCAATGTCTCCCAGCTCAGTAATCGGTGTGTTGACTTACCACTCGGAAACTAAAACAACACTCAAATTTGTCTGTCATCTTGGTTTGAAATTAATCTTTCTGATAGATCTCAATATGTAGTTTATAATAATATTTCCTCCAATTTTCCACCATTACATGGTGTACCACAAGGTCCTATCCTAGGTCCTCTACTGTTTTTTAAATTTACATTAATGATCTTACACATTCAGCTGCACCTCGCAGTTAAATGAAAGGCCTTCCCGCGTGGGTTTTTTAACACGGACCTGGCAAAAAAAATTGGCAAAAAACAAACAATTCTTTTTTTTTTTTTTTTTTTTTTTAAAGGGCAAAAAAGAGGGGTGCGGTTAATACACGAGGGCGGTTTATAAAACTTTAATTACGGTATGTTCTTTTTCCATTTATTTCTTTCAAGAATGATAAAAATTCTTGCTTGACCATTTAATAATGTTAATGATCCGGCCAGAAGCAACCATAAGTAAATGGTCATATCAAGAAGATTTTTTAATTTTTCATGAAATAAATGGATAAATATAATATCATACAGGAAACATTGCACGGAATCCCCATTAAATGCTATTAATTTGGCATCATTCCATTCCCTATTTTTCTTTTGCCCTTCTTCAAAGCTCATTTTCCATATATACACTACTGCCTAAAGGTTTTGGCAGCGGGCTGACCCGATGCCCGAAGCGCGTAGTTGAAGAAACGACGTTCGGGTCGCGCCCGATGTTCGAGTCGCGCCCGAAATCTGCCCGAAATCAGCCCGAAATCAGCCCGAAATCTGCCCGAAATCTGCCCGGTACTATATTCGCCTTGAAATGATGCGCGTGCTGAAGTCGTGCGTTTTTAAGACTCGCACGCGACGAGACCCGATGACGTCACGTTGAAAAGTCAAATTGGTCGAGAAGAGCGATTCAACTGCAGATCAATTTGCCTATACAATTTGCGTGTTAAAATATGAATCGCACCGCACGAAAATTATACACAAATACACGTAGAGTGTATGGGAGAGTCGAGTGTATGTTAGGAAAGACGCTCACTAATTTGTTTTGGTGTTCACCAACTCTCACAGCAATATGAGTAAGGCAGCCTAAAGTCTAGTCTAGACACCCTGATTTTGATCTAAGAGTGGATGATCACCGCAGGCTTTAGATATTTTTCTGCCAAACATCTTCGAGGAGCTAGGGTCCATGAAGTTAGCAGTCGCTAGCCGGACGGCAACGGGGACGGCAAACGCTAGCATAGATCTACCGTACCACATCGTCATGCCTAGCCTAGGCTCTAGCCTAAACTTAATAAAATGGCTCAATTGAGCATTCATCAGACTAATGATATGAACAATTTGGTCTCACCTTACATTATGCCAATGACACATCAGTCCCTGTTTCCATATTTTAATTCCAAGGATTAAGATATACTTTCTTTGCAACAGCTAAGTCATAATTAATACTAATAGTGCTACATTGTGTAGCCTGTAGGCATAGCCTATGCTAATAACACTATGCATGCTGGATCTAGATTTTGAACGCACGTGGTACGCGAAGCTTACGTAGATATCTAGGTCAACTTAGGACCTATGCTCGCGCTGCTTGCATCACGTTCGTGACCTTAAAAAAAAAAAGGAAGGCGAGGAAAAAGAAGAAAGGAAATATGTAGAAGGAGGGGAGGGGGGGAGGGGGGAAGAAAAGGAAGGAGAAGAAAAGAAGAAGAGTAGATGAAAAGCAGAGGGGGCGGGGGAGAAGAAAATGAAGAAGCAGAGGGGATTGGGGAAGGAAAAAAGGCCCAAGGAGAGGAAAAAACAGGGGATATAAAGAAGCAGAGGGGGGGGGGGGAGAAGAGTTGATAAAGAAGCAAAGGGGTGGGGGTGAAGAAAAAGATGGAAGAGTACACCTGTAGATGAAGAAGCAGAGGGGATTGGGGAAGAAAAAAAAGAAGGGGGAGAAGAAAAGGAAGAAGGGGAGAAGAAAAGGAAGGAGAAGAAAAAGAAGAAGGGGAGATGAAGAAGCAGGAGGAGAAAACGAAGGAGAAGAAAAAGATGAAGAGTAGATGAAAAGCAGAGGGGGCGGGGAGAAGAAAATGAAGAAGCAGAGGGGATTGGGGAAGAAAAAAAGGAAGGGGATATAAAGAAGCAGAGGGGGGGGGGGGGGAAGAAGAATAGATGAAGAAGCAAGGGGTGAGGGTAAAGAAAAAGAAGAAGAGTAGATGAAGAAGCAGAGGGGATTGGGGAAGAAAACAAAGGAAGGAGAGGAAAAGGAAGAAGGGGAGATAAACAAGCAGAGGGGGGGGGGGGGGGGGGGAGGAAGAAGAGTAGGTGAAGAAGCAGAGGGGCGGGGCCGGGGGGTGGAAGAAAAAGAAGAAGTGGATATGAAGAAGCAGAGGGGTGGGGGAAGAAAAAAAAGGAAGGAGAGGAATAAGAAGAAGGGGAGAGGAATAAGAAGAAGGGGGAGAGGAAAAGGAAGGAGAAGAAAAAGAAGACAATCTAACTAAAAATAAGAACAAACATAGACACACGAAACAAGCAGAGAACTTATTAATCAATTCCAAATTTAATTTGTTCACCAATGAATTGAATGTTTGAATGAGGAGAGCTAGCGTAGCGTATATTTCGTATTATGTTAAAAGTGTTTCTAAACAAAGGGTACTTTGGAGACAAGGTGTCTGGCAACATGCGTTTATCTCAAAAGTTATTTATAAACAGATCATGTTTGCGCGGTAAGATCACGTGATCTTAGTAGTGATGATTGAACCTTCGAGAGAGAGAGAGAGAGAGAGAGAGAGAGAGCAGTTCTGCCCTGAAAACTAAGCGTATGCATTATTTTGTTCGAATCTTTCTCATCATCTTTTCTGTTTTTGCAATTCTTTGTTCCACCCTCTCTCCCTCTCTCTCTCTATGCTTGTATATTCCCTTCTCTTGTTCATTACGGTTCTAGTTCTAGGAGAATTACCCTTGGGCAATCACCCCGGCCAATTACTCCCCCCCCCCCCCCCCCGTGGACATTTACATTTCCCTGGAAATTACCCCATTCGACAATCACCCCCTTGTTTAATTCCATGTTTTTCTTTCTATCAATCATGTATTTTCGATTATCATTTTTTCTTTCCATACGTAGATCTTTATGAAGCAATTATTAATCATTCTTCTGGTTTCCTTCGTAAATGTGTTCACTTTATGTATTTCTTAGATTTTTTCAATCATTTTCTATTTTTTCCTCAATCCTCAAGTATTTCGTTTTTCGAATCTTTATTTCCATCTATAACGTATTTTCATTGTTTATCGCCATGCTATCTTGTGTGTGTATTTTTGTGAAGTGGGGGGGGGGGGGGGTGGGGGGCTGGAGTTTCTCTACATCATCATTTTTATAATCGCCATCAATACATACAGCCAGCATTTTCATCATCGTCCATCAATATCATCACCATCATCATCACTACGGTCACCATCGATAAATCGGTATCATCAGAACAACTCAACATCTCTTCAGTGACTGGGCAATAACTTTCCTTTTCCACACAAAGCGGTTTCCTTTAGAAATTTGATTTGTTTACTAAAGCTTTGTTTCGTGAAGTTGCCCTCTCACTTCAGACATGCATGCCGCTGCGGTTTGTAGAAAGAACAGAAAAGTCGTAAACATTGCGTAACATGCACTTTCTCTGTCATCATGATGGTTCGTAGTAGGTCCATGCTGAAGGCTGGTGGAATTTGACAGGGGCCACGCGAGCGGCCACAGAATATTCATAAAACAATAATTTAAATGTAAATAACTATGCATCATGAGCCACTCGTGTTTTCTTAAGAACCCCTTTAAAAATTGTGTTGCTCTTTACTCGAATATCGCAACCCTGAATCGCATTTGATTCCACATTTGGCGTCCATTGTGCGAGCACGAGTATACAGCCAGTAGTTAACTAGCCTAGCCTCGTGGTTGCTGCTTTCCCTAACGTCCGCAATAAAGGCACATCTTTTTTCCGTCAGCAAAATATCGAAAGTCGGGAGTGCGCCTTAAATAGTCGGGAACAGGATATTTGAGTCCTCAAATGCTACTTTTTAGTGGTTTTCAAAAATCTCTGTGTCTCAACATGAATTACATAATGCAAATAAAGAATAGGATCTACTATTTGAAGTTAAACTACGTTCCTAATTTGAAAGGAAGAGAGGGTTTTTTCAGTTTGTTTTCAGTCTCGATAAATTATGCCCTGTCACAAGGCACTTTGCCGGCCGAAGCTCTACCGTGTCTTCAGCTCACTCACCTGTATGATGCAGCTCACACAAGAGATAACGAATCACCACACGAAAACTAGCCTGTCCTCATTTCTGTTTGGACTCGGAGGAAAATTCTGTCATCTTTAGTTTTAAAAACAACATTGTTACTGGGTCTAACTCAGTTCACAAGCACTTCAACCGTGCCTCGTAATAAAATGAAAGTATTTTTTTAACACTGTCACTGAATTAAGAGCCGATCTGATGTTAACAAAAAGACCAATGTTGGCTTTTTTTGGTGGCTTTTTGTTAACCAGATCAGATCGCGTCTTATTTCAGTGTTCAAAAAATACTTTCACTTTTCATTATACGAGGCACAGTTGAAGTGCTTGTGAATTAAGTTAGACCAAGGTCTAGTAACAACTAACAATGTTTTTTTTTTTAACTAAAGATGACAGATTTTTGTTTCCAGATTTTTTTTTTCTGATTTTTTTTTTTTTTTTTTTTTTAGGGGGGGGGATCTTCGAAATAGGGGTGCGCCTTATAGTTTTGTGATTTGCTTTCTAGTATTGCGATGATGTATAGTTGTACGCTTTAAATTAAGACATGTTCATCATTGAAAATGGTCATGGAAATTTACATTATCCTGCTCTGGAAAGTCATGAAAAGTCATGGAATTTTTAAAATGTGTGAGTGTACGAACCCTGAAGTAAGTCTTTATAATTATTTGGATGTTTTGATATTTTCGGTTGATTCCAGATGAAGAAAAGCAAAGGCAAACTGTTCGCCAGATTCCGGTAAAAATCGCCAGTCAATCCCCCTTTGCGTGTGAAGCAAGGGTTACCGGATGCGTGTGGGTCACCTCCCTGGTTTTATCAAAGCATTTATCCTCGTACCAGACGGTTAATTTTGTCTATTTTGTAATTAGCCGCCTGGAGAAGAAAAAAATCTGCGGTAGTCCGCAATTGACAAAAAAGTTAGGCGACAACTGTACCAAAATAAGTGATAATACTTCAACACTAAATACTTAGATGGTAAATTGATTTAATTTTTAGCTATGTCCTTCCATCGTGTTTATTTTAACTTGGACAAAATGACATGAGTTCGAGAACGCCGACTCGGCAGACGTTCACTGCATGTTAATTAAATCTGTTTAATGGTTGTTTTCTTGACAAAAACATCGAGTTAGAGTGACTATTGTGACGTTTGGAGATAACCATTATGACATCACAAAGCCGCGTAGCACTAGCATTCCACGCAGATGCGCATTTTTTCACAGACATTGCGCGCAAAGCAACGGCGCATAGCAACAAAGTAAACAAAGCAGCTCGAAGTTCGGGAACTTCCCGAAGTTCGGGCGCTGCCCCAAATTCCGCGCGTGCGTTCAATTCAGCTGCCCGAAAGCTGCCCGAAATCGGCTCGAAATCTGCCCGAAATCTGCCCGAACTTGCTCACATTTTTGGCAATTGACACTCAAAAAAAATACGCGACCCGCGAGTAGCTTGCCCGCGCCCGCAGCCCGCTGCCAAAACCTTTAGGCAGTAGTGTATGTATGTATTTTTCTCTCTTTTACATGTATTTCTCTCTTGTACATCTCTCTTTTAGTGGTTTTCCCCGCAAACTCTTTGTTTTCTCCCAAGGAAAGTCATTTGTTGAACTCAAGACAGGGGACCCCAGCTATCCTTAAAATTTAAAAACAGGGAATACAGTTCCCTTTTTTTCGAACCAGGGAAGAGCGCTGATTAAAAAACAAAACACTCATATCATGGAAAAAGCAGGAAATTTCAGAATGTTGCCAGTCTCCTAGAGTTTCTCTCTTTTCCAAGTGGCGTATCTACTATGATTCGTTATAGCGACATTTCGCACTGGAGTTGGGTCGAAATAATGAACCTGGAATTTGAAACACCTCCAGGGAAATATCAAGGAAAAATAAGGAAACTTGATTTCATTCAATGCTTTGAATCCTGCAAGACAAGTTCCTTTGTTGCCATATTTACAAGTAACAGTTTTGTCTTATCCTTACTTTAATATATTAATTCCAATACGTGCACAATGCAATAGCATTTAATTGCTATCTTTATATTTCAGAATGTTCATCAAAAAATCTATTATAATGGAAATGTGATAATGATATCGACAGCTGCCTGATAATATATCTTTTACAAAATGATGTCTTTGTTTATATTTTACAGAAAGACTGGAGGGAAGATTACCAAGGGGCCTTCAGGAAGAGGGTGAAAAAGTGTGTGAGAAAAAGTCAGGATACGCTGTAAAGCTTCAAAAAACTTTATATTTGTGTTTTTCCCAGCCTGAAGGTGAGAATTAACCCATTTTTAATATTTTTTTTCTTCAAATCTATTTTGAAGATGCACTAGCAAACATTGTGAAAAAATGAATCATAAGATGATTTCTTTTTTAAAGAAGTAGTTTGCTGACCTTGTTAACTTCAGTGTTCAGTGCATTTTAGATCGTTTGGTTTAGAAACGCTTTATGTCAAATCTGGTATTTCATGCTTGGTGTTTTCTTGAACGATAAGGATCTATACAGTAAGTCTTTCACATCTTATATCATACATGTAAATTATACACAGTGCTTAAGTGCTTGATACATTGTAGGTGGTGCCAGAGGCATTATGTAAATCAGGTTCTCCGTACGTTTGTCCCTCTTTTTTTGTCAGTGCGCAATATCTCAAGATCCACTTGAAATATGAACTTCAAACTTGGTGATATTATGTATCACCATAGGGAGACAATCGTCATTAGATTTTGGTGTGAGTAGGTCAAAGGTCAAAGACCAGAGAGTTCATACATTTAGCAGGGCGTACGATGGTAAGCTTCTGGTGGACTGTACAGAATCGGGAACTGCACAGTCAAATAGCTATTGTTGAGGAACGATTCCTCTTTTTCTGCCTTCAAACTACATGTACATGTAGTGGTTACAAACCCAATATTTCTCTTGTTTTCGGCAGAAATCTGTTTAAAAGAATTTAAAATTCACCAAATTCCAAAATTCCCATAAATTCTTGAGATCTCGGGGGTGAAGGATTTTAGATGAAAACATAATCGTTATGTTTTAGTGCAGTCAATTCATACATTTTGAATTATACATGTATTTCTTTAAGATATGTTTTGATCTTGATTTTACCAAAATAATTGAGTCAATACAATTTTTTCTCTTCTCTCTTTATTATTTTAGGAATGTATACATTGTATAAAACCGAAAAAGAACTTTGATAAATATCCTAGAACCAAAATAGATTTGGAAAGGATAAATTCAGAAATGACTGGTACTGACACTGAGCTATGATGATATTTTAAGATTTATTTGTACTAAAGTAATCAAGTCATTTTGATTTTGTTCTGTTTTCTCTCTATCCCCATTTCAGGAATATGTATCTTCAGTGTATACAAAATATAAAGAAATTTGTAAAATACCCTTTAGCCAAATAAATTTGGAAAGGACACACTTGAATGACTTCGATGCTGATATTTGTGGTTTGTTGTTCCAACGTGATAAACGTCAATTTGATATTTCTGTTCTCTCTTTATTCCCATTTTATTCCCATTTCAGGAATATGTTATCTTCAGTGTATACCAAGGAAAGAGAAACTTTGGAATTACCCTAGAGCCAAATAAGGTTTGGAAAGGACATATTATAGTGATGTGTTTGGGACTGTCATGCTGCTATGAAAGAGATGCTTTACGAAGTAGTGATCGACAATAACATGAATTAGATTTCCCCTCATGGATACAGCACACAGTATATTACATCAACCTGTTTTCATCAACTTGATCACCGCATGAGGATACAGAGAGGACTTTCTTCGCGAAAAAATAAAAAAAATTATACCAGTTAATACCAACTAGAGTAGGTATCGAGCCTTACAAGATGTGAAAAATACAAGATGTGAAACCAATGAAAGGACAGATCAAAATTAATGGAGGTGTGAATGATACCAGCTCAGAAAGGCAAATGAGACTTCACAAGGAGGCAGTTTGGCGACTTGGGATATTTTCTTCTTTTTTTGAATTTCTGGATGTTTTTCTTTTTAATAGAAAGAGAAAAGAAGAGTAACCGAGAGCCCTTCGACTTCTCGGGAGTAAATTTTGTTGTGTCCGTCTCCAATTTAGTCCTGTAAATACGATGATGGATGATTTTGAGAAAGAAAAAAACGTCTGCCCCCACATCTGCAATATGTTGTTCGAGGCGAATGCCTTGGACTTGGTAGTATATATGTATTTGATTCTTGAATACTTCATTGTAAATGAATTGTAGTAAATGTTGTGTGTGCTGCAGGCATGCCAGACCTCTGGAAAATGGAATTTTTTTTGGGGGGGTCTTTGCCAGAACCGTCCATGTAGTTCAAGCCAAGCCAGGGAAATCATAAGGTTAACTACCCCCCCCCCCCCCATGTTTTTTCAAATATCTGTTATTTTTTAGAGACATTTTAATGCATACAAAAAGTGCACACTTTCTATCTCCGACTAACGATTAATCCTAAATTCAGTTTTTCTTGTAGATTCGCTATGGCCATTATAACTTTATAAGGTGTTATGGCCATTATAACTTTATAAGAACCCCTGAAAACTCTACTAAAAGCTCTTCTGACAGCATGTTGAAGGTACTATTCAATATTTGTTGATTTACTGATTTGTTTGTGCATTGGTGTAATTTGAAATGCAGAAAATGTTTCAAGAAAAATGGTAGCCAATTTTTTGTTTTCAGAAGAAATGAAATTTTTTTTTTTTTTTTTTTCTTCTTCTGTTTGCTCAAACAGCATAGAAAACATGGCATGCAGAAAACTTGCCCTTTGAACAAAACAAAAATCTCATTTCTCTTTAAAAGAGATTTTCACTAACTATATTATGTTGTGTTTTGTTTTTACAATCCTTCAAAATTTATGCTTATGTTAATTTCATGATATTCCGAATATTGAATAATACCTTTAAATATTGCAAAGAAAAGCAAATTTTTGCATTCAATTGAGGAGGTATATTATTGTGTCATAAATCGTTCAAGGATTGGCAGTTGTAACCAGCCATTCCTACATCTCGATCTATCCCTATTGAAAATCTTAGCTCTCAAGTCTCTCGGGATCCTGTAATTTATGTGTATTTAGAATTTGTGTTTCTTTCACGTTCAGAGGTCAGAGGTCATCAGAGACTCGTGTATAATAAGACATACATGTACTCAGCCGAATTGTTTCACATGAAATGTAAAGACTTGTACAAAGTAAATCCTTTTCTATCAAACACTTCCATTTGAGGTACATGTACATGAATCTGTATTACACTTTTAAGCTGTAGAGTGGTCCCATGTATACTGTTTTGGTGTTATTTGATTTATAAAGCCTTTATCACAACTTATGATGCTACTCCAACCCATGTTTGGAATAAATAGCATTTAGGGATTTATATGACATTTAAAGATATTTCAATACCTAATTTTCAATTTCTACTTTCTCCAAATTTCATAGTAGTTAGATGTGTATCATGTGCTAGGGCTGTAGTGTTGTTGTGTAATTACTAACACGTGTATTGCATCGTCACAATATGTAGCCTCATTTTCATCTCATTTCTATTAGCGTTGCTGTCTCAGGGACAGAGAAGAAATTGAAAACATTGCAAATGCTTTTTACACAGATATCCATGCAGAGTTACTTGGTAATCAAAGTCGAGATAGACGAGTTCATTTCATTTCTTTTCATCAGGCACTTCTAAACAATATATAACAAAAGAGGTAGTAAAAGAAAAATTAATTTGTGTATACGTTATACATGTGTATTGTTAGGTACAGTTTTGTAGTCCATGTAGGTCATCCTATTTGCGAGTGCAAATACTGTACAAGTGCACTGTATGCTTTTCGAAGCCCATGTACAGTAATGGCAATCTTAACTGGATAATTCTCCAGATTTCTTCCACATATATATTTCTTGAATATAGCTAGATACATGTAGCAAGTTACTGATATTGGTTTCAAAGTTATTTATTTCTATTCTTTTGTTATTAATGGAATAAATATCATTGCTAGCATATAAAACAGACTTTTTTTCAAAAGAGACTAATGTCAAATCTTTTTAATTGCCAATTTCTTGGAAATCAAGTTTTATGATTGTTTTTTTTGAGCCCTCAAAAATATCCGGATACACTCTATACCCCCCCCCCCCCCCCTTATTAAGCCTTGTCGAGGCCTGCTGTAAATTGCCTCCAAGAAAAGATAAAAATGCTGGGTCAAAAATGGAATTGCATTTGTCTTGTTTACTTCACACTTCTGTATCTTATTACGCAAAGGGAAGTGAATGCGTTGACCCGCCCTTTGTTCAATGCAGCTACTTTCTTTCCACCCCCTCTTGCGATTTTATTCACACGTTAAATGATATCCATTTTCCTTGCCATTACTGTACATGACCTTTACTAGGGTTTGCAAAACTCTGCGACTATACTTCTATGTCTTCCACCGACTAGGAATGAATGCAGTCCTCCAACTTCATGACTCGACTTCAGGAAAGCCAACTGTCTCTCTGAATGTACTACCGTAGATAAGATAAGTGATTGTTACGTGTGGATTGGCGGTGTGAACTCTGTCTTTTAAACCCTGGTCGATGTCTTGAGGCCAATGTTGAACTGCGTAGCAGTGTCAAAACAGAGCTAAACCAATGCATTAATGCTTGTTCACATGTACCACAGTAAGTGGTTTACCACAGGTTTTTATAAACGTTCTTAAGCGTGTCAAATTTCTCTATAGATCTCTTAACACACAGATAATTGAGTGCATGTAGGATCATTGTTGCGTGCAGTTACTTTTTTCATCCTCACTTGCTATTCATTTAGTACACAAACAAATGTCCTGTGGCATATGAGGTTTCGTATGTAGCATTTTCCATTTATGTCATAGTATACATGTGTAGAAGGTCAAACGAGGTTGTTGGTACTCTAAACCTATGTTTGCTTTTCTCAAGTTGCATGTGTATGATTACATGAAAAGAAATGCTCTTTTCTTTTTACATACAAAGAAATGCAGTACGATTGTTCTTTGTGAAACATGGATTTCTGACAGCCTCAGATTTGTTGTCAGACTTTGTTGTTGAATAATAATCAACTAACAGAAAGGAGAAAAGTAGATACAATGAATCCATAATTTCCAATAATTGAGCACGGTATGTAGCTCTGTTTATATCGTAGATGTGCCAATTTAAGAGAGGTATAATGATTTTGAAATTCTTTCCTTCCCATGCCTTGGTATAATTTGGTATTATCCTTTCAACCGATGTAATCCTCTTACATTTAGTGTCAAGATGATCT
The DNA here is from genome assembly GCA_035222895.1 of Strongylocentrotus droebachiensis. NCBI lineage: Eukaryota > Metazoa > Echinodermata > Echinoidea > Camarodonta > Strongylocentrotidae > Strongylocentrotus > Strongylocentrotus droebachiensis. Next base: position 26,786 of record JAVYIG010000640.1, read on the forward strand.
GGCATTCAATGTTCTGTTCAGTGATGTGGCATTCAATGTTCCATCATCTGGCATTCAGTGTTCAATGATGTGGCATTCAATGTTCAATGATGTGGCATTCAATGTTCCATCATCTGGGCATTCAATGTTCAGTGATCTGGCATTCAATGTTCCATCATCTGGCATTCACTAGTGATGTGCCATTCAATGTTCAATGATCTAGCATTCAGAATTCAATGACCCGACATCCAATATTAAATCATCTGATAATTTTATCCAGTGTTCATTGATCTGGCATTCAGGGTACAATTATCTGAATTTCAGTGTTAAATAAACTTGCATTCTGTAATCCATTTCATAACATCCTATTCTAATCTATACCCAATTGCTATAAAATGCCCAAACTATTTGTCATTGAGATAATTATTTGTTGTAGATTAGATAATTAGTGGTTAGAGGGTACATGTAGTTGTCAACAGTTTTGTATTGTTTTGGCATGAATACAACTTCATGCCTGCAAGGTTAAGGACAGCCACTACATGAAAGATACCCAAAATGTGTGCATCTTTGATATTTAGTGCGAAGTTGGTAGCCTACATGCAGTGATCATAAAGAAGTGATTTATCTCACAAAGAAATTTCAATTAAACAAAGATTCCTCTATATTTATGTAGAAGTAATATAAGAAAGTAATTTATTCCTATTTTTGAAGTATTTATGAGATATTTCAGGTTTATAATGTAGACCTTTTCCATTTTTTGTGCATGGTATCGAGATAATTTGGCATTTAATAAGGGTAGGAAGAGGAACTGTGTCCAAGAATCCATCATTACTATTCTTTACTGTATATGCCATTGAATTTTCTCTCATTCTTTATTTTGTTTTGCATAAACTAAATGTTGAAAGGAAAGTTTTGAGACCTTGCATATTTCTTGTATGTGAAGTGTGATGTTATCTACCAGTAAATGGCAAGTTTTGTAATGTAATCAAATTTAATGTATACGTCTTTGACGTATTAAGTATGATTACATAGTGCAAATTCCCTGTTGCCATGCAAGGCCCTTACTATTTTAGTATAAGAAAAATGCTGCTCTTTAAGACCTGTATGAGAAACGCAAGTGTGCATTTATATACTTTAATTGCTTTTCTCTGTTTTAACGCACAGATCAGCGAACATGCATAGCGGACGCTGTTGTCGGCAGCTATTTTTTTCCACCTAAACAGTTGCCGCTTCTCTAATTTGCGATTGTCATGTCATTGTTTTTTTCCACGGTGTACTACTTCTTGTCTGAATGGAAATTGAATATTGCGGAGACAATTGATATATTTAAGCAGTTATTAGCTAGTTTACTTGTAGTTTGTTATGAACTGTACGCTCTTTTATTGCACAACTGTTTTAGGGCAAGTCCAAATTACAAACATGTACCGTACCTACATGCATGTGGTCGTTTGCTGTCCCATATTTAACCAAGAATAATAGAAACTTAACAACTTTGAGTGTCATTTTGCTTTTGAATTTGGTCTAATCCAACCTTTCTTTTGTTCAAAATTCAATTTTTGGATTAAAAAAAACAAAACATTTGGGGCTATGAAACGCTTGTGTGTGATACCATTAAGAAGTTTTGTCATGTGTAAGCAAGCAAATGCATTTTCCCAAATTGAACCAATTTTTCTGAACTTTCTTTATTTGTTGGATGACCAGAAAAGTAAATAAGCTTTCTGTTTTTTCTGTAAAAAGGTTTCACAAAAAATGAAAGGAAAAATCATTCATTTGACAGTTGAAGAATTTTGCTAATGAATATGTGTGACTTGCTCTTTTCCGATTTATGTCGCTTATCAATGTTCATGTTAATGGTCCACGTTTCAGTGTAGCAATTTTTGAAGTGTTTTTCCTGATTTTCATAGATATTTTTGATATTATTCTTTTCTTCTCGTACAGTTTGATCTACTTGCTTCTGTTTTATTAGCATAACGTTGAATCTAACTCTCAGATTGCCTGCAAAATATCCTGTGTCTGCATTTGATGCTTTTTTTTCATTTTCACTCATTTTCACTTTTTTGGTCTCTTCGTTACCCAGAATCGATTGATAAACATTCTTTTCCATTGAATTGTTGAATATTTTTTATTTAGATCACAATGCATGCATGTCAGGACATTTTGTAATTTTGTAGTCGTGTATAGATGTTAGTCTGTTGTACATGTATGTTGGATTTCATTTCTCAGAGATATGACGACATGGAATGATATTGTGATGCCATGTTTGTAGGTCGAGCAGAGAGAAAGGCAATTACTATGAAAAACAAAAATACTGACTCTGATACGATTGTACATTTGTAATAAACCATATTGACTGTCAGAAGTTCAAATACAATGCCAACGTGCTGTGCCCTCTTTGTTTGTTTTACATGTACTGTATGATGTAAGTCTCACATTGGGTTCATACCTTGTTCACATTGCCCAATAAGCCAGTTCATAGTTGCAGTCTGAGCATGAGCAGATAAAGGTCATTTCAGACCAAATTGTAAAATACACAGAGACAAAATACTGGATATGTGCTCATGAAAGTTATGTAATTATTCATTTATGCACAGGCAGTGCACTCCATTATACGGTACATACTGTTAGGTGGAAGTATTCTTTAAAAAGGGGAAACAAAGGCTATTTATGTAGCACCTCCATCGCTGTACTAGTGTAGGAGTGATTATTTAAAGATGTACAAAGTGGGACCTCTCCATGTTTTGAAGATCTGTGGATATTCAGGGTCATTTGGGACATGTGCTATCCATGAACTGGTCTATCGACTCCACATCAAGATCAAATCAAGGCATTAAAAAGTTAAAAACACACACCTACAAACATCCCTATACAAAAACACAAACACCTTGTACAATTAAATACATGTACGCAACTTCCAAAAATCAGACAAACGACATCAGATTATTCATAGCAAAAGATGTTTATACTTTCATTTCTTACATCGCCGCTCATGCCATATATCACAATTACATGTCAAAGATCCTACTTTACAACTGAGTTACTTTCCAATAACAAGTTTTGTTAATTTCCATACTCCATGAATAACCCCATATAATATAATGGGCAATTCCTTTTCACAGATTACCAAAATGGATAACTTTCAAATACATGCATAACAGTTACAAACAATTAAATAGATCAGTTAACCTCTCCCTATAGTATTTGTATCACATGATAAGGCTATGGGCTGTATTGCAGGGTTTCAAATCATCACCGTTATGTAATCTAATAAAAACAAAGCATCCAGGATTCTATGTTAGATAAATTAACGATACACTGTAGTTATATTTTCATGAGATCATTGATCCTTGCAATTTTCTGCTAGTAGTCAGGACTCAACTCAATTGTCTAACACAGGCAGACTAGTCATATACATTGCAACATGCAAAGAATGCTCAGTCTTTAATAATCTCAATCAAGTTATTAAACCTACCAGCTGACAAATTACATAACCAACAAATGGATTACCGGTACAAGTTAATCGATAGCATCATCACACCTTGAAATAAACTGTAAAGAAAATGGAAATATAGATTGTATTCAAACAAATGCCATCGTGCAGCATTTCAATGACCGGTATATTGAATTTTCATGCATCATGATTCTCGCCACATTAGCCGAGCACATACATGCAACAGGTCAAAAATAAATAGATACTAGCATGCAAAGCACATAAAGGATAAGACGGAATTCATGCTAAATAGGAAGGCAAGATCCAGTCCACTGACTTTGTAAAAAAAAAGAGTTAAGCACAGGGAGGCGCGATGGCTAAGTGGTAGAGCAGTGGTCTCATAACCGGGAGGTCCCAGGTTCGAGACCAAGCCGATACGCTAGTGCCCTTTGGTAAGGCATTAATTAATCCTCATTACCAAGTCCCATGGAGAGGACCAAAAGCCATCGGTCCCCTGGTTGCTTACTTACAAGCATACACATGCTTTCTTTGATAGCAGTCAGGTAAAGCAAAACAAAACAAAACAAACAGACATTAAAAGCCCCATTCCCATATAGCTTGGTGAATTCACCATGGCAAACTTAAAACAATTTACACTGTATTAAAGCATAGGGCGCCTCACATTAGTGAATCTTCAAACACGTAGATAAAGCCAAATAAACTTTATTTATTTATTTAGGGTGGATTAAGGACCAAAAATGATTAGGGAAACAATTTTAGACTAAAGACCATTGCATACATGCTATTTGAATATTGTTACTATATATCACTATCATCTAAAAGAATATACTTTTCTACAGATTCACACATCTATAGGGAACCCTTAGTCTACAAATAAAATTGCACACAGAAAAGAAACAAGGACATACATTGCACTGATACACAGCAAATTCAATACAGATTTATAAAGAAAAGGTAAAAAAGGTAGAGTTCTTGTAAAGAGGAAAAAACAATTTCTAACTTGTCTCATTCTCTTCATCAATACAATGGTTTGTGGAAGATATCATAAATGCAATATCACAAGAAAACGATTAGTCTAGCTTGCAACGCCCTCAGATTCTGATAAAAGCATAAAGGTTTGGACCAAATTTCAACAAAAACCGAAGCACATCTCCCTTTAAAATCAACATACCGGTACATGCAAAAAGCAAGCTTACAGTCCATGTAGCATCAGAAAGTACCCTTAAAGTGGATGTATAGTGATCGAGTATCACGATACTGCCAAGCCACTTCCCCTCCTAACATCTAGTGTACATAATCAATCATTTCTTCTCTTACAAGTAGTGGGGCATATGAAGAATTGGTTCCAAAAAGTACTACATCCATTTTTATCAAAATAGATTTTGCAAGATTTTCGGTTCCAAAAAGTAATACATCCAATATCGGTTCTGGTACTATACATACGTATATCCACAAAAATTAAAAAATCCATGAAAATTATTTGTGCAGATTTTGTTAGAGAATGGTTTTATACTTATAATTTTATACAATAATATAATCAGCCAAAGTATCATTGGAAACTGACATTGCCAACTATGATTACCGGTATATTATTACAAAATCATGTTTTTCTCAGAACTTGGATTTATGGATGACGTAGTACCTTTTGGAACCAAGCTCTTCATATGTAAAGCATATATTTTCATGGAATCCTGAAACCTTTTTGGTGACACATCAAAGTGCTAACATGATTGGATCTTTATGCCAAGCGCCATTGGAATTTCTTCGTAAATTATATCACAGTCTGATATCAAACATGTAGTGAGTGGTGGGCCTAATTTGCCAAATATTTTAACATGGCATCTCTATCCATCCCATAATATAATCATCATTAACTTGTTGACTACTGAATTACATACTTCCCATTGGGTTCATACAGGGAGCGGCTGGTGCTAGTGGGTGGTGGGTTAATTACTTTCAAAATACATGTACAAGAACATGGTTAATGTAAAATAAATACACTTGAACTTCATGCTAGAAAATGCCAAAGGGATGACTGCAATTTAAAAAAAAAAATATCTATAAAATGAATCAAGCATATATTCAACTGTCCCATGCATAGGAGCAAATAAAGTTTATTATACTCCCTAATTTCACTATTAATGATCTGAATTTTTTTGTTTGTTTGTTAACCATTTAATATTGTTAGAATACCTTTTATGTAGAAGCCAAACTAGCCAAAGGTATCAACATTTCAGAATACAAAATTAAGTACATCTTGCCGTGGAAATTACAAAAATGAACTTATGTAGCTGTTAAATATATTTGGCATGTTTTCATACATTATGTGTCTGGCTAAATAATGAGATATTCAGATTCTTTCTAAACAGGTGAATGATTATGTAGGAAATTGTTAAATGTTATAGCGTAGTTTGCTACATGTGTATTGTATTTCCCCCTATCTCTCTACAAAACAAACCTCCTATTCTTAATTATTGACATGTTCAAATTCATTAAGTAATGCTCTCCTATCTATCAATACAATATGTGCTCATGCAATAAAGCACTGAGCAGGCATTATTGATGCATTTTCCTTTGCTTAAAATATGTAATATATTAATAGTTATTGCACTGAAGAGAATAAATAACATAACATAATTTAATACATAAAATGGTACCATTGGAGTACAATATTACCAACATCGATTCTCCTATTTAAAGCTCTTACAACTGTCATTGGGAGGGGGAGGGGGGGGGGGGGGGGTTCAAATCTGTACCCCTAGCCAATTGGTGCCAACAGACCTGTTAGGCACACAGCCTTTTATGAGCCAGCTCATTGCATAAGTACATATATATTGATAAAAAAAACACATATTGAACCATTTTGGTGTCCCGTCTCAAGAGGTCACAAGCTACATACGACCTTGCAAAAATAATGGCTGTAACCTGCATTCCAACTAAAGAAATATACAAATAATGATACGGTCTTTTGCAGTTCCAGATGAGCAACGCACTTTGCAGTATATCATCATCCTGGTGACTGGATTCATGTACGAATCCGTACTTATTGTGCACCCTCTCCACTCCATGGCAAATATTCCACCTCATCCCTATATTATTACACAGGCATTCACATGCTAATCCATTAAAGATGGCATTCGCATGCAACCGGGCGTCAATTTATAAACCTGGGTGGAGGGAAGCGATGTATACTAAATGCCTTGCTTAAGGACAGTTTTCATGCCGGGGCTTGAACCACTGACCTTGGCATCCACGGATGACACCTTCATGATAATGCAAAGCTGGTGAAAGCAACAAACTTTTTGCTACTTACAGTACATGTACAGGGAGAACAAATCATCTACCGGTAATGCATTACTAACATGGCCTATCAGCTTATGTTCGCTTGACATTGCACAGTAGTTGCAAATTTCATTCAATTAACACAGCAATAATTCTAAAGCGTTTGACATCGGAGGTCGTAACAAAAACTTACACGGTGTCATGAATGATAATAATGATCTAAAATGGCTAAGTAAAAGGGGTAATTGGAAAAATTAAGTAGACATATTTAAAATCACAACGCTCAGGCTGATCGCAACCCATTTCAAACTGCAAATCTAAGATTCTCTGACTTTTCCTCGCAATAATTTCATGCAACATAAACCCCTGAGAATGGACAATTGTGTGACCTTTGAGATAAATGACGTTCATGAAACAGCAACTGAGAACAAAATGAATGATGAAATTGACATTAAAATCATCATAAAATGTGCATTTGAAACTCATGATTATACATTCTTGCAATTTGACTTCCACACATTTGACTTTGACACAAAAATAAGGTTTAAAACATATAAAAAATGTTTACCAGTAATTATTAAGTACATGTTGAATTTGATGCTTGTTACCCTTGAGGATATTAAACAGTCTTTACATTAATGGATAGTGTAACACTTTAAAAAAAATCTCAACCTCCATTAAAGCAAAATTAGACGAGTAAAGAGTCATACACATAATCCACCTATTAAACCTTGTTCTTTTTTCAGTGAGCATAATTTAAAGGGGGGGGGGGGTGGTTATTAAAATATTAAAAAACATCCTGTACAGAAAAAAAAGGCATTGGATCATGGAAAACACTCGGGTACACTGCTAGGAGAAGTCTTGACACACAAAAAAAATCCATTTCAATCATGTTGAAGCACAAGTAAGGGCATGATATTAATGGTTTTCTTTAAATCATGTCACAACTAACAGTACAAAGTAAAAACCTTGATTTAAAAACAGCACCATGTTGTCGACCTCCATTAATAGATTAAAATTACATCATTCTCTCACATAAAAATTGGTGGTCTAATCTCTTTGACAAACTTTGGACAACAATATACATTATATCTTCATGGTCATAATTGGTACCACACATACTTGCAATTTTCATAGACATTACAAATCTAGAATATACTACAATAAACTGGAGTTTAAAAACCCATATTCATACAAAATTGCACATAATTTTTTTTATTTGTATGAGAATCGACCCTTGTCATCACTTTTTTTGGTTTCATTTACCTCACCTGAACTTCACCGGCTTTTGGCCTTCTTTTCCTACTTTCATCACATGCAGTTTTTTCTCCGCTTTAAGACTTCCATCTAAATATTCATGTTTTTTCCCCTCCCATGATAACAACCAAAAATGAATCGTCGCCTGGCTGGCAGAAGGGCGTTAGCTCGAACTTCAGGTAAAAAATGAAGCATTAAGCAGAAGGGCATTAGCACTACATCGCCTCAAACTTATATAAAACTGACTTATTTCCTTTTAAAAATTGTGGCCTTGTACACTGTACTACTAAAACATTTCTATTTGTAGTCTTTTATGTTTGAAACCATTTTTCGGGACGGAAAGCAGTTTAAATATAAAACAAATCTTTAAATGCGAATAATTCGAAAAGTAGTTTTCGAGTCGCTCGCGCTAACTGTAACGCCCTTCTGCCAGCCGGCCGAAGAAATGAACAAACAAACAAACAGCAACAAAAATCCGAAAATAACCATGAGCAGTATTAAACTGAGCAAACATTTAAATAATCTCTTATCAAAGTAACTCTAAAACGAAAACCCTGCATCAATCCACTTTGTGCATCACAGCAAATGCAGTGTATATTTTTCCTGAAAACTGAAAACTCAATATGTTCACCACACCCAATATAAAAATAGAATATGAACCTTATTGGTCTTTCATGAAGAAAGCTGTCTGGAATCACTTGTGGTCTGCAATTTCAAAGAAAATCTTTTTGAAAAGTTGTAAACCAATAAAATCAAACCAAAACAAGTGTAAGTACCTTAGACAAAACTTTAAAAACGATTCGCTTGAAATTGGAAAACACTTGTAATTGATGTAAATGTACATCGTGAATGGCAATTACGGTATGCCAATGACTGCAATGTTTTTTGGGAGTCTGCCAATCACAGAAGTTGAGTCCTTATCGTTGAGAGAAAACAAAGGAAACAATTACAAAGGATGAGGATATTAAAAAAAGAGAGGAAGAAGATGAAAAAGACAGAGAACATTCAAGAAATAGTCTCTACATTGAAGGCAAGGAGAAAAATGTGAAAGTATATCTAAACAGAAAACTAACACAGATTCCATTTATCTATGTCGCACTGGGGCAATGGATAGGAAAACAGAAGGAGGAATAGGAATAGGAAAGTCTTCTTAGCTTTGCACCTCTTTGGGTCATCATTAATATCATAATAAACATGAAACATACAACATACATTTTATTTAAAACAAAGTTTCTTGCACATTCCCACTTCTCAGTACACATTTATCAGCTCACTTTGCAAAAGTGGAGTTTAAAAACAAACAAAAAATCACCTCGAAATGTCACACAAGTGAGACGGATCCTTGGCTTAAAAATAAATAAATAGAATGAACAAGATACAAGCATGATTCATTGCAAAAGACATCACGTTTCGCATCCATTTTCAAATAATATGAATACAAATGACAAAATGCAAACACCACCTCCGAAGTCTTTTTATCCCTGCGATGGCCGTTTCAAGCCTACATGTATGCCTCTCAACAGGTCTTGCAAATAATAAAAGCTTGTAATTCTTTTATCCATTTTTGAAAAGATGTAAATACTAATGAGGAAAAAATGCAACATGTTTTCCCAAAGTCTTTCTTATCTCTGTAATGGTTATTTCATGTCTTGATTTTCTCAAGCCCTGCAATTCATAAATGCTCTGATCCGTTCCCACTGCAGCACAATCGACGATTCATGATCCTTTCCGAACGATCATTGGTGCGTTTCCAGTTTCCACCATGCATTTTCTTACATCCTTTGCACACCAAGGTTCTGTCTAGGGTGACATGTAGACTTCACCCCAGACTGAATTTGGGTGTGAAAGTTGACCAGGGGATGTTTCATGAAACCTTTAACAACTGCTAAATTGTTATGACAAATTTGCCAATCAGATGCCATGATTTCTGTAGCTTATAACAGTAGCTTGTAACTTGTTATTGATATCAAGTTTTATGAAACAGGGCCCAGGCTGGAACACTCCAGTACGCAGGTTGGTAGTGAGCCAGGGTTAGAATCTACCGTACCCAAGACAGGCCAGGGTAGAGCAAGGAACGCCCAAGTTGCCAACCCCCATCTTGCACATTTTCTCCTCCTTCGATTCACGAGAGGGATGCTATCCCTCGATCATCTCAGTTCCTTTCACCTGGGGTAAGCCAGGGTAGGCCTGGGTAAGATCTACACAAACCCTTAACCATCCACTGTACGCTAGAATGATGCCCTAGATGCTACCCTCCATCTCTCGCTTGCTCATTCCATCTATTCATGAGTAGGATGCCATCTTTAGATCATCTCTGTCCCATTCAACCTTTGTAAGCCTGTGGGTAAGATTGACCAAAGACCGTTGAGGAACGCTAGGGTAACGCCGTGAACACCAACCTCCATCGCACGCTTGCTCCTCCATCTATTCACGAGAAGGATGCCATCTTTCGCTCAGTTCAGTCCCATCTATCCGTTATCATGCAGTGTCTATCGTCTCACCACACCAACAACCTTATCTTAGTTGCAGGTTAACCTTGTATGCCAGCACACACATTGATAATGTTCATATATAATATAAGGCAAGATTGGTGTCAGAGCGTCTCTGAAAACGTCCTCTCTAATCTGTCCGCGATCGCAGGCCGCTTTAGAACCGTCCGAACGTGAGAGACCAGCGCTTTCTCCTTCACACCCATTGATAGAAGCTACAAAAGAAACAAAAAAAAGTAAGATTAGTCATCAATTGCATCTGTTTATACCTGTAATCAAAAGGCTTTCTCAATGTACATGTAATTAATTCAAACATTCAAATGTTGCATGAAGCATGCACCACAACTAAAAGGCACCTAAAGTGAATTCCTCAGCATTACATCCTGACTTTAAAATTGATCTTGCAGAGTATCTCTGTGAAGTAGAAGCAGAAGGCACATTTGGTTAACAAGTTCAAATTATTTGTTTTTATTTCTGCTGTTTTTTTAATTTCCTGAAAGACTATAATTCCTTCTATGTAATTCCAAAAATTGGAAAAACAAAACCATGTAAAAATGTATTTTTTACATTTTTATTGTGGACCTGTTTGTCTGATTTTTAATTTGTTTTACTAGAATTTCCCAAGGGAGTGTTAAAGCTGTTGCACTGATAATGGAACATAACAATGAACAGGATATGCTTAATCAGTTTGCCCAGTTGTGTAGGACAATCTGATGATCCCTTTATAGAAATCTCTATTGAGTTTTGATCAGTCCTTTTGCCTGTGAGACAATACCTCATGGGTCAGACTGCTTCAAAGACTCCAAACTCCAAACACTCTTTACTTCATAGTATCATTCTTTGGGGTTGGACATTTTTTTGTATTGTTTATGTGGATTAGCAACATTTAATTCATGGCCCTGTCTTATAAACAGTTGGGATTGATTCAACCCAATGTAAAGGTCCTCTTATCAATCCCAAGTGTGCAGTCTCCTATCTCTTAGAACATAATCGTGATTGATATCAATCACAAATAAGTTGTGATTAATCACAAATAAGTTGTGATTAATCACAACTGTTTATAAGATGGGGCCCTGATGAGTACTGGTACAGTACATCATTTTAAACCTGAGAATTAAAACAAATATTTTTTTGAATATATCACTTTGGGTGATTTTATGGCACTCGGTCACATATACTTTAGATAGCTACATGTAGATGCACTTGTTAACAAGATCTCACAGGGGTCATATCTAAATTGGAGAAAAACAATGTTTACTGTCATAACAAACTCAAATTGCACGGAAGTCACACTTATCATTGGCACTTGCACATATGTCTGTTTTGACTTCCCGCAAGCGCAGGCAGCCTTGCCAGACATCAAACAATGATTTTTCCTCTTGGATTTGTTATGACAATCAAATTTTGGTTTACTAAAATAAAAGATAAATTCATTTCAGAATACCATCCCAAAGGTTTAAAAATATAGTCATTATTACGTCAGGCATGAATTAAAAGGAAAGATACACAGTAGTAATGTTTGAAAGCGAAGGTATTACAAGCAAGCACACCTTATATTAGTTACATGTATCTTCAAATGGCTTATTAACCCAACTACCAGTACCTTATCAACTAACATAAGAACTGATCCTAGCCTTACTCTTAACCGACCCTAACCCTACTTCCAATACATTGCAATTCATCTTATCCTGCCGCAGTTATTGACTCTTAAGATTCTCTTCCCATCAACGTCTGGCAAACAGGGGAAGAAAGTGAGATGTGATGGTCTACAGCTAATGCTAACCCCAAATCCTATCTTTATACCCTACCCTCACTCTACACCTAACCCTACTACCAGTACTAATAAACCAACCTACCCTGCCACAGCGACTGACTCCCAAGATTCTCCTCCCATCGGTGTCTGGCATACAGGTGAAGACGGTGAGATGTGATGCCATGCAGCTACTGAGGAACGTCCCTGTTTCTAGGTCACACAGCTTGACTCTGCCCATCTTTGTCAGGATGTACACCAAACCATGTGACGAACTCACCTAGAATTTAAAAAAAAATATATATTCAAAAATTGGGGTAAAGCTTTCACACCTACACCTTGTACTCTTTCAATGGAATATAGAGCCCTGAAAGGTATAGTGAGCACCACAATGAATGAGCTGTAAGAGGTTCTTAAAGGGATAGTTGAGTTTTGTTGCAGAGGGCGCTACAATTTTTTTTTTTTTGGTGAGATAATGAAAAACTGAGTGTCAAATTTGAAAGAACATAATATTTAAATGACAAAAGCATCTTTGTTTGATCAAAATCGGTTCAGAGACGGCTGAAATATAACGATTTCTAATACTTGTGTACCATATTTTGACAAATTTGAAAAAAACGTTGAAAAATGAAATAACGCCTTTTACGTTGTATTTCAGCCAATGGCGATGTTGGCTTTTTTGTTGGCATTTTCGTGTTGCTTATATTACCCACAATTAGCCGGCTCATGAATTGTTACTTTTAATTTAATAATTAATTAACAGTCACCATGTTTTTTTTTTAAGTGGAGCTGAATTGGTATGATCGTATTGGCTAAATTTCACACATTTTGGGGTCTAAAATTACCTTCATAGCAGTTTTAGGTTCTAAAAGGGCACTATAAATGTCCTAGATAAGAATAAGAGCAATAACCATGCACTTTGAAGGCATTTGCAGTCTGAAAATAGAACTCAACTCTCCCTTTAATGTTTTGATCAGTATGCTCTGTTAATCTTTTCTCAATGAAAATAACTGAAAACATTGCCCAATGGAGTCTACTTTATTGCCAATGAAAGGATACGATGTGCCGACCACCCATTTCTGTCTGGTACCCAATATATATGCCTGACATTTTTAACAACAGTTATTGCATGCAAGGTGTTCACAAGGAATTAATGCTTTTAAAAAGTAAGGGGGGGGGGGGATACATCTAGAATGTTATTTTAATTTGTCCTTAAAGCTGTCTACCATCTCTGAAGTTTTCGCCGACTTAGTCAGACCAGCAATACATGTACATGCAATTACTGCATGCTTTATTGCCAGGAGCGCTTTTGTTTTAGAGATTAAACGAGTACACCTAAATCTTTCTTTTTTAGTATGGGTCATAATTATTTTTGCTCTCTGTTTTGCTTGGTCTCTTTAGCTCTGGTCTGTTTCCTAATATGCAATTAGGACACATCTTTCACCTTAAGTATCGTACATAATTCTTTTCATATATTCCTCGTGGCCCCTCTCCTTAATAATATTTCAAATCATATTTAAAGCGGGACTGCACTTCTTGTAGCCACTAGCGCCCTCTATATAGCCAACAATGCATAAGCGGTACCTGTTGATCCCCCATGATCCCCTTTTTCTTATTTTAGTCGAGAGCTGATTTGATGAGATAACCACCCGTCAGTGACCTTGCAGGGAGGTCTAATCCCTCCTGGCCAAACTAGTGCAGATAGGCTTTAAAACATTCATCTTCCTAGTTTTCATGACCTGGCTCTGTTTTGCACAAATTTATAATAGAAAACAGATGCAAAAGTTCTCCCAAAAAAAATTCCTCACGGCCAATCGAATGCATTGATTTCAATAACTTTTATTAAACAATTTTTATAAACTTGTTTTTTACAACAAAATTTATGAGACAGGGCCCTGTTATTTATACGATGCATTACCTGGACTGAGACTGGAAAGTCGTATCTCTCATCATCATCAAAGTTGACTTGTTCTGAATGGTTGGTCAAGCAACAGTTACCATCTAAGTAAGGACCAAGCTCAATGATGTGTAGCTAAGTAGTAAAACAAAATCAATAATGGAAAGTGAGGAGCATGTTCATTGAGGTGTATACAAATTGATGATTCAGGTCATTGATGTGTATCTAGAGGTCAAAGGAGTAATACCAAGTGAGGACCCAATTCAATGATGTGTATCTATGGGTCAAAAAAATCATACAAAGTGAGGACCCAATTCAATGATGTGTATCTATGGGTCAAACGAATTATACAAAGTGAGGACCCAATTCAATGATGTGTATCTATGGGTCAAACGAATCATACAAAGTGAAGACCCAATTGAATGATGTGTATGTTTGGGTCAAACAAATCATACAAATTGAGGATCTAATTCAATGATGTGTATCTAGGGGTCAAAAGAATCATATAAAATGAGGACCCAATTCAATGATGTGTATCTATGGGTCAAAATAATCATACAAAGTGAGGACCCAATTCAATGATGTGTATCTACATGTATGTGTCAAGAGAGTCATACAAAGTGAGGACCCAATTCAATGATTTATATCTATGGGTCATAAGAATCATACAAAGTGAGGACCCAATTCAATGATGTGTATCTATGGGTCAAGAGAGTCATACAAAGTGAGGACCCAGTTCAATGATGTGTATCTATGGGTCAAAAGAATCATATAAAGTGAGGACCCAATTCAATGATGTGTATCTATGGGTCAAAAGAATCATACAAAGTGAGGACCCAATTCAATGATGTGTATCTATAGGTCAAAAGAATCATACAAAGTGAGGACCCAATTCAATGATGTGTATCTATGGGACAAAAGAATCATACAAAGTGAGGACCCAACTCAATGATGTGTATCTATGGGCAAAAGAATCATACAAAGTGAGGACCCAATTCAATGATGTGTATTTATGGGTCAAGAGAGTCATATAAAGTGAGGACCCAATTCAATGATGTGTATCTATTATCTATGGGTCAAAAGAATACAAAGTGAGGACCCAATTCAATGATGTGTATCTCTGGGTCAAAAGAATCATACAAAGTGAGGGCCTAATTCAATAATGTGTATCTATGGGTCAAACAAATGATATAAAGTGAGGACCTAATTGAATAAAGTGTATCTATGGGCGTGTTCACACCGCAGTGAGATAGCGCGGTCTATCGTAGCACCCCCTTTTTTGAGAGGTCCTGTTGCCATGACGCGTGACGTCATGAGGTCAGAGCGGTCAGCACTCCTAGTTCGTAATAGCGCGCGAAATCTTTGACCGCTCTGACCTCATGACGGTGTGAACACGCCCTATGGGTCAAAAGAATCAAAGTAGGACCATATTGAGTGATGTGTATCTAAAGGTAAAGTGAACATCATTATAAAGAGTTCTGAAATAACGAGGTATCTGTTAAAACAAGGTGATTATGCTGGCCCAATTTTTATATGTTCTTTGGGGTTTATTTCACTCTGATCTATTAGGACATCGCTGTACCGAGGTTCCATTGTAGAATACAGAATTAGAATGCGGACGTCTGATTTTTACTGACACAGTAAATTTACCTATAACTAGAAGAAGAAAAAAAGAGAGAAAATCATGGTATACATAAGAGAGTTATTTTCTTTGAATATAATTTACCTTTCCCTGCAGGCTTGCTTGCCTGTTTACAATGATAAGGACGGAATTGCTATTTTTGTTGTCGCTGCGACGGTAGGTGGCAAAGCTCATGGCTTGAGCATCGATGCACTGGCTTCTATCAGCTGTGGCCGAGTAGATCTGGACTACACCTGAGACAGAGTTAGAGTCACCATCCTGTAGGGTGGAGGAAACAAAACAGATGGATGGTGTTACGTTTGGTGTTAGATCCGGACTACACTTGATGGTTGACACAACATCCTAAAGGAAAATTTGAACATGAATGGATGTTGTTGAAGTTACAGTGTAGTGTTAGATCTTGACTGCATCTGATACAGAGTTTGAGTCACCATCCTGTAGGGTGGAGGAAACTAAACAGATGGATGGTGTTAAGTTTGGTGTTAGATCAGGACTACGCTTGATGAATACACAGCTTGACACAACATCCTGAAAGAACAACTGAAAAAGAATGGATGTTTTGAAGTAACAGTGTAGTGTTAGATCTAGACTACATCTGATACAGAGACTGAGTCACTATTGAGTAGATTACTAAAACACAAGTACCGGTAGGAGGTTGCATGTATGCTTGTTGTCAGTTTCTTATGTTGGATCTGGCTATACAAAATAGATGGGTGCTTTTAGTTTTGGTGTTAGATTGGCCTACACCTAATAGAGAGTTTGAGCCAGTATCTATGTGGTGTCAATTGGTGGAGGATCTGCAACAACTGTTTGAGACATCATCGAAACACACAAATGTAGATGAGTGGCGTTATGTTTGGTGTTAGTTTATGGCATTAAATCTTAACTATGGAATGTAGGGATGGTGTATGTATGGTGTCAAGTTCCTGGTGTTTGTACACCTAATACAGAGTTTGAGCAACCATCCTTTTGGGGATAATAAAACACTGATGGGTGGTGTTACATGTTAGTGTTAGTCTTTTATGTTAAATATGGATTCCATCTGATATATACTTTTTGCAACCTCAATTAATGATTAACGAGAAATTGACCAAGTGGTTACCCCAAAGTACACAAAAGAAAACGGCTCCCCTTTTTGTTTCCTTGTTGCGCGTCATAGCTTGAACCGAAAAGGCACCTGAAAAAGATCCCTTTTTCTTGTCAGAAATGTTTGGCATTGTGCACCCCCCCCCCCCTCTCCCCCTCCCCCCTAAAAGAATTGGATCCAGGATATCTGCCTCTGCTACTGACCTCATAATCTCTGTAGAGACCCAGCACAGCAAACCATCTGAAGGAAGGGTCTGCCTTGTATCCTACGATCTGACAGAAATTCAGCCTTCCATGGCGTGGGAAAGCTTTCATTGGACATGAGAAACCTGCAAAGAGAATGAAATATTTAAATTTTGAAATGTTAAGGTAAAAATAACAGCATGAGGAAATAAGATTATTGGTAGCCATATACATGTACATGTAATCTAGCTATCCATGACCTTTCTGATTATTTGATTTCAACATAAATTATAGAAACTCAAAAAGAACTAAACTTAGTGTTTGTTTCCCTTTTGGAACTACTACCATTATTGGTAATAACTGACACGCACATTACACTAACAGGCTGCGCTTATACTGTGATGTCTTTCAAAGAAAATGGACTTGGGATTATTGTCATTTGGTCAGGTTTGTGGATTATTTCTCGACTTTATATTAATGTTGTTGACCTATTTTATACAGCAAATAATTCAGATTTTTAGCTCCTGCATAGTGAAATTGCACCATGAGCCAGATAATGAACTCCACAACTCTCATTCATTATCCTAATTGTGACTTAACCAGCGTGAAGTGCATATTCACTAATGCACTCGCAAACATGAATCAATTGTATAATAATTACATGTACAAGTTCATATCCTGTAATCAAGAATATATTTAATATTTGTAGGCCTACATATATGTACCTACATGTACATGTATCCTTATTCCATATCAGATTTCAAAGGCATGTCATGACGTTGCAGGGTGATTAGTTTCATATTATCAGTAATTGATATTAGTCAGCCAGTATCACTTTCAGATGATCTTCAATCAGTATACATTCAGGGTTCTAAGTATTTCATGATAAACAAATTCTCTTATTTTTCCCTGACTTTTTTCTCAGTCTCAAATTACCAGGATCATTATCTCCACCTACATGTACATGTACATGAACATACATATGTATTTCCAGATATCTTTAGATTAAATGTCTCCAATGACATGTAGTTCAGGGGATATCCTGTTTGGACACCACACAAAATTTAAGAGACAGAGAACTTTCATTCTGGGTTAATGAAAAGAAGAAAAAAAGAGAGAAAAAAAAAAAATCCTTTTTAAAATATTTTTTAATTGCTGTTTTTCACCCAGAGTTTTCTATCATTTGAGCCAATTTTCTCAAATTATCTGGTTCTTCCCCCAACCTGCATGAAAGATAACTCTTTTGCCAGGTTTTCACCACTTTTCAAGGAGGTTGGGAACACTGCGATAACACTGAACTAATACTGAAATATATGTATGCAGTCAAACCTGCTTTATCAACCACCTGTATAAGAAAGACCACCTGTCTAGAAAGACCACATATCTTGTTTCCCTTGAATATGGTTTCTCATTGAAACATGTACTATTTAAAAGGAACCTGTACATAAAGACCACCTGCCTATAAAGACTTGTTTGGGTCTCCCTTTGTTGGTCTTTATAAACAGGTTTCACTGCAGTATCATCCTATCACGAGGGAAGGGGGGGGGGGGGGGGGGCAAGTATGAATCTTTCCAGCATCTACAGGTATACCGCCTTTACATTATCTACATGTATGAAGTGGATACCGGTATACCTTGCGGTTTATTTATTCCTTCCTCATAATTTATTTTATGAATAGCACTTTCAATTGGCTATAACTGATCCATACTACAATTAGCTAAATGAACATTATGAAAGATGACAATTTCATTCATGAAATTGCTAAATGACAGAAACTACTAGAGTACTTGTACAAGTACATGAACATTAAAGCTCAATCAGCTTTTGTGCAAATCTTGAAAGGATGCATGCACATTCATAGCAATACAATAATACATTGAATGAACTGTCATCAATGATTGTCAATGTTATAAATTCTTCAGATTCCTTGATGTAGATATCCTTGTTTGTCCCTAAAACATTCCTGTGTTTAACCATGACCTTAAAATCAAGGTATTGGGTGGCTTATAAACACAACCTAATTAACCCCCACCCACTCAAAAGAGGAAAACAAAAAGAGAAATATATTTGTGTGCAAGCTTAAATATAAAATTGCACGGAAGGGGCAGGGATCAATTTAATTTGCATGTAACTATTTTTTTTTTTTTACAAGGGGGGGGGGGGGGTAGGGTAGCAATATATCCCATAGAACTCCTCAAATGCTCATGAATACATTTGACTCAGCCTTGCTACTTTCCAGTAAAATAATGTAGTACCAGTATGCAATTTTGTTATTACATTATATGTATTGTAGAGTGCATGTATTATGGTGACAATAGGTTGACGAAATGTTCATGTCAGAATAATGTCGCTGGTTATTCTATATAATGTCATATTATTTAATATCCCTATAAAATATCTTGTTATTGTTGTTGCCTCTTACATTGTTATTTTGTATCTTACCATGTTTACATATACGATTGCGGTAATATGAAAAACAGCTTTGGCTGATATTGTCATCCTGTATAAATATTCTTAAATAAATAAATAAATAAACTCCTCCAGGTTAATTGCTAAATTTCAATTACAAACCAAGAAATCATATCCTTAATTTTAACCTTGGACCCAACACTGTTAAACCCTAGTGGTTAACCATAACCCAAAATCCTATGCACTGCCAAAGCCCCAACCCTCTCTTTGAAAAGAAAAACATGGAAGCAAATAATTATTATCATCCAACGCCACCTACAGTACACCCTATAAATCTCAATTCCCATATGCATGTGCACGTAAGCAGATCGTGGTTATGATTTTTTCCTGTTTATGGAAATGAAACGGCAATTTCAATGTTGACATGACTAACACTCATGAGCTCTAAGAATCACGGCCAATAGTATTTTTGGCTCACATTCAAAATCTATTTTCAAGACTGATTTAGAAAGTTGATGTCATATTTCTCAAGTGCTTTTGCCAAACTGTGATTAAATTACAATATAACCTGATATGCTGGATTAGTAAACATATGTTCTTATATTATAAAGCAGCAATAGAGTTAATTGTAATCATGTCTTCAAAGCTGCCTTGGAACTTATCCAAATTCAAAAGAAAGGGTTATTTAATATTTCTCTTCAAGAGTTTCGCTCTATTATTAAAAGTCATGTGACAGATTTCCTAAATTTCTCAAGAAACTTCTTCAAGGAGATTCATCAAACATTTTGTATACCCTTGGAAGGTACTATAAAAGAGATAGCAAAAGATGTATTGTAAGCTTGACATACTACATGTATACAAGTAAATCGCTCCTGTTGAAATTAGTTTCACATTTAAATGGTTTCGCATCAATCGTTTACTTCCTGTCAAGTGAAAAAATAGTGTAAACAGTCAAACTTTGTAGGTTAAATTAGGTTTCATTGTAATAGCATTTGTTAAGAATTGTTGATGGCATATCTCTGTACAGTACACAATAAGAAAGCCATACAACAAACAATGTAATATGTGATATCTTTGTTATCCTGTAGAAATCATAAGAACACAATGTTTTTAATTCCTTCTTTAAATCTCAACAAAAACTATCCTGGAACTGAGGAAGTAGACTGAAGTAATGCTGACTTGTTTATCATACAGAAGGTCGCTTGTTTGGATCAGCAAAATTAAAGAAAAAAAGATAAAACTTGCTGGAATTGATCATTTTCACGTATTCTGTTGCTCAAACAAATGATCAGGAGGGCCAGCACAAGTTTTTTTCTTACTCCCTTTCCTTATTAAACAGCTATTGGATATTTTCTAAAATTAAAACAAAAAATGTATTTGTTACAAGAATTCTACTTTTCTTTTGCCCGTCAAGTTCATTAAAAAATCAATTATTTTTAAAACTACAACATAGGATCACAGATACATATATGTACCGGTATCTTATCTCATGTTCAAGCTGTATGGACACAAATAACATAAAGTATGCTGCAAAATATGTTGGGTACAAAAGAGTCAAACATTGGAATAGTTATATATATGTCCTATCAACTTTAGGGCAATTATGTGCCCAACTTGTGTGAATTTTGCTCAATTTGTACGAAAAGACGATTGTGAATGAGCAAAAATATTACCAAAGTTGGGCAAAATATTAGACTTTTTTTTTATTAAGCGGGAGGGGGGAGGGGTAAACTTTTTATCGGATAAAAACCAATGATATTAAAAATAATTACAAAATATTGCTAAAAAAAAGTTTAGACACAACTGCTCTCCTCATGGGCAATTTCTTTAAGCCCAATATTTCAAGAGTGCAATGTTCCGACCTACCTAAGGGAGAGAGGTCCCAGTGATAGATGAACTTTGACCCCACGATGCCGATGACGTCATCGTTGAGCCAGCTCCAATATTGCACTTCGTCTTTCATGGTACAGCGATACAGCTGCTTCTCCGCTACGATGTTGAAGATTTGAAAATGTTTACCAGCTGTTGAGGGATAGACAAACAGCAAAGGAGGGCCATTAGTGAATATTTGCTTGATAAATAAACCCTAGACTATGCATACTATTCAAAGGATTCAGAAAATTTACAAATATACAGCTCGTAAACTGTTTATACATCAAGTGAAGTTCTTGGTTCTTGGGCTTGGGTGGGTGGGGGAGGGGGTTAAAGCTTATACTGCGCTTCACACTTTTGTATGAATGAGTATGCATTGGAAGTGTCCTAGTCGAGTGGTTTAATTAGCACTTGAATTGAAATTCAAAGGTTGCGGTTCGATCCCCAATACGGCACTAATGTCCTTTGGCAAGGCATGAATATTCATTTGCTACTCTCGACCCAGGTGAGGTAAATGGGTACCTGGCAGGAATTAATTCCTTGGATTGCTAGAGCGCTGTAATGGCAGCTAGGCTGAAATTACTGTGCCTCGGAATAGAATTTCTAAATAGATGCATGGCGCTATAGAAAATTATTATTATTATTATAATTGCTATTCACACCTACTTTTAGTTTTTAGTATCCCCACTTGCTATTTGATACACATACACACAAAATAAAAATGCTGTAGTAAAACACTTTTAGATTTCCTAATGCTTTCATGTCAAGCTTTTCACTTTGTACATTTTCTTGTTTAATATTTCTTTCAAGAGCTCATAGAATCTTTCTAGTATAACAATAATAATGATAATAACAATAATAATAATTATCATGATAATAATAATGATTACAATGATAACAATAATAGTAATTATAACGATAATAATAATGATTACAATGATAACAATAATAATAATTATAATGATAATAATAATCATTATAATGATAATAATGATAACAATGATAATAATACTAATAGTACTTTTCAATATCATTATTCTGGATTCTGTTTGTATCAATCATGTCTTTATGAGCATGTACGTAGTCAGAATTGTGTAAAGGGATGAGACATACATGTACCTGTATAGAGGAAGAGAGAAAGAAAGTGGGGGGGGGGGGGGGGGAGTGGCTGTAAGCATGAGAGTGAGAGTGAATAGAAAGAGCAAGGTCAGAGTCAAGTTCTTGCTGAGAATGTCTTTAAACTTGAATTCTCACAGGATTACCCTATTCATTCTCATCAGACGTGTAGATGTGTCTTACAAACACTTTTTACAACTAAACCTTCATTATTTCTCTCTTCAAATGCTGAGAATGCTCAGTCTTTAAATGGGCATGTCTACAATGATCTCACAGTAGTTGGATTGTATCAATTCATCTATGACTCTGTATAAAAACATTCATTGTAATTAAAATACAATGTAACCTATGGATACACTGTTCCACATATGTATGAAACAACTAAATTATTCATACTCGTACCAATTTTTGTAATTTGTTAAATATATTGTGAAACATTGATTTGAAACAAATTTTCTTGAGAATGTGATATATTCAAGCTTACATCTGAAAGTATTTATAAAAGGCCCTAATTCAGCCAGTCCAACGTTTCATTCCTGAGTTTCGCAAAACACAAAAATCATCAAATTTAAAAGGAGAATGAATGATTCAGTTGTTAATTGTATATAGATATGGTTGTCAAACACGTTATATTTGAATCTTAATTATTCATTCAAAATTTCCTTTTGAACATGTACAGTGTATGTGTTTGAGTGGACCTTGATAATTCCATTGCGGTATCTTCGGTGAAACTACATACATACACATCAATAATATGATTGCTAACAACATCATCAAGAGTCTGAAAAGGTAGACCAAAGAGAAAGTGCTGTTGGCTAGCAACAACAATGAAATTAATCAGTTTGCTCTGACTTTCACAAAAGAAAAAGAGGGGAATATACTCCTGGGAAAGTACCATAAACCTTTCAGAGTTATGGGGGAACAAGAAAATACAGAACCATACAATACACTGAAAAATGGCAATACTTTCTACAATGTAAAAAATCAAAAATGTACAAAAAAAAGTACGGTAAACCTTTCTGCTCCTTCCAGTGTTATGATGGAACAAGAAAATTAAAAAATTGTACAATACATTGAAAAATGGCAATACTTTTTAGAATGCACTATTATTCATCAGCTTTATAATTGGAATTGAATTACAAAATGCATAACAAAACCTGGCCATGACATTTCTTTTTTTAAATAGTAAACAAGTGCTGGTCTTCTCTAGTATGTAAGATTTTACAGAAATAATTCATCATGATTTGACAAGTGAATATGGCTATTTTTTTAACATCTACATGTATGCATGTGAAGTAATTTATGAATTAAGCTCAAGCAGATTTGTTCTAGTTTTAATAATAACATACTACATTGTAGCCTGATCCAAAACCAGCATTGTCATTTTGCTTTAATACTTTTTTTCTGTTGAGACTTGAGTACCAGAATGACATTAACTACATCAAAGTATACAAGTTATTGCCTTTCATGCTATTAACAAATGATCAAATAATAAACATCTTATAATCAATCCTCTCTCTTTAATAACTGATTCCTCAAATCGATGGTTTCAAAATTGTTTTCGATCATGGAGGGACCTTTCCACAACAGACAGACGCATGCAATTTTTTGATTTAGCACAAACCACTTACTCTCTCTCTCTAATGGGGCACTTACATAGAATTGCCCTGAGAGACTCTTTGGCATGTAAACAGCCATCCACTTCAATTTATCTTATTATGTTTACGCTCCCTGTGTAATGCCTGCCTGTGATGACGGTGGGCTTGCCGGATGGTAGGTCAGGGGGAGAGAAGAAGAAAAAAAATCAGTGCTACTTTAGTATGCTGCAGCACGCATGATCATGAGCATTCCAGAAGATAACTGGTAATCGCATGAATGCAAGACGAAGGCCAATTTACAATCTTCACATCTCATCTTCGTCCCTCTCTTTCTCTCTCTTCCCTTCTCCATCTCTCACCCTCTTTTGCCTCTCTTTCTCCTTCTCTCTCTCCTGCTCGGTCTTCCTCTATTCCACTCCACTCCCCATCCCCTCCTACTTACTCTCTATCCCTCTCTCTCCCTCTTTCTTATTCAATATTGATCTGTTATTCTGATTTTTTCTGTTTCTGAGCTTTTTGCACATTTGAATACATGTGCCTTTCTCCATCTCAATTTCTTGTTGTTTCTCTTTAAACATCTCTTCTGCTCTCCATCCTTACTCTGCATGTCTCTATCTCTCTCCCTCTCACTTCTATTTCCAACTTTCTTCTCTCCTCCTTCTTAATTTCCCATCCTTAATTCTTTATTGTTAATGTTTCCATCCTCGATCTCTTCCTCACCTTCTTGGCTCCACCCTTTCTCTCTCTCTCTCTCTCTCTCTCTCTCTCTCATCTTCTTCTTCTCCCTCTCTCACTCCAACCTGCCTCCCTTTAAGTTTTATAATTTAGTTTTTGTCATTTCCCCACCTTATTCTTTCTCTCTCCGGTTCTACATGTACCTTGAATACCGCTCTCTACTGAATGAGAAATACTCCACATCTTTATTTAAAAACTCCACATCTTGTAAGTTAATATTGTGGTTCTCCCCAACCTTGCACATCTCCTTTCCACTGGCTTCTTCATAAATGTCAATAATGTAAATGCATGTGACTACAGTGTATGTGTGCAGACAATGTTTTCAATCTTCTATCCTCTCTCCTCATCGACCTTCAGAGTCCCCTTGCCTTTCAACAGCCTACAATGTAAATGCGATGAACGACAAATGCACAAATACCACAACTGCAATTTCAATCCCCTCTTGTACATGTATCTCCCATAGAAATCATGTTTACATTAAACACATCATTCTAAATTTCTAATGTTCACATGTTTCACTAAGCGATGCGTAAGGCGACTAAAATTGCCCTACATGTTTTTTTTTTTATGTAGGTTAATTTTTTTCTTCTTCAAATGTTTTCTTGATCATCATAATTGCTCCGTTAACAATTGCTCCAGAGTCAAATTCTAACATCAACCATAGTCACCTATTCTAACTTCAACCCTTGGTCTTGCATCTACATGTAACCTTTCACCTACAATGTGAGTTAAACCTAACATGTCCATGCAACCTAAAACTCAATAAAAAGTAAACCAAGCACTGAACCTAATATTTTTTGACAGCACAAAGTCCAGGGTAAACATTACCATATGAGCAAACATTGAATCCTTGTATTTATACTTGTTTGATGCTTCTTATTATTTGTTACCCTGAATATTTTTGTTTACCATTGTTGTTGATGGTAAACACAGAAATTATAAAAAGGAGAATATCTTTAATAGATCATTGTGCAGGTAAAAGTACATGTACATTCATCCATAGCTTTTGTTACAGGCATTCAGGAGTCAGGACTCACATGTAATTCTTGTGTTCGACATCTACATATACAGTACATGTACATGCAGCTTCTAGCCTTCTCTCTTGTTTTCCAATTCCTCTGCATTTTTACAATTTCACTCGTTCCCTACATCTCCTTTGTCTTGTTCCCAGGATGTTTTTCTCCTTACCAACCGTATCCGATTTCCCCCAGGGTCCTCACCACAGCATGCACAAATCTCACATACATATACATGTATGCCGATAATAATGAGCCATGCTCCAACAAAACAGATGTATCTGATGTCTATGTACATCTACTGTCTTCCTCTGTTTTGGGGCTCTGTTTTTTCTTCCTTATTTTTTCAATAACCTAGGAGCAAGAGCATAGTCTCAGCTCACAAGCCTTTAATATTGAGAAATGCTGTCAAAAAAACCCCACATGTATCCATCTTCAATCTATCCTTCTCAGTTTTGTTTCATCTGCTCTATTTTCATTTCTCTCCAATAATGTACCAAAGGCAAGAACATGCACATAATTATATCTCACAAATGCCTAAAATAAAAAGGTACCGGTATGCCACTAAAAAAAACAACAAAACAAATCTTTCTTTAATGTCTACAACACTCTACAGTATACTTTCTCTCTAAGTTTTTGCTTCTCTTTTCCCCCATAATGAACTTGTACTGTATACATACAGTGAGGGAATACAGATTTCAATTTGATGGTTAATGCATACTTGTGCTCATCTTCATAAGATATTAAAACACTTTTTTTTGTACATGTACATGTATGTAAGTACATCTTCTGAGAGTGTTACTTGACATGTACAGTTGTAAGTCAATGATAATCACACACATCTTGATTTACAACAATGTAAATGTACACTTTGATTAAATACATCCCCCCCCCCCCCCCGTACACTTAATGTACATGTACATGTAATGTACAGTACATGTTTCCAAGTTGGAGGTCAATGCAGTAGGCTTGATTGAACAAATACATAATACATGTACATCTCCAATGAAATCCTTCATATTCTGTCATTTCTTTGGTAAAGCTATTTCTATTAGATAATGCAAATGATTTGTTCTTCTTCTGGGGTTCAACAAGTAAATTTATAACTCTTTTACATACGTGTTCATCTCTTTAACATCTTTGTAATATATACTCCATGAAAAATTAAAAAAAATCTTGTTTTGCATATCTACAGCAATACAAGTGCATAATTCATTGTGGGCCTCCATCGACCAGATGCCAGTGGATGTACTATGGGACCGAATGATGGATTATAAATCTTTTTGTATGGTGCACGATGCTGCTGCTGCCGAGCCGCAGGCAGTTGAGCACTGTCTTGCACTTTTGTAAGATAAGATCGTGTGTAAGAGATTATATTTCACTATCCTAACAAGATCAGATCAATGGCATTGCTCAAGGCTCCTTTAAAGGTACTATGTCCCTTTTGCAGGCCAAACAAATTTAAAAGGTTAAATTCCAATGGCATTTGAAAGATAATACTAATTTAGAACTCCCCTTAAAAAAATGGGGCTTGAAAATGTCTTTAAGTGGGAAAATAATGATTATTAGTTGTCAAATCGACTTAGGAGCTATAGAGCCAATAGGTAATAGTCTTGATTTTCAAACCATTGTACCGCATGGTCGTACGTTTTATGCTGCGCAAAGATTCAATCAGTTTAATTTTGGCCATTACAAGAAGTGGGTTATTGATGTAGACAAATCCTTTACAGCTCATTTTATGTATGTTATTACCAAAGAAGAAGAAAAAGCCAGTCAGTCACTCAATACTGACAATAGTGTCTGACACTGTGACAGTGAAGTCTAGCAAGTAAACGGGTTTCCTTGCATAATTTGAATATTAGGACACTGCTAGTTTAAATTTCACAGATAGGACATACATGACATATTCATAATTCCTGCAAAGTTCTACAGAATTTGAGGTTGGCTGCAAAAGGGACATAGTATCTTTAAAGGCATTCTTTTACAATGTTTCCAGTTTTACAAATTTTTTATCTGAGATGCATGGCCTACTGTACGTGTTATCAGTGTCTGTGATATGGTGTAGTGTATGTTGAAGCCCAAACAAAAAAATGATCATGAAGTGCCTCAAAAAATTAAAAAAATTTGAGTGACCAGTTTTACCCCACTCATTTTCTCCAAAAGACTATAGTGTTATAAAAACCGTTGGGAAACGTTTTTTTAAATTTTGAATTTCTATTTCCAATGCAGTACCGGTATGTTTTGGTGAACTAGTCACCTAATTGTAACTCATCATTAAAGTCTCTAACTTGGCAACGTATTGCAAAATATAAAATAACACTTTTTGTGTACAAATTGACAATGTTTCGGTTAAACTTTGCAATCTTATTTCACATTGGTTTGTTTCATGAACATGTTTGTCTTTTTCAAAGTATGAAGGAGTCGGAAAAAAAGTTGAGCGTTGCCAATTTGAGGAAAGAAAACTGATTAATTTAGAAAATAAGAAATCTCTGAACTGCAAAGTACATTACTCTATGTACTTTACATGTACTACATGTACATGTACAGTACGTATACAAATGTTTGTAACTTGAATTATTAAAAAGGCAAATTTAAACCTACAGTAGGTTCACGGAAGGAATTCGTTTAATCTTTCATTATTGAAAAGAGGGGAGTGTCCTTGATCTTTTCTTTTGTAGTGTTCTCTCAGTTTCTTGTTTTGTTTTGTACTACAGTAACAGCTCTCCTAAATAAATCAAGTGCTCATGTTTATAAATAAAAATGATCACACCCTACACCCTATTGAGATGAGATTGAGAATATCCTGTACCCTTGCCTTGCAGAAGGAAAACCAAAGAGAGGGGGGATAAATATAGAACAGGATATGACAGATAGTGAGGAGATTTAAATTAGTCTGTCATCTCCTCCACACATGAGCCGAACCCCTCAAAAGGCCAACAAACCCCTCCCCTTCCCTCGAATGCCAAGATGAGAAACTTTGTGATAACTTGACTTACAGCCTTTTCACACACAGCTAAAATTCTATAAACATGATTAGTATAAACGTGTTTAAACTAATCACCTGAACATACGACATCATTCACACACAGAAATTTCGGTGCCATTGTTAATCGTTTCGTGATTAACTACTGCTCGTAAACTGTGCAGTAGTGCCATTGCGCATTGAAGGTCATGTCATATCTATCAAAGCGCACGCTCCATCCAGTTTAAACACGTCTGAAACACAAATAACCTTTCACACACAAAATGTCAAGCTCTCTAGATTCGAACTTCTACGACTCTAGATACGAACTTCGTATCTGCAGCCTGCTTTTGAATCGCGACTTTGTATCTATCCCAACATCGTATTCTAAACGATGTTCACACTGGGAAAATATTCTATAAACATGTTTAAAACTGTTGAGTTAAAGACGTTGATACTAATCATCTCTGGATACGATGAATTTTAGCTGTGTGTGAAAAGTCTGTTGTTTGTGCAATGATTGTAACGTGACACTGTACAGTACATTTACACAAAATAGAGCTCACCATTTAGAGACATAAAACCAGGGTTTTCTTATTCATCTTATTCATTCATTTATTTTACCAAATATAATTAGTGAGGGAATCCCATAATTATTTAGACTCTAAGAGCCACCAAAAATTCAAAAGAGAAAAACATTTTTGTAATTTATGTTTAATAAGTACATGAACCCGTAGACACTGACCAGTAGGGCCTATGCTGTACAGGTACATGCAAGTGTGAGCAGATTGAATAAATACTACAGTTGTAGTTGAATTTTCTCAATGCATATTCAGAAATCTACATGTATTGGTTTGAAAATAAAAATAAAAGTATGTTTCCAATCCAATGATTAATAGCATATATAGATACACAGTGTACATGTACAGTATAGATTTACAAGCCAAGCAACCAGGATTGCTTTCTTAGAATCCATGAAGCTAAAACTTATTTTAGTTAAAAATTGTGCCGATTTTTAATCATTCTCAAATTTTCAAAAATGCACCACACAAGTCAAAATATTAATCGTCCAGCAGGTCCCCAGGCCATTATACCAAACACAAGTTGTGAAAAGAAAACTTCCCTGTTTTTTAAATGGTGTTGCATGCAGTTACGCCTGAGTGTCATCTGATCTGTGACAAGCGTAATCTATTTTTTCTCATTCAGGTCTGCTCTATAAATTGGCCAGCCTTCGATTCATACCAGGTACCCTTGCACAAAGTTCTGTTCATACGTGCAGTAAACAGTCCTTATAACTTTTAAACTGGAACAGCAAAATGAAATTAAATTAATTATGGTAGACCATAGTATGCACCACAAAATGGTAGGCCTACTGTAGTTGTACATATTCACAGACCACCGAGTAGGCATACAATGTACAATGTACAATTAACAACTAAAATATTCATACCCATTGTAAATTTGATGATTTTTTTATTCATCATCATCATCATTATATTATATTATATAGTAGAAGTAGAAGTAGAATTAGTAGAACTGTGGCATAATTAGCAGTAGTAGTAGTAGTAGTAGTAGTAGTACTGTGGCATTATCAGCAGTAGTAGAAGTTGAAGTTGTAGTAGGAGTAGGAGTAGTTATAGTAGTAGTAGTAGTAGTATGTGTAGTAGTAGTAGTAGTAGTAGTAGTAGTAGCAGCAGCAGTAGTCCTATGGCATTATCATTAGCATTAGTAGTACATGTAGTAGTAGTAGTAGTAGTGGTAGAACATGTAGTAGTAGTAGTAGTAGTAGTAGTAGTAGTAGTAGTAGTAGTAGCAGCAGCAGCAGCAGCAGCAGTAGTAGTAGTAAACATTTAATTTGCCGTGGCAGTTTTTCGGGGGAGGTCTACTGCGTAATGTCTGAACGAGGCTCAATACTCATTACTGACCAATTGAAGAAGCACATTACTCCATGCAATCTAGCCTGACTAATGAACACTTATGGCAAGCTGCTACCCATGGCTACAATGTACGTGTACTGCATGCTACTTGTACAATGCATGGGCCATAGGGTGAATATGCACTTTTTGTTGACAATAAGGTTTAATTCAAGAAAGAAACTAAGGCCAAATAACAAAAGTAATATGTTTCTCGTCCGGACTTTAAAGATAAGGATGAGGCAGGGTATTACAATACGATTTTGCTATTTTTTCCCCCAAGATGCCTGCCATGCTAATTATAGCTGGCCAAGCCTATTTATTCACAGATATTGTGCTATCTGAGTACTGAGTACTGATGCAATGTATGACTAAACAAATGATTTGTATCAATTTAGAAGCTACACGTGTATATCACAGGCTTTTTTGTGTGTGCTTTTTTTTTTTTGGGGGGGGGGGGGAGGGGGTGCATGCTTTTTTTCTTCTGAATAGTAAATACCGTAGTGAAAAATAGATAATTTATTTTATAAATATAAAGAAAACGATTTGTGGACAGTGAGGCAATGATGTCACAGACTCATGAGTGAGTTGCCAATTTGTCTAAGGATTTTCAAAGGTTTTCAGTTCATTAAAAATTCATAACTTTGTTATTAGTTATCCGATTTTGCTCAAACTTGTTTTGATTGGTTAGTCTGATTTTTATGCTTCTATTGAAAGTAAGTTATATTTGGAGTGGACTTGCTCTTTAATTGTGTTACAGGTCTACCCCTTTGATGTAGGCGTAGTCGTGTTCATGTTTGTTCATTTTATATTGTATATAAATTGTATTAAAGGTAATACAAAGTTTTGGTAAGGGGTCATGAATTGGATAGGACGTTAAATTGAGGCCCCGTGTACAGGAGAGTCACCACCCGTGTACAGGAGAGTCACCACCCTTGCACGTTAAGAACCCATTGCACTATTCGTATCTAGGGGAAACCCTGGTGTATATGGTCCACCTGCATACCCCAACCAGGCCGAGTATATGGCATCTGCAAGAATCTTCAGTATTGAAGGAGGCAGATTATCTTGAAGAAGAAGAAGAAGAAGAAGAAGAAGAAAAAGAATTTGGTTCAAATGAACATATTGGAAGCATATATGTCATCCTACAATATTCAGTGATCGTTGTCGCAGTTGAAATCGAGTCTAAAATTATGAAATTGTAAATAATTAACTCTTTGTGTTGTATAGCTCCCTCTTAAGGTCAAAATATTAATTAAGCTAAAAACAATGTTTCTTGACAAAAATCAACCAATTAGCAATTCTCGTTTGGAAATTATATATCAACTACAGTACATAATGTGTATTTTGAGATTTTCATGGTCGCAGCTACCATTGCATGGCCGTAGGCGCTATTTGAAATTTATCAACATTTACCGGGACCACCAGTAAATTTTTATATTAAATTTTTCTCGAAAGCAGAAGTGTTTTGAGGGCTAAATTTTCTAGTGCTTATAATACATCCACA
Source organism: Strongylocentrotus droebachiensis (assembly GCA_035222895.1). Lineage (NCBI taxonomy): Eukaryota > Metazoa > Echinodermata > Echinoidea > Camarodonta > Strongylocentrotidae > Strongylocentrotus > Strongylocentrotus droebachiensis. Next base: position 58,927 of record JAVYIG010000640.1, read on the forward strand.
GGGGCATCTTATTTCTAAATATATCACAATTTTAAAGATTCACTATCCACCCAATTTTCTAAATTTCCCAAAACTTTGTATTACCTTTAACAGAAACAGTGAACCAGCTGATTGTTCCACCAAAGCTCTCCATGAGAGCAGGCTTGATTCAGTACATTTAACAAATTATAAAGATATCTGAAATGTCTGACAATATACAAAAGAAAAGAAGAAATGACCTCGATTTACATGACCGATTTTAGCTTCAAAATGGGATTGAAAAGTTTACAGTCTAATTGAGAAAATAAGCTCTTTGTGATCACTTCAAGGTCATTCAAAATAGGGGCATTCACACTGCAAGCAAAAACCCAAATCAAAAAACAAATTTGACTGAAATTCTGTTTTTTGCAGCATGTTTGATCTATTAGACACTAGGGCACTTTAGTAACGAGACGGTACGCACAGGAGATGGTAACGCGAGGAAAACAAAAAAAACTGCGCATGCGCCATTCTGAATTCTCTCCGTCCCGTCGATTTTCGGAACGGTACTCGGCCAACATAGCGTTCGTTCCCTAAACACGACGTAAGAGAGAGAGCTGACAAATGATTTGTATCTAGATCTAACAATGCAGGGCCCTACTGAAGATAAAAACAGGGAATCTACTAGTGTTTCTAATGTCTGTTCGGTATCTATACCTCAATCTATATTACTCAATCTACAATAAATTGATGGTTTGGCCGTTTAGGCCTACTTTGGGGGCCCTTTTTCATCGTTATGCATGACCGTGCCTGCACGCTGCGCACTACAGCCCACCGCCGGGTCTATAGCCCCGGCGCTCCGGCCAAGCCTCGAGGCCCAAGAGCACTAGCACCAAAATGCAGCAGGTGTGCAGTTCAGCGCGGCTTTGCGTCCCCGTCGCCTTTAGCAGACGGCGAAAGCGCTTAAACATCACGACGGTAACAAGAGTGTGAGACCCGTCACAGTTGGTAAACACTCCGTCTCCTGTGCGTACCGTCTCGTTACTAAAGCGCCCTACTGATGACTTATTTCAGTTGTTGCTCACGTTACTCTCGATCCTCCCTTCTATGGTGTTGCATGCAGAGCGGCAACAAGTTGCGCAAGCAGTATGGCCAAGCACCTTGATGTCAGTTTAATGTTTACACAACTCAAAGCTGTCAATGGTGAGCGAACACTGACGGTTTTAAATAGGTTTTTTCAGTAGTGTACATGTACAGTTTTGTAGTCACATACAGTAGGCCTTCACAAAAATGGAAAGTTTGTTTTTTCAAAAAAAGTGTAAATGATCCTACTGTAATGCAACTTAATATCTCTAAACTAGTTTAAAATCTAATGCACCATGAAGGCCCTCTTAGCGGCCAATGAAGTGTATCAAACTGGAAAGGAGATGTACCCCTACAGTGTGCGCTTGCATGAAGACAACAAATTATAGACAGACCTTCAGAACTGTTTGCAAAATGCACTTAATGGTCAACAAAAGATAAACATCATTAAGACGAGAAAAAAAACCCAGTTGAACAAAATTGTCTGATTGTACTATGAATGAAGACAATATTCAGAAAAGGGAAATGAAACAAAGTCTACAATGTATATTACATGTACAATGTAGTAATCTACACGTACCAGTAGATAGAAAGCAATTTCAAGATATAATTCTGAACGGCTTTCATCGAAAGGGTGCGGTGCGGCGCGGCGCGGTGTGGTGTGCTCAACGCACCCATTCGATAAAAGAGGGGGGGCTTTTCTCGAAAGGGTGCGTTGAGAGCGGAGTACCGTTTTAACACACCCTTTCGATAAAAGCGGGGGGGCTTTTCTCTAAAGGGTGCGTCGACTAGTCTTTCGCATCAGTCGTTTAAAATGAGGATCTCGGACAAAAGGTAATAGTTGCCAATTTAAGTATATCGAAAATGTATTAAATAAAATGGAATGGTCTTGATTACAGAGTGGTCTCTTTCGTTATTACTATGTTGATGGGGGAGACAGAGAGAAGGAAAAAAGGGAAAGGGAAAGGGAAGATAAAAGGAAAGAATAAGAAGAAAAGAGGGAAACTGGGGGGGGGGGCGAAGGGCTCTTGCCTCCTCAACCCCCTCCCCCCCCCCCCCGCCAAAAAATAAATAAGAGAGAGAGAGAGAAGGGAAAGGGAAAGGGAAAGAAAATATAAAAGGAAAGAAAGAAGAGGAAGAAGGAAAGAGGGAAACGGGGGAAGGGCGAAAGGCTCTTAATTACCTCCCCCCCCCCCCCCGCCAAAAAAATACATAAGAGAGAAAAAGAGAGAGAAGAGAAAGGGAAAGAAAGAAGAGGAATAAGAAGGAAAGAGGGAAACGGGGGAAGGGCGAAGGGCTCTTGCCTCCTAAAATAAATAAGAGAGAGAGAGAGAGAAGGGAAAGGGAAAGAAAAAATAAAAGGAAAGAAAGAAGAGGAATAAGAAGGAAAGAGGGAAACTGGGGGGGCGAAGGGCTCTTGCCTCCTCACCCCCCCCCCCCGCCAAAAAATAAATAAGAGAGAGAGAGAGAAGGGAAAGGGAAAGGGAAAGAAAATATAAAAGGAAAGAAAGAAGAAGAAGAAGGAAAGAGGGAAACGGGGGAAGGGCGAAAGGCTCTTACCTCCCCCCCCCCCCCTCCCGCCAAAAAATAAATAAGAGAGAGAGAGAGAGAAGGGAAAAGGAAAGGGAAAGAAAATATAAAAGGAAAGGGAGAACAGGAAGAAGAAGAAAAGAAGGAAACCGGGGAAGGGCGAACGGCTCTTGCCTCCCCTCGCCAAAAAATAAATAAGAGAAAGAGAGAGAAGGGAGAGGGAAAGAAAATATAATAGGAAAGAAAGAAGGGGAAAAAGAATAAGAAGGAAAGAGGGAAACGGGGGAAGGGCGAAGGGCTCTTACCTCCCCCCCCCCCCCCCTCCCGCCAAAAAATAAATAAGAGAGAGAGAGAGAGAAGGGAAAAGGAAAGGGAAAGAAAATATAAAAGGAAAGGGAGAACAGAAAGAAGAAGAAAAGAAGGAAACCGGGGAAGGGCGAACGGCTCTTGCCTCCCCTCGCCAAAAAATAAATAAGAGAAAGAGAGAGAAGGGAGAGGGAAAGAAAATATAATAGGAAAGAAAGAAGGGGAAAAAGAATAAGAAGGAAAGAGGGAAACGGGGGAAGGGCGAAGGGCGAAGGGCTCTTGCCTCCCCCCCCCCCCCCCCCCGCCAACAAAATAAATAAGAGAGAGAGAGAGAGAAGGGAAAGGGAAAGAAAATATAAAAGGAAAGAAAGAAGAGGAAAAAGAATAAGAAAAGAGGGAAACGGGGGCGAAGGGCTCTTGCCTCCTCCCTCCCCCCCCCCCCTCCCCCCCCAAAAAACAATAAAAGAGAGAGAGAGAATCTGTTCTGATCCTGGTCCTGATCCTCAAGAGGGATATAAAGATGACCTATAAGAACGTTATTGTTCGAGAGAGAGTGTTTGTTGCTTCTAGAACATTTTAGAATTAAGTCCCACCACATTGCAGTTGTGGGGAGGGACTATGATTATATTACCCCCTTGGATGGCTTCCCAGAGTCTGGCTTTGAAGGTTTCGACTGCGTCGCAGGCAAAGATGCTGGGGGGGGGGGGGGGGATTTCAGGCCCGTATGGTTCTTGGAAAGAAGGTGAGTCGATATAATTATATCCGTCTTGCATCTTATGTTGGAGAAGGAGAGGGAAAGAGAAGATAAAAGGAAAGAAAGAAGAGGAAGAGGAAGAAGAATTTGTGTTCTGCCAGTGTCACAAATAGATATATAAATATGCTCATCTGACGATAATTTGATGTATAAAACCCCTCACCTTCTTGGGGCTCCGCCCCTTGGATCCAACACCAATTTGTGTCCTGCCAGTGTCACAAATAGATATACAAAATATGCTCATCTGACGTTATTTATTGCCCAAAACCCCTGAGCTTCCGGGGGCTCCACCCCCTGGACCCCACGCCAATTCGTGACCCCTGTGTCACAAATAAGGTATAAAATTATGCTCATCCGACGTTAATTTTGATGTTTAATACCCCTAAGCTTCTGAGGGCTCCGCCCTGTGAAAAAACACGTTAATTTTACCGTTTTGGGGAGATAGCCCCCCCCCCTGGCGTTCAAGGGGGGGGGGGGGTACGATTTTTCAAATTTTCGAGGGCCCCAAAAAAGATTAGTGCTCTCTAGTAATTTCGCGACTACTCCGGAACCGCGGCAGATATAAAGTTTTTCTTTCATGACTTTTTTCTTTCGAGTCTTACGCATCTTGTGAAACATTTTTTTGTTGAAAATCGGACGTATAGTTAACATTGGTTATTTGGTCTTGTTTCAAGTTAATGTGTTTGATTTTGGGTCAAAATAGTTGAATTGTGGTTAGAAATGAAATAAAACAACAAAAATAATATAATACATAAATACAAATTATCAAAACAAGAGATAACATAGTGATAAACTGGCTCTTCCAACTTTGTTGTCGTATTATTATTCTAACGAATATATGTAGTGAAAAAGAACGCTTGAATATGAATTATATATGATTTATGGGTAAAAATGTGAATTCTCTGACCTTGTTTGCATAAATTACCATAAATATTCATTTTCGCGGCGATCGGCTGTGAAACGGCCGAGATCTTAGGGGGGGGGGACCCCCTCCCCCCCCCCCCCCCACCCTCAAGTCTACTCCAATCACATTGAAAAAAAGTTTGACTTAAATCATCTCTCTCATCATTATACCGCTATAGTATTCATGTTTTTAATATTATTTATTGTCCATTAAACAAGTTCATAGAGAAAATACTTATCTCTCTGCAACATTAAAAAAAGAATCTTCATTAATATGTCTTAATTTGTATTGATAGCCTTGTGGTCGCCAACAGTGGCGTAGGCAGGGGCGTCTCCAAAGGGGGGGGGTGTGGGGGTGCGACATCCCCCCCCCCCACCTGTCAGGATATTGTCGGTAAAATTGCGCTGTCGTCGGGAAAAATGAGAAAAGGGGGAGGGGAAAAAAGAGAGGAAAAGGGAAAGAAAAGAAGAAAAAAAAAAGAAAAAAAAAAAAAAAAAAAAAAGGAAAGAAAAGAGAAGAAAGAAAGAGGAAAACGAAAAAGAGGGAGAATAGGAAAGAAAGGAAAAGAAAGAAAAGAAAGGAGGCAAGAGCCCTTCGCCCCCTCCCCCAGTTTCCCTCTTTCCTTCCCTATTCCTCTTCTTTCTTTCCTTTTATATTGTCTTTCCCTTTCCCTTCTCTCTCTCTCTCTCTCTCTTATTTATTTTTGGCGGGGGGGGGGGGGGAGGTAAGAGCCTTTCGCCCTTCCCCCGTTTCCCTCTTTCCTTCTTCCTCTTCTTTCTTTCCTTTTATATTTTCTTTCCCTTTCCCTTTCCCTTCTCTCTCTCTCTTATTTATTTTTTTGGGGGGTTGAGGAGGCAAGAGCCCTTCGCCCCCCCCCCCCCCAGTTTCCCTCTTTTCTTCTTATTCTTTCCTTTTATCTTCCCTTTCCCTTTCCCTTTTTTCCTTCTCTCTGTCTCCCCCATCAACATAGTAATAACGAAAGAGACCACTCTGTAATCAAGACCATTCCATTTTATTTAATACATTTTCGATATACTTAAATTGGCAACTATTACCTTTTGTCCGAGATCCTCATTTTAAACGACTGATGCGAAAGACTAGTCGACGCACCCTTTCGAGAAAAGCCCCCCCTCTTTTATCGAAAGGGTGTGTTAAAACGGTACTCCGCTCTCAACGCACCCTTTCGAGAAAAGCCCCCCCTCTTTTATCGAATGGGTGCGTTGAGCACACCACACCGCGCCGCGCCGCACCGCACCCTTTCGATGAAAGCCATTCTGAACATGGTCAAATCAAATATGCCTGCCTATAAGGAACAATGGGAAACAACAGGGAGACTAAACTTACACAGATCAAGACAATTGTTGGTCTATAGATGGTCAAAAACAAAAGAATTTTAATTGTATCTCCAATGCCATCTCATACATGTACATGTACATGTACACTGTACATGTACATGTTGGTTACATAAACTGTGCATGAAGCTGACCATCATATGGTTCATGAGTTATTCAGAACAGAACAGAAGTGGTTTTGCCTATGGTGTGTGCTTGGGTGAGCGCAGTCAGAGGGATTGTTTTCACCAGCCCAAGAATTATTTACCGGTAAAAGAAAAGAAGAAGAAAAAAAAAACACACATTTCTCTTCCTAAATTTTTTTAGCTGATGGCACTGTAAATTAATGCCTGATGCCAATTCACCGAAGATACACCTGGGAAATTACTACTAGCTACATGTACATGTATATACTGTACAAAATGTACAAGATCATGAAATACCATATCATCTACCGATTTCAAGGCCAAGTCGTATTTTTGGATCACGGCATGCAACATAATAGTTGATTACTAAAATTGAGCAAAGCAAACACTGCGCTGCATTTTTAAAGTTCCAAGTTCCAACATCAAGTCTGATATAAAAGCACTTAGGTTTTATCATCTACATGTACATCAATCAAAAATAGGCTAGTGAGAACACAATTGGAGATATGATTAAGTGTGAACACACCTGGAGAGATGATTAAGTGTGAGCACACTTTGAAATAACAGCCTGTATTGTACTAAATTTTTAACTTGGGCCAAGTTTCAAAAAAATTTGTTATCAGTAACAAATGCTAAATTTCTATGACAAATTAGCGCTCAGCCAATCAGATGCCACAATTTCAGTAGCTCATAAATAACAGTCATTGCAACTTAATTGTTATGAATATCAATTTTTATGAAACAGAGCCTTGATGCTACATGTACAGTGCATGTTTAATGTGGGCTTCTGTTCAAAATCAGGTTTAGAAAGTATAGTTTGAGATCGGAGGTATTCCTTGTGGAAATTTGATTTTTGAGCAAGGGTTGAGTGAAAACTGAAAGATGGACCACAGTCTTTAGACTCATTTATGGGTTAGGATTGACAGCACAGTCATATTTAAATCATATTGAAATTATGTTGAAATTCTGATTTCCTTGGTTTATATACATGTACATGTACACCTGTACATGTACATCATCTCGTGCGAGCAACCATTTCAGACTAGTGGGCATGCATCTCAGACTCAGAGACAGACGGAACTCGTGACAAACATCATCCTCCCATTTCAGGCTACTGTACTATATCCGGCCGATAGTTAATACTATAGGGATAAAGTGTTCTGTGGCATCGTGCACTATTTATAAAGGGGTCATCGTCACAGTTGTGTGCACAGTAGTAAACCTTGGCCAAGGCCTGTCATAGGGTAGGGTACACAGGAGTGATAACGATGAAGGCTGTCATGTTTGTGAAAAAATGTGACCTATTTTGGCAAAGGAATTTATTTACACAAAATACACATCAATTGTAGGGCACGTTGGCTAACAAAAAGTCGGCAATTTCACAACTTCCACTCAAAATGCAAAAATATAAACAACCAATTTTTTTTTCCTTATGAAAATTGGCTTAGGGTTTTCTTCAAGTACTGTATGGTGAGGAGGATTGCTATTGAAAATTTATGTAGGATTACTGGATAGGGTTTAGCTTGATGCATTGCGTTTGGTCCCAAGTTTGAATTTAGGAATGTGGTTTAATATTAAGGCTGCGACGAGTACTCGAATACTTGAGTACTCGCACTGTTGACAACTACTCGAGTACGATTTCTCGTACTTGAATACTCAGCCGCCATTTTTTTTTTTGCCCGTTCACCGTAGTATGGTGGTGGCAAAAAAAAAAAAAAAAAAAAAAAATGGCGTCTGGGTATTCGCCTGTCAGTCTGGAAGTGTACTCGAGTACAGTACCTCATTACACGGTTATGCACAGCTTTATTATTATTATACAAGTACAACTACAAGTTCATGACGTATCATGAGCATGGAGCAATAAGGTACCGAAGCTGTGACGTCATAAAAATCAATTTTTAGAATTTCTCAATTTTGTCTTCATTTTCTGAAAGAGCATCAAAAATAATGTCCAAATGTCGAAAACCAATTGAATATACATGTATGTTAAGTATCAGCCAATACTTAACATATTCAATTGGTTTTCGACATTTGGACATTATTTTTGATGCTCTTTCGGAAAATGAAGAAAAAATTGAGAAATTTAAAAAATTGATTTTTATGACGTCACACTTCACCACTCGATTGTCACCAGAGCTGAGAGCTTGCCATATTAAGCCAATGTAACATTACACTTTCACTGACAACAAGAACTATGATCATGTGTTCCAATTGATGCCATTTACTGTTGCCTACAGTGTCTAGGCATTTTTAAAATGTTTTGTAAACAAAATACACCTGTACTGTATACTGTATGTACTGTGTTCAATATTTATGCATTCATTCATCATAATACCTCAATCCTACATGTATACATGTAGATTAGACAGATACATTTGTAGAAGGTTCAATTTGTTGATTTACCGGTATACATGTAGTACAGTATACTGTTATGTTTAATGTGATCAATATTCATTCATAGTACATGACTCATCATACACCTCCATCCTATAGAAGGTTCAATTTGTTGATTAATGTGCAGTAGTGCCGTGATGTTTATTAATATTGGATTAGGTACAATACTGTTTATCATGTGCGTTCATGCGCAGAGGAGAAATAAGAATCATACATGTGCATTATGTATCACCAATCAATAGAATTGCTGAATATTGCTCGGTCATATTGACCGACACTGGCAAGAGCTAATTAATGATCGTAGAATCATCCGGCAGCAGCGCTTTAATTGGGAGCTTTCCTGTATACGGTATTCATAGGACAACCAGTACATGTATGTAGAGAGTTGCGTAATGAGCAAAGCTATTACAAATCAAAGATGACAAACTGATTAATACCACAAAATGTCATTTGCATTTAGAATGAAGTTGCAATATCAGTTTCAGTAAAAATCTATTTTTTCTTTCAAATACATGTACATGTACTGTAGCAGCAGACATATTGTATGTTTGTTCTTTAAAAAAAGAAAATGCACAGGTGGAAATTCAGACCCTACATGAACATGAATGGTAATGGTCTTTTGTTGGTATTCTATTATTTAGAACTGGTGATTTCCATGTAAAGTCAAGCAGATGAAAAAGTAGAACTTTACAATATTAACAACGGTGCTAATTACGTACATCACTTTTGTTAAACAAATTCAGGGTGTAAACTGATAAAATTGAATTATCAGTTTGTTTATTGTTGTTTAAAAGTAAAAGTATAATTGTTGGGTTTAGTATAAAACAACTTACATTGCATGGTTTATGACTGGATTTCAATGCATTGCGGAAGTGGCCTTTTGGTATCTTATAGTATTATTTTAATGTTCTTTGGAAATCTTTATTGTAATTCATGTTCATTTCAGTTTTTAACTGCCAGACACGAAGATTCTAATGAAATCCATTTACCTGGTATCTACATGTACATGTTCTGTATCTATCCATTTATCATAAGCTCAATAAATGCTTGCAAGGGATCATGATGTTTGACCGATATTTGACAAGCGAGTTGTATCAAAAACCAATTTGAGCACGTACCTTTGAGAGCAAGCCAGGGTTTCCGAGGGTTCATCATGGCCGAGTCTGCCGAGCACGGCCATGTGAGGGCCCGTGGCGTCCGACGCGTCAGGTTGATGGCCGTCACGCAGTTGTCCCTCTTCTTCTTTTTGCTAGTGTGACGGCAGCAGATCCATCGATGGGAAGATGCCGTCACCCGGGGGAATGTTACCTGCTCTGATTTAACTCCGTAAGATGAGAGCTGCAAAGAAATAATAATAATAATAATATTCTGTTTTTATATAGCGCCCATCATTACCCCCATCATCAGATTCAGGTTTACCCGCACACAATGTATGGACATTCTCTACTCCCTGGGGAGCATTCCGGCCAGTCGCCATTTTACAAGTGCCCTCTTGCTCATCCAACCACATGAACTTTCGCATCCTACCAGGTACCCATTTCACACCTCGGTGGAGAGTGGCAAATGTACATGTAGATCAGCGTCTTGCCAAATGACATTAGTGCTGCGGCAGGACTCAAACCCTGTACCTTGTGATCTGCAGTCGGGTTACTCATCTACTAGACCACAACACCTCTACATTAATTTTTAAAGAAATGTAATACATATATTATACATGATAAACATGTAGAAGGCCATATCAAAAACTTTATTCTTTTTGATTTATTTAAAGAAGTTGTAATACCGGTAGTTGAAAATTTTTGAAATTATTTTTTGAAATTTGTTATTTATAAAATTTACATTGAAGTCAACTGTTGCCCTCCATATGATGAGAGCTGAATAGAAGTTAAGAATCTAAAGTAAATTAAATTGTGATGTTGATCAAATTATAATCAATATAATTATCTAGGGATCATGCTGTCACAAAGGGAAATTTGTCTACCCTGATTCGACCCCCGTGGATACCTGGGTTCTCATCTAAGAAAAGACCAATTCTGGGCCATAGTTGAAACCCAGACCAAGAGCTACTTGTAAAGAGATTAATTAGTTCATGAAGCTTTTAAAGCCTGTCTGCACTACTTGTAGCTACAGTACTTGCGCCCTCTACAGTATAGCAAACAATGCCTAAGCGGTACCCATTGGTCCCCCATCCCCTTTTTCTTATGGTCATTGAGACCTTGACAGCTGATTTGATGAGATAACCACCTGTCAGTGACCACACAGGGAGGTCTAATGCCTCCTGGCCAAACTAGTGCAGACAGGCTTTAAAATCAATACATATATAGACGACCCTGTCCCAAAAGTTTAGTAGAATTATTTACTTAAAGTTTCAAGTACAGTGTACACATGTACTGTACCTGAACATATTGTTAAATATCACCTTCATGATGATAACACAACCTTTTTGAGACTTGGATTCTTATCTCAGAATGTGTGCTTCTTAGCCTTCATGAATCCCTGACCAAGTTTGTTCCGATTGGAAAATGTAAACAGCACAATATTTGCCTAACAATACATCACTCCACAGTACAAACAAACCATTGTACCGGAAATTAAACTGTTGCTAAATGTCTTTATGCAATAAATTTTGGTCAAATATTGAAATACGAAAGTTCACTCTGTACAACGAGAGGCCAAGAGCTCATTTCCGACTGAAGTTTTACCACCAGGAAAACGATCTGCTAATGAGACTTTGTACAAACAGCTTCAAATATTAAAGTAGACTGAACATATACATTTTTCAACAAAGAAGTTAACAGGCCTTCTGCCCTAGATGGACATGTACTTGCACTTCGTACTGTACATGAGTTACAGCACTAGCAGATCCAGGATTTTGTTAATCGGAGAAAGGAGGAAATGGGCACATTGTCGAGAAAAAAATAATTAAAAATAGAAATAAACAATGAAGGGGGAATAGTATTGATGAATAGTGTACAAGGGTATGGCATCACCTTGTGTGTGTAGGGGGGGGGGGGAGCAATGACATGTACATGTATGATGTAGAAATGTTCATTTGAAGAAGAAAAAAATTGAAAATTTTGAAAATTGGAAAAACCTGGACACCTGGACAATTCATAGCTTTTCAGAAGTTCAGAATACCAGAAAATATTTAAGATCTAGAACTAGTCAAAATTATTAATCATCTTAATCTTAATAAAAATACAAAATAAGTCATGAACATTTCCAACACAAATCTCTAGATTAAAAACCATGACAAACAAAGTCAGACATCCAAGTTAGATCTACTGCAGCAATCCCCATACCCCTACCCTTAATTGTTCATGGGCAGATGGAGACCATCTAGCAATATCTAGCATGCATCTAACTATCTCCAGGAAGCTCCGACGCCGATGCCGAAGGCGTCGGAGCTTCAGGTGGTGCATCAAAAAATATGCAAAGGGAGTAGACCCTCTAAGGGAGTAATTTTGACTTATTAGGTTGCTCGACTCCTCTGGGCATGTAGACTATCTAGCAACTTGAAATTATAATTTGAAGAAGTCTTCTATGGGAAAAAGGGGGTGATTCTTCGTCCTACCCCGACGATTCTTCCATGTTGTATCGTTGATTCAACCGCGCATGCGTACTTTCTCTTTGCCAGATAGTCTACATGCCCAGAGGAGTCGAGCAACCTATTAAGTCAAAATTGTAATTACTCCCTTTGCATATTTTGAGATAATTTCGCCCAACCCGCTGTTTGAATTAGGGAGGCCAATGCCCAAATCTAACTTTTTAATTACGAATTTGTTTAAAATAAAACAAAGATTAAAAGAAAGCATTTACTTTCACTAAGAAAACTCACCCATCTGCCGACTCCAGAAGTTCCATAAAATAGGAGATATCCAGCTTGTAAACACTCCCTTCCTTCTACGCCTTGGCCGTACGCAAGAGCCTTGAAACAGATAAATTCATGTCGCGAAATTACGTTGATAATTAGACAGGCCCGAGGGAATGGGCGTGTCATTGTCCGGACAAAGTTCATGATGAAGTTTAAAACTTCGCGCGAAAGTGCAATCACTCAACAGCGGCTAGCCTTGAATCGGTCGCACACGTACATGTACACACCGACACAGGCTAGGCAAGCCCCGATGCAGGCTGAAATCCAGCCATCAATGTGCGAACGATTACATCTCCTACTACTACGAGCCGAAGGCGATGGTTCAAAAATGAAGAAGAGATATCAAAATTGGCAGGAAATAAATGTATATAATTCATTGATATTTACCTTAGATGTGTATTCCAATAATTTGATTTCCTCATGAGTATTCCTTATTATCAACGATCGAGAAGTTACGAGGTCCAATTAACATCCATCTTGCAGCGTAGACAGCAGCATGCATAGCGCATTTCTCTCACTCTCTCTCTCTCTCTCTCTCCCTTTCGCTATACGTAACATACACACTCACTAACCATGTATCATACAACACGTACCTTCAAATCATGGCTTTCATTTCAATTCTCAATTGGAGTATAGACTGCTCACGTAGACTTTTTTTTTTTACTTAAATATCTTTTTAACACTTCTCATACATTACTGCACGACACCCGAATCTAGTGCTGTGAGAATAAGGTACTAGGGTCTATAAATAAGACTACGCTTTGCGCACGATCTGACCGGAGCTTAGTGGAGCTCAGACATATGTCGCAATACCCTTTATTTTTGGCGCGAACAATGACGTCACCGGTCACAGTTTTCCTTCTCATTTTGAGATGGCTGTAGCTATAGCGCTCAAACCAACGCAAGATTGACATAATCATCGTACTCTATCTACCTTCGCATGTTCAGTTTGTAAAATTCTGTATTTAAAAAGATATAATCTTTTTTCTTTATATTTTCTAGTTGTTAGAAGTGGCAATTGTGAACATCTGAAATGTTGATCTCTATCAAAAGTTCTTTACTCAAAACGGATCCCATATTTGTAGTGTCTACCTTCAGCCCATGAGAAGGTTTTTAGTGAGCAAACCTCTACGCCCTCTAGGATTTTCTTAGTCTGTGATACGCGTCCGTAAAGTTGTTCTGCTACGAGAATTATTGGACTCAAATACGTCAAAATCTGCAAGATCGTCAACAAATGGTGAAAGACTGTTACAGATCCGTGATTATAGGTATGTTGTGAAATGTATAATTGTATTTTCTTTTCTTATTTTCATCAATTTTTTTTTTTACATCATTTTTTTCCCTCTGCTAATTTTTTGAAGTGGGCGACGAGCGCACAAATCGTAGGCGTAGAAGCCTTACGCCCGGGCATTGGCCTCCCTATTTGAATGTTTCTTGATGCACCACCTGAACTGAAGCTCTAACATTATTCACAAAAAGTGACAGTAACACAACAGTAACTAGAATGAACACAAATTTAGATGTTCTAACATTAGTATTATCCATTATATTTCTAATTGTATCCCTAATTCTCACATTAAATGGCCAGGTGCAGGCAAGCGCCAGGACAGTCAATGACAATTTGTTATTGTTGTTGGCCCGTGCCACATAGGCTTGTTCGTACAACACACCTCCCCGACCTTAGCCGCAAGACGTCCTTCAGCACTCCGACAAAGCTTTTCCGAGGGGTCTAAACAAAGGAGATGTGTTTCGACAACAAAAACAATTGTTACATTTATTACAGAATTTTCTAAATACCTGGAAAACTTGCTGAATACTCATGAGAGGTCCGTCTCCAGCTCTGTCCATCTTTTCTTGTTATTTCCTAAGTTATCATCATCCGAAAAGAGACATTAAATGACCGGTTGCACCTGAGGTTAGTGGCGAGAGATTGAGAGAGCTAGAGCAGAAGAAGTAGATTTACTACGTGCACACAATATGCACATTGCATGCACAATGTACAGTCGCTAGCGTTAGCTCTAGCTCTACGTGCAAAATATGAAAAGCCCTCTATTGTTTGAGGATTTATAGCGGACCTATGCTAATCATAAATATTGAGAGGATTATAACTTTAAATGGATTGATTGATTTTGTTCGCCAAGCCTTTAACATACAACAATATTACAAAAATTAAGTCAGCTTGAACAGGACAACACACGAAACCTAGAGAGCTTATTTCCAGTGGGATCCCCGACATTCCTTCATGTACAAAATGAATAAGTTAAAATCGTATTATTTACAGACAGATAATAATAATAATAACAACATTAAACTGATGATAGAAATGATATTAAGTATAAGAATAAGAAGAAGATAAACAAAGAAAAAGAAGAAGGAGAAGAAGAAAAAGAGGAGGAGGAGGAAAAAGAGGAGGAAGAAGAGGACAATAATGATGAATATGTTGAATATCTATAACGTACAAAAAAACATACAAGATTAAAATGTATGAACCAGCAGAAGAAAAAAAAAGACAAAAGAAATATGTATTCAGGCTATTTCAATCGTAAACATGTAACATGTCATTCGCTTCTCTCCGCAGACTCTCAAGTCTTATGTGTTCCTTTTCCTTCATCATAAGGAAATGAATTCCAATGTTTTATGGCAATGTAATAAAAACGAATTTCCAATACAGCCCAACCCAACCCAACCAGGTCAGGGCAAATAAAAATAAAAATAAAAATTGTAAATAGTTCATGTTGATTTGTGGATATCTGTCCCCCGCCCTTTGTTATTCAGGCTACGCGTTTAATTATGCTTGTTTCCTCCCTTTGAAAGCACCCTATCTCAGGACTGCCAACATCTCTAAAACCTCCTTTCGCGGGCTTTTCGCCCGCTTTTCCTGCCTTGGAGACCCCCCCCCCCCCTTAATCCGGAACACAGCTCAATGTATACCACCCTATCTATGATATTCAATATATTTTATAACCCCTTTTCTCAGCCAGTCCAAAGAGAGAGAGAGAGAGAGAGAGAGAGAGAGAGAGAGAGAGATAAAAGCACCCCTCTTAATAGTTTATAACCTCCTTTTTTACATTTTTCAGCAATCCAAAGAGAGAGAAGGAAAAAAAATCTGCGGGTGAAAAGTCAAATACACCCCCTTCTCGGGCCGGACTTTGTCGCGCGAAAAATACCCCTTTACCGGAGATTTTGGGAACATGGAGTGGGGGGGGGGGGGAGGGGGGAGAGGGGGGGGGGGATAGGCAGGATCTATCCATGCGTTTCATGAATTGTACTTATCTATAAGAAGAGGTTATGATGTGTAACAGTTTTATGGGGGAAAAGGGAAATGTCGTTGCCTTTATTAGCATCATCCAACCTAAACTTAAACTAGTAACATTGTTTTATCTCTGTTTTTTAATTATTCTTTTTTTTTCTCTCTCTTATTTGTTACGATATACATGTACGTGCATAGTCAATTTTTTGTAATGGGGTACCATGTCACAGAGTTTTTACTTTAGAAGAGCGCCATCTCCTTCTAAAAAACTTTTAATCCTAGTTCGTTTCTTATACTAAAAGAAAGGGGAAAAACGATGTGTATACTCATATTAGTATTATGTGGCCTGTGTGGATTCTTATTCTAATTAGCCTCAAGACATGAAGCATTATAATGATATAAATGTCCTGCATTTGATTTGGAACATCTGATGATAGGGAGAGATAGAGAGAGAGAGAGAGAGATAGAGAGAGAGAGAGAAAAGAGAGAGGGAGAGAAAAGGGGAAAAGGGAGAGGGAGAGAGAGAGGGAGAGAGAGAGAGAGAGGGGGGGGGGGGGCTGGTTGGAGATTGGGTGAGATAATGGCAAGTACGGAACTGGACAGCAAAGAAGAAATGAAGGCAGGAGGTTTCGAAGCCAGGATTGTGGGGGGGGGGGGGGGTATAGGAAAGCCCAGAAAAAAAGACAGAGCCATTATAGTTAAGTTGCTCCCCCCCCCCACCTCCTCCCCCCTCCCTCTCTGCCTCTTTCTCTCACTCCCTCTCCGTATCTCTCTCTCTCTCTCTCTCTGTCCCCTTCTCCCTCCCTTTCATTCTCTCTCTCTCTCTCTCTCTCTCTGGCACCCCTTTGCCTCCCTCTCTTCTCCCTTTCCTTGATCTATAGAATAAATCAAATAATTGAAGTGACAATAGCCTCATTGCCATGTGAGCGAAATGATCTAGTTTCAAATAAAACCTATATAATTATTACTTAGCTCAGAGCTGTGGATGATTGGCAGCTATAAAACACAGGATATATATATATAAGTTCTAAAGATCAAGATTATAGTAAACACGGGTCAAGGTAGACTAACAACTGAAGCCTTTGAAAAGTAAACAAAATATGAAAAATTATGCATGCACAGTTTCGTGACCTATATATAAATTGTGTTTGTACTACAGCTTTGGTTATGCAACTGTACAATCAATCATTCGACCAATCAACCTGTATTAACTAATATTAATCAATCAATCAATCAATCAATCAATCAATCAATCAGTCAGCCAGTCAACCAGACTTATCAATTTATCTATCTATCTATATATCAATCAATCAGACAACCAATCAATCATCTACCAATACATTTATAAACAATAAATCATTCTAATAACCCCAAATTAAATGTTCAATTAATCAGTTAATCGTTCAACAAGTCAGATTATATACCCTGTATTGATTTCGTTTTTATTTTCTGTCATTAATGTTGCATGATTACCGGTCATACATAAACAAGTTGTCATAATTATGTCAACTAAAAGGCCCAGGCAAAGAGCTGGGATTCGAATCTTCAATCCTTGGATTGGGAGTAAAGTATAAATGAACCACTAGTTCACGAGGCTTGCATTCAACCTGGCTGTTCCATGACCAAATACTTACCAGCCTGTTATAATTTTTGTTCGATATCATCCTCAATTAAAATGCAAGTTGGTTAGATCTCCTTCTTAAGAAAAAAAAAATATCTCACATCACTGTAGACGATAATCATTGACAATTATTTCTCGCCACCCAAACAAAAATACCATGACACATGGGTGAATTACGATATAGTTACCTTTTAATAATGTATGTTAAGTACCAAAATATTGTCATATACAGCTTTTCAGTACTGTTACTAAACACTTATTTCAACTTAAAAACTGAATGTATGACGCAAAACGTTTTGATTCTGATCATGCATTTGAACGAAAGAATTATATCATACAAATATCTAATTCATATAAAATATAAAACAAATATGGATATTTATTTACTCTTGGGTAGGAAATAAAAGGAGAATGACGAAGGAAATATTCGTATGCAAACATTATTGGAAATGTTTGACATCATGTAGAAATATTATCACATACATGGGAAGGCTTAAGTTCTCGTACTGTTATGAAAATGTTTATCCATTTATTCATAGACATATTATAATAACTCAATAATGAATAATTTATATGTACTAACCCCGTGTTTCTTGCATAGAACATTCATATTGAGTAACAGGTAGAAAATTCATGTGCATAATCGCATTATAGCCTTTTGTCAATCTCAGTAAATTTATCTGGGATAGGTAATAAAATTAAAGGGTGCATTATGATAATGCAACAATTTACTTTGGTTTTACTCATATTTATTATGATTTAGAGTTCACATTGTTTTAAACCGAAAATGATATTTGATGATGATTATTGTTGATTACACAGTGATTAATAATTTTTTATACCTCACCATTTTATTCTTACCATTTCTGTAAAGTAACATGGATTGGAAAAGAAGACCTTCGGGTTATGATTATTAAGTTAAACTTTTTCTTTTCCCGGCATCTATGTGACTCTCTTCCAAGTTCATTAATTTGTCTTTGTCTTTGCCGAATAAATAATAATAATATTTTGAGACTAATAAAAAAAAAGAACATAAATAATTAAGAGTCATATCCTTCAATTTCATATGACATTCAAAAAGCATTTTTATTAGATATAATAGTAATGATAAAAGGCACATAATATTATATCGCGCTATATAGACATTTTGTATCGTGCAAGAATATTGCTTCAGCCTGGCTACCCTTAAGAAAAGAGTACTGTGGCATTTTGAGGAGTCTCTTCCTAGAAACCCCGCTTAGGCCGAAAGTGGAAAATGTAAACTATCAATATCTTGCCTAATGACGTTAGTACTAAGGCAGGGATTTGAACCCCGAACACTGTGATCCACAGTCCCTGCGCTGATTTATCCTTTACAAACACATCCGAAAATGTTCAAAAGAATAAGTTAAATTTTAACTCGGCAAAAGCGATGAAAATCATTTTATCAACGAAAAATCAACCTATTTACCTGTACTACCAAACTGTTTATTCATAACATATTCTTGAATGACATAGCATGTTGAATTTACATACATGTACGCATTCAAGATTATACAAGTCTATCATTATTACGAACATCAGCAAGATCAACGTATTGCAGTATTTTCATTGCTTATAACATGTACAAAATGACACTTCATCTTTAGGTATATTTCTTTCTTTCTTTTTCATTTTGCTAATACATTGTTTTTCTCTAGCCACTAATCATTTTATAAACAATTAGAGGGATTTGGTAGACGAGCATTATACTACAGCGTCTTCATAATTATAAGCATTCCACATATTGTATAAAGATATAGACCGGTAGTGGTAAAATTGCGGTTCAAGGGTTTTGGGTGCAAAATATCCATACAATATTGTTTAAATATTGCCTTCAGAGGTTTAGATGGCAATACTTCAACCTAAATTCGCAAAAAATAAAAACTATATGCCCAAATGCTCAATGTTGAAGTGCCGTTCGCGATATCTATCCAGGCCGGATCGATAGGCTATAATAATTTACCAAATATATCAATTAGTAGGCGGTTTCCCGGCAAAATTTGTATCATCACGTTTTAGTCAAAACATATTCTATCACATGATTGGTAATAAGAGCTTCCATCTCATTTTTGAGAGGGGGGCGTTTCCAAAACTGGTCTATACCTTTAAGACCCGTTGCATACGGGGTCTCATTTTGCTGTCGTACTGCTGCGTCAGCGACTGGCGCGTTTTTTTTCTTGACGCGCCGGCTTGTGAGAGAGATATCGTACAAGCGCTGAATGTAAAATGAAGAGTGCAATATTGCGTTGACTTATTGGCGCATGCTATATTAGCGCTCTATTAGGCTATATATTAGCGCATGTAATGGCGCAATCGAGATTGACGCACCGTGTACAACAATAATCACTCGCCTGCATACAAACTTCAGCATTTGAATGAGTATATAATATAATATAAGGCACAATGGATTGTCATTTAGCTATAAGAGATACGTGCACGTATGTCAGTTTACCCCAACAGTTAACTTCATATTTCAAAGACATTACAAAACAAAAACGAGTAATTCAGCCTAATTGCATTTTATAGACACCAATGTAAAGAAAAGAAAAAGCAGGATGAAATATTCATACCTTACTACGCTCTAGTTTCTATATTAGGAGGTACACAATTCTCCTTATGACAATAATTATTACCATCAACGAAAAAGAACTATAAACATTATATATTAACAACAGTCTAGAGATCAGTTTTAAATTTCGTAGTATGTAACAGAGTAAGAAAATGAATCTTCGCAGCGATATGGCTATAGAATTCAATAATTTTATACCTTTGAACATTTCGAAATTATGCAAAAATTCGTATCAAAATACACTTTATAATGAATACATCACAACTCTAAACAAAATATGAAGAAACAAGATGAAGACAAAATCTACATAATAACATTTGATCATTTTTATGAAAAATATTAACAATACAATTTTATAGACAGCAATATAGGTTATTTCAATATTCACATTAACCATTATAATTATAATGGAAGCACTATAGACTATTTGCATACATGCGCGGCTCTCACGAGACCAACTACCCACGAGACCAAAAGACTACGACGAGACCAAAGGCCTGCGATACTGATAATATTCTTGTGAGCCTTCTACTGTATACAGCGATATCTTATTCTTTATTTTTTCGTTTATTTCTTTGATTTTCCCTCTTTTAGTAACTTATACCATTTCTTCTTGTAATTATACAGGCCTAGCCTATTTTTGTTTTCCTCTATCTACCCTCTTCTATTTATATATTTTATATATTGGTCCTTGTAGACAGGTGGTCTTTGTAGACAGGTTCCTTTAGTACATGTTTCAATGTGGCCTTTGTAGACAGGTGGTCACTAAAGCAGGTTTGACTGTACCCTCAAATTTCTTGTCGTTCTCGAGGGGTCTTTGTCGCATGGACCTCTCGGAACTTTTTATCTCGTGTGCTATCGGTCTCGTAGGTTGTTGATCCCGTGGCCTGTAGGTCTCTTAGGATACCGGTCTCGCAGGCTGTCAGTCTCGTAGCTTGATCCTCGAAGGAGATCATACACTCCCCCCCCCCCGTCACGTCCCCCTCCTCCTTCGTAAAACAAGAACCAAAAAATGTTAATCAATTCCTTGCGCTCTGTGTTTGTTTTTAAAGTGAGCTAATGTAGTTATACTCCAGTCTCACTAACTTGGGAACCGATATCAGACCGACAACAGTCTGAGCGTTGAATCCGTTACCCCTAATGGCCCTACATTGGTCACTAAGGAGCATAGAGAAATAATAAAAATTGCATACATTTCCATAGTTTGGAGTCGGTTTGAAGTCGGTCACATACAAACTTCGATCGGCAAATGGATGTTTACATCAACGCGATGACAGTTAATAAGATAATGATATTGAAGCTCAGAAACACCAAAAATGGACATCAATAACATTGACGTAGGACTAGCATGTCGTGTCGATGACAACAAACACGACGAAGATGATGATGAAAGCGTTGTCGATGACGGCAATGATCACCACTCACTCTATCGTCAATGTACACTTATTCGCTGGCAAGAATAGTCAAGTCGATGTCGTCCCGCTGCTGTTATACAACGCTGTCGTCGTGAGCAGCGACCGTCTTTGTCGATGTCGGTCCCTGGGCGTCTTCTGGGGTTTCCTTCCTTGTTACGACGCCATTTTGATCGATGGCCATCTTGTAGAGAATTTTTCTATTAAAAGAAAAAAAAAACGAAGAGCGTAAAAAGACAAATTAACAACGATCTTTGCATTGATATAAAAAGGGTTCACATCAATATATCTGTCTATATAGCCACATTGCCCATGGGCTATATCACTATTTTAGCACAATAGGGTTTTTGTCATTAAAAAAAAAATCTAACTTCGCATTGTCAAGGGAAAAAACCGCCGTACGTTCATGCAAGAATAGTTTTAATTTATAAAAAAAAGACTGAAACTGTATTTGTATTTTAAATATCCTGGAAAAATCCAGCCAATCTTTAATCTTCCGTATCCCTCTTTTCCACAATAAGTATATTTTTGTGTTGTATTTGTAGGTATCCTTATGATGTATAATCAATGCTTTTGCTCTGGTTCGTAATGTTAAGAACCAGAGCAAAATAACACTGAGTTCCTATAGGAAATCTGTTCAATCAAATGGTCATATCTCAGACAAAACTTAACATATATTGATTTTCGACATTTGGACATTATTTTTGAAGCTCTTTCGGAAAATGAAGGGAAAAAAATTGAGTAATTCTAAAAACAGATTTTTGATGACGTCACACTTCACCACTCTATAACAGTCAATTATTGTATTAGTGGAAGCTTCGTCATACAAAGCCATCACAGACTAGTTACAGTTCTCCTCTTTTTTCTTTTTATATAAAATGTTTTTATTTCATATAAATTTTATAAGTCGCACATTTCAATGTCTACAAATAATTTCGATACATAAGCCCCTTAGTCATGTAAGTAAATCAATATAAATATTTGTAGTCAATTAACTAAAAGCTTAAATCTAAGAAGGGAAACTTAAAACTATTGTTACCAGCAAGCATTAAAGGTGAGTCTTGCGTACGGCTTGGAAAGTTTGAAGGTTATTGACTCTTTGAAAAAAAACTTATTCGACAGAGCTGAGGGAGCTGCTGATGCCATCCTCCCCCCCCCCCTCAGCTAATCACTAAATGAACGTACTAGAACGAAATGGACTTTCCTCCTACAAACATTCATGTGAATTACACGTTTCAAATAGGGTTTCTAGTAAAAATCCATACTAAAAGGGGCATTGTGATCACGAATTAGCGAGTCTAGCGTGGAAAACCATGTCTAAAATATGACGAGATATCAAGAGCTAGATAAATACAACTGCCGCAGAATGGGGAGATCTATTCATAGTATAGTTTAAACAAACCGAATGCTTCCCTTTCTAAAGCAAATTGGACTTAAAGCAGGTTTTACTTATTCAAGGCAGGATTAAAGGGGCCCATATTACGTTAAAGCTTTTAAGGAAGGCTTCGCCATTCATGTAGAGTAGAATTATCCTGGCGATTCGAGGAAAAAGCTCGAAAGTGACCAGTAGTGGTTCGAAGGAGGGGGAGACAGGGTCATTGAGCCCATGGTTAAAAAGAAAAAGAAAATTAAATCCAACATATTTGATAAGCTCACAGAATTCAAGGTCCAATTTCTGGAATCTGTCATAATAAAATCTAAGTTCGAGGACTTATGGTATAGGCATCCCACTGTAAAACGTAGTAATTTAAAAACTTTTTTTTTTTTTTTTTTTGGGGGGGGGGGGGGGGGTGTCTAGAACTACTTTGGCGTATGACGGTTTTGAAAAAACGGCCCTAGATAGATATTGTTGATGTTGGTGTCAACATTGGTCTACAGAAAGTAATCTCTCTCATTTACCTTTCTTTTAAGATTCATATGCTTTTACGTATTTCTACATAGTCCGTCCTTGTTTTCACGAAGTGACGGTAGTGAGGAAAATCGTAACGCAAAGTGAATGCAATTTTTTTTCACTACCGTCACTTCGTGAAAACAGCGACTGCAGCTCAATGAACCGAGTAATATTACGTAGCAATTCTACATAAAATTTTAATCATAGCGACTTTTCCCATTCGGTTTCGAGTCGATACTATCGGCGAATTAAGTAAATAATAAAACTGTATTCCCCAAAATGTCCCTGATTCCTGGACTAGAAGCGGTTAAGCCCCCAAAGGACACCCGAAAATGATAAATTATTTTTGGTCAAAGAAATTGTCATAATTATCTGTGCCCCCGAGTGTATCCCGGATCCGCTATACGGTAGTTAATTAAAATATATATATATATATTTCCGACAACTGGTAGTCCATTTAGATCCTGTTCTCAAACAAGTTTTTCTTTTTGTCCGAATTAATGATCTATAAAGACTATAATACATCAGTCCCACCGCCAAAACCAACGGCAAACCGACCAATTGTTGTATTGTTCAGTGGGGTCAGGTAATTTCTTTTTCGGTCTGTAGTCAGTCTGGTGTTGGTCTCGTGGGGGCGACTGTGGTATTTGCCTCGCATCCTGGTCGACCAGCTAGACAAAGATGATTCCAATAATAATTCAAGTTCAGATATGATACAAGGTTGACTGCGGTTGCTTATATAGAGGGAGAGAATCATCACGGCGCAGTCTCTATTGTCCATAAATTAGAATTGGGGTATATTATATGGAAAAGGCTGTTATCAATACAGCAAATAACTCTTGATACGACTTTTACAGGTAAACTAAATGGAGAAAGTACCTTAAAGGGATCCGGTAACTTTGTCTCAGATTCTGAAACAAAATCCGGGATTTAGCTTAGGCTGCTATGATAATTATAAACCTTTATGTCAGTCAGGAACTCCGTGACTTTTACAAGCCGATCGCCTGTCTGATTATCAAGATATTTATGATTGAAATTACAAATTTTGAAAACCGTTCGCCGGACGGTTTTCATAACACTACTGTCTATTAGGGAAAACGAGTATGGTAAAAACCGGTCACTCAAAGATTTTTACTTTTTTGAGGCACTTCTTGATCATTTTGAAGCGCGATTTTTTTAGGGCTTCAATATTACTCCATATCACAGACACTGATAACACGTAGGGCCGTGTATCTCATATTTAACATTGTTAAACGATCCCTTTAATACGTCGAAAGAGGGAAAAGAGGAATTGATAGACGTATAGTATTAAATGTTAGATATCACAGTTCTCTACATCACTAGTAAATGATAGAAAAATATCTCTTATATTACAAATGTAAGATATAAAGCAACTTGATGCCTATACTTTACTTTTACAATTTCTAAATTTCTTTCATCAAAATCGGAAATTATTATGATGTACTTGTACACGAA
Organism: Strongylocentrotus droebachiensis; assembly: GCA_035222895.1. Lineage (NCBI taxonomy): Eukaryota > Metazoa > Echinodermata > Echinoidea > Camarodonta > Strongylocentrotidae > Strongylocentrotus > Strongylocentrotus droebachiensis. The sequence goes on from JAVYIG010000640.1 coordinate 83,447, forward strand.
TATACTGTACAATAACCAAACGGCCTGTAGAGAATATTATGCCCTTTTAGAAAGCTTTTATTTACATTCGACACTGAACAAATAATATATCCCTTAGTATGCTCGAGCGTGCGAAAAGGTAACACACTTCTTTCTCTTGTCCAGTTACACAAATCAGTCTTTCTTCTCATGATCGATGAAAAATGAACTGAAATTACAAGATTAACACCGGGGGGGGGGGGGGGGGGAGGGGGGAAGGGTTCACTCTCAACATGACTGGCTACGCACTCGCGTCTAAAAAAAGCGTCGAACGGGTATCTTTTTCAGCTATACGGCGTCGTCTACGTTTTCCTTAAAAAGGGGGTGTTTTTCAAGCAAAGATCGCACACAAAATTAAAAAAGGTACTTCGCCATTAAGGTCATTTCAGAAAAGGTGCGATACGCCATTAGGGTCCATTTCAGAGGTTAATGGACACGGGCGGGTAGCACTTGTGTCTGAGAGTATCCCCCCCCCCCCACCCCGGAGATAAACCCTTTAACCCTTGAACAAATACTTCATGCCACTCCTTTTTTTTTCCTATTCAATCTCTGTTACCTTTTTTTGCGCTACAAAATGTTGACAATGATATTTTCATCCAAGTGCATCTTTGCATAAAATCAGCTCCGTTGTAAAAGATTAAATGATGTTTGTTAAACGTGAATTGAATATGGATTAGCCGATTCGGTGCATGATTCTACAGTACATGATGGTTGTTTGCGTGAGAAAATGAGCTTGTTTGAACTGTGCATTATATGCCCGGTCTATAAACCCCGCCGACTTCATATTGTATCTGTTTATATAGGCAGACGTGACAGAACAAATCATTTAAAATGCATTGGAATTTGGAATGAAAAAATACCGAGTAATGACGTCAAACATTTGCTAATACAACATTCTTCTCAAAGAAAGGTGCACGCGGCATGGAAATGTCATACACTAAAACAAGGTTATTTGGCTAAATGAAAACCAATACTGAATTTCGAGAGACATTTAAGGTGGTTATGGTTATTTGGATAAATGGAAAATATTTGACGTGGTAAAACGCAGTCATTCGGCATTATACAATCATTTAACAACTACTGAAGGGTTTATACTGAAATAAAATTCCGAACAAAACAAAAATCATTTCCGTTTCACCGTCTATTCTGAGCCGCAGGGGCGTTAATTCTGTTGTAAAGCATTATTATGATTTGTAACTTTTTTGTGGCTCTAAACATTTACAATATAAAAGGATATTGCCATTTACATATGAGAATGACACACACAATAGTAAATTTAGATAATCATTATTCAAGAATATAGATTGCAACCATTGTAATGTAGGAACACCCCGCCCCCCCCCCCCCAGTGTTATTTAGGGTACGCATATGCTCGTTCCCTCTTTTTGAAAGCACCCCCTATCTGAGGACTGCCAACATTTCCGAACCCCCCTTCCGCGGGCTTTTCGCGGGCTTTTCCTGCCTTGGAGACCCCCCTAAACCATGAAAAATATAATATATCCCATGCAAATTATGTTGGAATTACCTAATACGTCATGGTGATGTTAGCACAAACTAAAAGGTGACGGACAAGGCTTTTGAAACTGCCTTAGGTAGATTTTTCGAGTCTTTGCTATCATTTTAATTATGGTCCCATTGCATGTGATATGTTTTATTTGGGTACGGTCGACCCCCAATAAATATCAAGTCCCCATTACATGTTACCAGTGTTGTAGTCGAGGTCGAAGGGTCCCCTGACCACGAACAGTCATGACAGTATGACACTTTTGAACTTCAATGTCCAGCAGTGTCAATTTTCAAAAGGAAGCTTAAAATAATTATTTTGTAAATGAATATGTATAACTAAAATTATTTTTACATAATTGCCTTTTCTGTTTTGTTTTGATGGATTTGTCTGGTTTATTTCTATATGTTGATGTTTGTGTCATTTTAATCTTTGTATTTTTATCTTGTTTTAATATATTTAAGAAACTTTTTATGTAAATTGTATTATCTTTAGGAATAACCTTGATAGGCCATTTGCCTCTCTCATTTTAATATTTATTATTGTATATATGCATATAAATTGTACTGTTTTTTTATTTTTTATATCAGATGTGGAAATAAAAAAATTGAACTTGAACATTCAATCTGCATTATGTCTCGTAGTCGACACCAAACCCAAGACACCCAAAACCCGATAAATGTACTGGACTCGCTGCTACACATCGTCGGCAACATTGGGAGCCTGGGACAAAGTTCAATACATTAAAACTGGGTGTTTCCATTTACTGTACCACTTCTTTCTGACCTACCTGACACACTTAATCTGACACACTTTTTTCTTATTCATTTTCTACACAGAGGCATTTTCAAGAGCCATGATCTGTGATTGGCTTTTTTGCTAGTAAATATTCATGATTATGCAAATTATTAAGATCGCGCGCACAGTTCATATCCTTTGTTTTGGTCTTGCGAAAAATACGATCAACTTTTCAAAAAGTTCCTGAAAATGACACTTTGAGCGAGAAAATTTTATAATGAGTCAGCTTTGTAATTTCTGAGGTATGCATGTTGATTTAGTAATATTGAAATGTTATGAAACGGACGAAAATTTGTTCTCAGGACCATGTTTTGTGGGGGTAACGGGTTGATTTTCCCCCAGTGAAGTTGATCGCAGCCATTATGTTACTGCACGACTGCTAGCCACGGCTGTGGGGCCGCACCCGCCCCGCCGGTCAGCCGATCGACCTGCTGGGGCCTAATAATGCAACATGTATCTGCATAGCTAGAATTGTTTGTAGCATCAGAATTAGAAGTTCAGCCGTAGGTCTAGGCCTACATTAGTAGAAGTTGTACCAGGGAGGTGTTTTAGACATACCCTGGTTGTACATTGTTTCTGCACATGGTAATGTAGGCCTAGACCAACGGCTGAACTTCTAATTCTGATGCTACAAACAAGTCCTATGCAGACACATGTTGCATGATTAGGCCCCAGCAGGTCGATCAGCTGACCGGCGCGGCGGGGCGGCTGCGGCCCCACAGCCGTGGCTAGCAGTCGTGCAGTAACATAATGGCTGCGATCAACTTCACTGGGGAAAATCAACCCGTTACCCCCATAAAACATGGTCCTGAGAACAAATATTCGTCCGTTTCATAACATTTCAATATTACCAAATCAACATGCATACCTCAGCTGGCGACAATTCTATGTTAACATTTTTGTATTGCTGCTTTTTTTTTTTTTTTTTTTTTATTTTTTTTATTTTTTTTTTTTTATTTTTTTTCAAATTGATTTCTTTGATTCATGTGTTGATTTGTATCTTGAAAACCAATAAAACACATAAAAAAAAAAAAAAAAAAAAAAAAAACATGCATACCTCAGAAATTACAAAGCTGACTCATTATAACATTTTCTAGCGCAAAGTGTCATTTTTAGAAATTTTTTGAAAAGTTGATCGTTTTTTTCGCAGGACCAAAACAAAGGATATGAACTGTGCGATCTTAATAATTTGCATAATCATGAATATTTACTAGCAAAAAAGCCAATCACAGATCATGGCTCTTGAAAATGCCTCTGTGTAGAAAATGAATAGGAAAAAAGTGTGTCAGATTAAAGTGTGTCAGGTAGGTCAGAAAGAAGTGGTACAGTAAATGGAAACACCCATTAAAACTCGAGATCTAAACTGGTCTCGCTGCTACAATATTGGTAACATTATGCTCCCATCATTGGGGTAGCAAAGGTCGAGCCATTAGGGACTTTTAGATTTGCGTGGACTGATACGTGTGACGTCCATTCAAGGCAGTGCATTAAATGGATGTCGATCGTAGCATAGACCTATTGTCTTCGTGCGAATCTAAAAGTCCCTATTGAGGAGCAATGGCACCCTCACCTTTTCCTCTCTACCCCCTCTACTTCCTTTCAGTCGTGAGTGGGGGGGGGGGGGGGGGAGACATGCTCACTTGTTCACTTCGAAGATACCCTGAGTGCCACGGTGCTGTTAATGTTCGAACATTCATGATAAAAGGTGTGGTGCCATGAGAGAAGACATAGGGTGTATAAGGTGTGGTGGGAAAGTGACGCAGAATGGTGCAAACTTACTATTATTATTATTAGACAAAATTCTTTCTTTTTATCAATGGTTAATTTTCCTTGCTCGTTTTAACAATCTGGAATATCAAACGTAGGCCCATTCAAGTTTGCAGACTTTATTGTATGCGAAACCAATCGGCATGCGAAAGAACACAATGTATGACGTCTTCGAGTATTGACTTTCGAGCTCCGCCCGAATTCCTTTATATCAAAGAAGTTTCTGCAAGTTAAAGATAAACTTGAGTTCTGGTAAAAAAAATAATGAATCCTCACAGAATCAAACGAAACTTACACTGAATGTTCAAGATTACAAACAAAAGTCATTTGCCTAACAATTTTGGTAGAAAATGTATACTGGCTGAGTAATGAGCATCACAAGATAAGGAAATCAAGTTAAGAACCCCCGACACCATTTGTGTAGTCCCATATACATCTTTCTGTGTACATTGCTTGTTACTTTACCAAGACTGGGCCAAAATATATTGTGATTTTGATGACTCCAGAACCTTGCATTACACACCAATAGTTACATGCTACATGATCAACTTTTTCTGATCCATTCCGCACCTTTTCTTTCACAATGCATGACCAGAACTCAACATTATTTTTAACCGGATATGCCATTATTGTTGGGCGTTCCCATTCTATGATAGTTTCAGAAATTACATGTGGCTGTGGAATATAATATCGACGATCCTAATATTATATGGGGAACAAAGAGAAAAGAGGGCAAGGTCGTATTCATTTAGAAGTATACGCACGTACATGCATGGCGTTAAGATTCATTCATAATCCTGTTATTGTGTGTAATTGGGTTTTTACAGACCTGTATCATTCAGACTATTTCGAATATTCGACTATTTGCGAACGACCTTTGACATCACATCCGAAAGACGTGACTTAATTTCGAACCTAGGTTCGACCGACCTTTAATCCGAAAGATGTGAATTGATTTCGAATCTGGGTTCGACCGACCTTTAACGTCACCAACCGAAAGATGTTACTTAATTTCGAATCTGTGGTTCGATCAGAGCTAATTTAAAGGCAAAGACTACGAAGACAGAGAGAAACATCATATTGCAGACAGTAATCCAAACTAACTCAATTACGTGTTTTTGATTGTTGATTAATAACTACTAGAGGTGTTGTGGTCTAGTGGATAAGCTGCCAGACTGTAAACCACAGGGTACGGGGTTCGAATCCCTGCCCGCGCACTAAGCTCCTTTGACAAGACATAAATCTACATTTGGCACACTCGACCCAGGTTAGGTAAATGGGTACCTGGCAATTCCTTAAAATGCTAGAGTGCCATAATGGCAGCTACAGTATGTGTCTGACAGACGTGAGCGCTAGACAAGAACCATTTTGATCGTCAACTACAAACATTTACAGGCTTCATTAAACAAACTATCATATATGGCCATCGCCAAGGCATGAGATAATTAGGTTACAAAACAGAAACATAAAAGTGTATCGAAAAATTCGATATTTTCCAACCATGCATGTACCACTGCACTTGTATCCGAATCAACCAACCGTTGCGTTTATTCTGAGTAAAATATGCAGCCAATTTGTTTACTCCTACTTGGAATTTAGACTAAATCAATTTAGTTCTGAAGGCCATTAAAAAGGTGGGATATTGTTGAATCAAGCTAAAGAACGATAAGTTGCAGCAGTAGGTCTATGGTTGCAGTAGGCAGTAGCGTACGCAGGATTTTTTCAGGGGGGGGGGGGGGGGAGGACATTTTTTTCTTGTTTTTTGGTCTCGAAATTTGAAAATTTGACATTTTGCCCCGTTGGAGGGGGGGGGGGGGGGTAAGGTCCCTTTTTTATGTCAGTAATTGTCATAATTTGTTTTATTTTTATTATTTAAAAAACAACAAACAACAAACAAACAAACAAAGGGGGGGGGGGTTGCTCCAAAATAAAAAAAAGTTGAAGGGAGGGGGGGGGGGGGGGGGGGGTTCCCCCCCTGCGTACGCGCCTGGCAGTAGGTATAGGGGAAAGACACAACAGAACATGCCAATGTAAATTGCAATAGTATTACAAGAGACAATGAAATAAGAGCGGAAAAAATAAGAGGTGCAGTTTAAGAGGAGAAAACGATAAGGTGGCAGCAGGAATAGTCGTAGTGGTGGTATATTAGCGTATGAAACAGAAAATGTTGTCTGTGTATAAGCAGGGCTCCCACTTAGCCGAGTTGTATTAGCGAGTTATGGCGAGTTGTGGTGAGTTGCCTCAAAGAGGCACTCGCAATAACTCGCGAACAATTCGGTATGGCTTAGCGTAATTTTTTACAACATTCCAAGACTCTCCTCGAAGTCGCGAGCAGTTCCAACATTTTGAACATTTTCACAAATTTTCCCCGATTCGTTGTAATTCGAGGAGAACTCGCCTACACTCGTAATATTCTCGCATTACTCGTAACAAGTTCGAGCTGCACTCTTCATAACTCGTAGTAACTAGCCACCTTATGAAGAGTGCAGCGCAAGCTTGTTACGAGTAATGCGAGTATATTACGAGTGTAAGCGAGTTCACCTCGAGTAACAACGAATTCACCTCGAGTAACAACGAATCAGTGAAAATTTTGAACATGTTCAAAATTTTCGCTGATTCGTTGTAGCTCGAGGCAAACTTGCTTAACACTCGTAATATACTCGTAGCAACTCGCCACCTTATGAAGAGTGCAGCGCGAGCTTGTTACAAGTAATACGTGTATATTACGAGTGTAGGCGAGTTCACCTCGAATTACAACGAATCGGGGATTTTTTTTTAACATGTTCAAAATTTTGGAACTGCTCGCGACTTCGAGGAGAGTCGTGGAATGTTGTAAAGAGTTACGCTAAGCTATACCGAATTGTTCGCGAGTTATTGCGAGTGCCTCTTTGAGGCAACTCACCACACCTCGCCATAACACGCTAATACAACTCGGCTAAGTGGGAGCCCTGCTTTAGAGTTCTTATTTTCTCAATCGTTATTGGTAAAGGGCGAGTCCACTCCAAAAATAACTTACTTTCAATGGAAGGAGAAAAATCAGACACACCCATCAAAACAAGTTAGAGCAAAATCGGATACCTAATAAGAAATTTATGATTTTTTAGTGACATGAAAAACTTTGAAAATCACAAGACATATCGGCAACTCACTCACGAGTTTGTGACGTCATTGCCTCACTATCCACTAATTGTTTTTTTTATATTGATAATATAGATTTCCTATTTCCCCCTAAGAATCATATTTCTTCACACCAGCATCCAAGTTAGATTGATAGTAATATGTTTTTGTGTGGATGCAATAATAAAGTGTAATTTTTAAGTTAAATCATGAAAAATGTGAATTTTGATGAACTATTTATACAAAAATCAATAATTATGAATATACAATATTCAGAAAAAAGTATCAATTCTTCAGAGTTCATATAATATTTTGTGAAATGTCATGCACGCAATATGATACAAATCATATAACCTGGGCAAAGGCATTGGGAAATCAAGTTTTTTGGGGGATAAAAAGGGAAATTAATGGGATTAAAAGATATAATGCAATTGATCAATAATGAGGACATGATGTCACAAACTGATAGCCGAATTGGCAATTTGTGTAGTGGTATTCCTTGTTCCATGGTTTTACATACTTCAAACAAAATCATAACTTTCTTATTAGTTATCCGATTTCGCTCAAACATTTTTTGATTGTTTTTTTCTGGTTCTATTGTAAGTAAGTTAATTTTGGAGTGGACTTGCCCTTTAAGGGGCTATCAATATCATTATTATATTCATCAGAAGTAGGAAGAAGGCACGAGCGAGGAGGGGGAGGGGGCAGGAGGAAGAGAAAAAGGAAGAAGAGGAGAAGAGGAGTAATTATTGTAGTAGTATAAGTAGTGGTAGTTTAGTATAGTTGTTGTAGTAGAAGTAGTCAGTAGAAGTAGATAATAGTAGTGGTATGGTAGTAGTGAAGGTAGTAGTAGTAATCGTAGAAGCAGTGGTCATAGCAGCAGGAGCAGCAGCATCAGTAGAAGAAGTAGCAGTAGTAGTAGATTTAGTAGTAGTAGTATTGAGGGTGAGGGTGTTGTAGTAGAAGTAGTCGCAGTAGTAGAAAGTAGAAGTAGGAGTAGTGGTAGAAGTAGTAGTAGTAGTAGTAGTAGTAGTAGTAGTAGTAGTATTAGTGGTAGCAGCAGCAGCGGTAGTAGTATTAGTGAAAAGTAGTAAAAGGAGGAGGACAAGGAGTTTATATAATAACATTAAACAAAATATACAGTGTGTGAATATCATGAGTATTCCTACCTTGACAGTGTTGGGTAATCATTGATCATGAGCTGTTTGAGTTTCTCAGCATCCATTGTAACAAGGTTCTGCAGCTCACTGATCCTGCTCTCAAAAGATGCAGTCTTGTTCGGATCGGACTCGCTCGGCCTCCTCGGAGCGATTCCGGGGAACACCGATCCCGTCATCGAAGGCGACTGCGATGCCGACGCTGAAGTCGGCGAGAAGGCGATGGGGAACTCATCTTCGCCCTCACCATACGCTGAGTCCTTGGAGTCCGTCCTACCCTGTGCGGATCTCCCGTTCTGCCCTGTAGGAGGGCTACCCACTTGGAGCGGTTCCAGAGTTGGTGGGGGCCCTCTGAGCTTGGGAGGGGGGCCTCGTTTGGATGGTGGCCATGCATCTATCTTCATCTTACCAGGGACCTGCTTCTGCGACATGTTGACGATATCCTGTCTTTCATCTACATCCTTGTCGGATGTTTTCCGAGCTGGGGTTGGCGTTACCTTGGTAGATGATGATGCCGATGAGGATGATGATGACGTGGTGGATGTAACAGAGTTTGTTCGTTTCGGTTTGACGACAGGGCCTTTGGCAGATGCGGGTGGTGGAGGAGGATTTTTGTGTTTGCTCTTAGATGATGACCTGCCACCAACACCGTCATTGCCACCATGAGCAGGTGCAGGTGTACCACCAGAGCCACCACTATCATTTGCAGGAGCAGGAGCAGGAGCACCGCCACTGGAACCCGCCTCTAAAGATGGAGGTGGACCATGCTTGCCCATAGCTTGTTGCCTCCTTTGCTTCAGCATCCGTTTCCTCTTCAGATCTTCAAAGGCTTCGATGTAAGCCTGAAGCTGCCAGTAGGTTAGCCCCTGTGCGTCCTCTGCCTTGTCGCACAGATAAGCATGAAGTACCAGAACCTGGTTAGCCGGTGAGGGGTCATCCGTCATCTTACTGATAATCGCAAAGACCTGAGGATGCGTCAAAGACGCCACCCCGTATGTGATGTGATGCAACGGGATGAAGAAGGTACATCCTTCCTTCTTAGGTTTTAAGAAAGGACCTGTCACCTCCCGACACATCATGCCGTCAACATTAAACGCTAGAAGTGTCTTTGGCAGTTTCTGCTTCACACGGAGTTTGCATAGCTGGTGAACGGGGTCCTCCACGGCCTGGCGCCCAAACTCGGCATCTGCCGGCATCCGTCCGAGATAGTGGACGATGAAGACAGGGTACTCATTCGAGCTTGTCATCACCATGCCCGACATATCCTTAAATTTTCTCCTCTCCCGTTCCTTCCTGTCCGCTTCCTTTTTCTTCTGCATTCCCCGGTCCTCGACGATAGAATCATCCTTGCTTTGCGCGTCGACAGCGACGTCTGGCTTGTCCCTTCTGGAACTGACGTGAACGCTGTGACGTTTCGCCCTCTTCATCTCTGACGCCTTCTCCTTTTCATCTTTTTTCCTCGCCTCCTCCTCCAAGTCCACGCTCTTCTGCCTGTTGAACTTCTTCAGGAAAGACATGTTGCAAGCGTGATGTCACTGCATAAGCTTCAATCACTATTACACCAATTCAACGTTAACAAATCTCATCCGGACGCATATATCACATCACCAACGTGTGTATTCGCAAATGCAGATCCTTCGTGCTGTTAACATCGCAAAGTGTCTAAAAGAGGTCTAGGCCAAGTGCCTTTTGGATCTGAAGTGACAAGTCCTGATCGACGTTTCCCACGACCTTGGCTGTTCGACGCCGCACCAAAAGAAGCACAGTTTCTCCAAGTGCATAAAAACGTGCTGTACTGTTATATCGGTATGGAAAGTTAGACTGTGCTAACTACATGTACAATGCATATTATATTGGCGTGTTTCTCGCTCTCTCTCCTTTATTGTTAGCATACAATAGGACCCCCACCTACGCAGAAAGTCAACAATGGAGCGCAGTAGAGCACAAAAAACAGTTCTGTCCGTGATATGAACACAGATCGGGCACCATAGCCCTGCAGGTACCGGCGTCTGTACAGTAGCTTCATGTTGGTCATAGACGAGCGCCAAACTTTCACCAAGAGTATAAAGGGGTAGTTTGACAAGATGCAAATTACGTTCTAGAGGCATTGAAACGTTCAAGGGAATATAAACGTACTTGTCAAATACTATACCACAATATATTTATGCCCCTTCTCTTTTTCAAATCATATATTTTAAGCGTTTCATTCATTACCAAGGGGGTATAAAGTTATAAACGAGCAACATGATTATAATGAGACAGTTATCCAGTAGTCCAGGACTACTGATGCGTGACGTAAGGCCCCTATTGTAGTCTGAACGGTCTGAACAAGATCACTCGGATAAGCCTGCATTGTGACGGTATGACGAATTCGTCCATCTTTTGTAGGAGTAGGAGGTTTTTTTTTTGCAACTCCCCTTTTCAGCACGGTGATTCGGTGAATAGGAATAATGACCTCAGACGACAAAACCAACAATGCATGAACAAAATGTCTGAGTTCAACTGAAAGATGCCACTTTCAATGGGAAAATGGTCCTATGGTGTCTTTCAATGTGTATCAAATTACCAACGAATGTCGGACACAAATCAACGGCGCTCAAAGTCAACAGCACAAAAAAAAACACGTGTGATTAAAGTTCATGTTATTAGATCTATAATGACAAAATGGGACCCAGCATGAGCAAAGACCTGTGACACACAACATTACATACATACAGACAAAATATGTAAGCATGATAGGATAAAATATATCTTATTGCGACGGATGAGAATTAAAAAAAAAACTCTATTAATGTAATTGTGTAACAATTTAAACAGGTAACAACTGAATTATATATACCCCAGATAATTTTTTTTTGGTGGTTTCGTAACTCAAGAATGAAAGGTGGTCTGAACGAATTAGGACCCTTGTTGAATGCTTTTAGATGTAAGGTTTAATATGTTACATTGTCAAGAAATATAATTCAGGACAAATCAATTTTTACACAGTTAAAAAAATACAAACTTGGTAAGCGTATGAATGATTTAATTTTGAACTGTATAAATATATATATATACAGTCGAACCTGCTTTAGTGACCACCTGTCTACAAAGACCACATCTTCTGTTTATCTTGAAAATGGTTTATCATTGAAACATGTACTAATTTAAAAAGGAACCTGTCTACAAAGACCACCTGTCTATAAAGACCACTTTTTGTGTTTCACACGAGTGGTCGCTATAGACAGTTTCGACTGTATTATATACGGTGAAAGAATCCTCTGGCAGGACAAACACTTTTCATTCTGAACAGTGGCGACCTATAGCGTATCGGGGAACCAGAACAGAGGGAAATTGGCATTATTGGCATTATCGGTCTACTCGATAATGGCGCTATATAAATCTTATAGAAAGGATTCTCATTATGTATTATCATTATCATCATCATCATCATCGTTAGATTATTAGAGAGGGGGAGTGTAGCTTATCTTTACTGATTCCGAACCACGTATAGTTTCTTTCTGACCTACAAACGTAATGCTATCACTCCATGTATTTGGATTACGAAAACATCTTTGACACTGACCTGGTTTATTTAGTAAATTATTTTTGTTTCTGATCTGATTTTGAAACAAGTGACTTTCTAGTAGACTGCTGGAGAAGTGTGAACTGGTCAATGCCATAAAAATAGACTACGTGTCTATACATACATTACCACAAAGAATCTCCGATGCACTGGGCATTTCTCTCTTTTTAAGTTTTCAATTGTGAACGCTCTGCTTACAGTGGACCGGTCAAGGGCGGCATGGCTAAGAGTAGACTTGGAGAAAGACTGCCACTGTTCCACAAATATTTGTTTTTCTCTCCAATTAGATCCGCAAACGTGAAGATCACCCACGCATAAGATCCAAACAATAACGTGTTAAGCTGTCAACAAGTTGAAGGTCTTTCCCAAAAAGCCAGGATACATAAAAAAGAATCATGCAAACATCTGCACAACGGAAGAATCTTTTATTTGTTAGGATGGGTACCAGATGAGAGCCCTTTTTTAGCCGCTTTATATCACGTTCATGGTTATAATGTTTGAGCCGATCAGGAGCGGCGCGGCGAAACGGACAGAAGCGATATCAATAATAAAAAAAGCTATCACTATCATTACACATAATTTATGTATCATTGTCAATATGGGCAGTGTTTCTTCTTTCCATCTTCTTCTTATTATCTTTGGTTATTTAAAATACTAAGCGCACATAATATGTGGGAATAGCCCCCGACCTACTCCAATAATATGCTATATACTCCATTGGTCCATATAGTTTGATTGAATTATATTAGATATTTATAAAACACTTGGAGAGATCGTCGATGTATTAAGTGCTATAAAAGCCCAGATTATTATGAATATTAACATTATCATTATCATTATCATCATCATCAGTATTATCATTATTACTATCATTAGTATTATTGTTGTTATTTTGACCATCATCATCATCATCATCATCATCATCATTATAATTACATTATCATTATCGTCATTATTATTATCATAATTATTTCGAAAATTATTATAATTATTATCGTTATTATTATTATCTCAGTATCATCGTTAATCACAAAACAATCGAAAAACATGTGGTATGCTAACCAATTTATGGTTAACCTCAGTTCATGGCAACCTTACACTTTACCCCGATATAGCAACGGAGTTTAAACACGCCTTTCTCAAAATGTTAGAGCACTTGTGGATCCAAATATATATAGGGACAGATCGAGAGAGGGGAGGGACAAATAGATAGAGAGAAAGAGATAGGGAGGAAAAGAGAAAGAGAGATACATGCATATATTGAGAGAGAGAGAGAGAGAATGGGGGAGGGTAGAGGAAGCAGTCCCCGATTTATTTCACATTCATGGACGCGCGACTGATAGCGTGAGGTGAAATATATTTACGGATGAACACCATCGAGGGTTTATTTATTTGAAAAACTCCCACTTCATGACAAACAAAGAGTAAGCCTTTAAAAACCATATCCGAACTGAAAATGAAATGGATGAATTATATATCAACGGAAAGCTTATAAGCCGTAGGTTACAAAAAACATCAATTGAATGCCATGTTAGTGTCAGTCAGAGGAGTATATCAGCTCTCTGAAAACTCAAAATCCAAAGCTTAGAAAATCGGAAGTTGTCGACCATAAAACTTGCTATCGACTTGAGGACATCATTTTATGTAAGGTACGCATATTCACAATGACTTTGCATTAATTAAGCACGGCTCATCGCCTCAGCTATATAGATGAACCGATGGAATCCACATGTTATGTCGTCCCTGTAACTTCGGCAAATTTGACCCATGTTTACCCGTAATTTGGAGGGGTGTGGAAAATAAGGTTTTAATTCGCTTTTGTGAAATACTGAAAGGGTAAATACTTTTTATTCCTTTATATCTGTATTAAACATTCATTCAGTTTTCCATTTATATCTAGTTGAATTTTCATCGGATATGGCCTTTAACATTCACGGGACTATCACGAATATAGCATATTGTTTGTCGGTTTGGTCGGTTGGCTTTTATGACATTTTGTATTGAGTGTAGCTCTCGGCCTTCACCTTTTTTTCGTTTTGCTTTTACGGTTTTTAACCTTGTTGTTTTAACCTATTTTAAAATAGAAAATAAATGTATTTGACGAATGGTGTTTTTCAATAATTTGCAATATCATCGATATGAACACTCAAAATATGTAAAAATAGAAACATGAATCAGAATCGACATGTCGGAGCAATGCAAGTCTCTTTTTGGGCAGGAAACCCAAGTATATTCGTAGTGACATTAGGCTCGACGTGCGACTGTCTATGATTTCAAATCGATTTGGTCTTTATTACTCCGACAAGAAGGCTCACGATGTGCCAAATTTCATTTTTTAAATATTCATGTCAAATCTCAATTAGAAAGATTAGATTTGTTTGAAGTTTCAAAATACAAATGCCGGGGATTTTATTATTGTCGGATCGTATATGGGATAAGATGAGCTTTAAGTCCACTGAACACCATGCTATTGGACTACGATCCGATTTGGGATGAATTTGCGATAGCACTTGATGTGGACGCAATCTCAATGATCGAGGATCTGAATAATGCTGAATTGCCGTCCGGTCTACAACCAGTTCGTCTATTACCATTCCCGTATTGTGTACACCCAGCCCGTCTACTATCCGCATGCCATTGGCCTAATAACCATTTCGTCTTTTCATCATTTGGTCTAATTTCCATTTGGCCTAATCTTCAATTAATTCCAAATTTGTCAAAATAATGCCCACTCCGTCTACTATCCATTAGATCTAATACATTATTTATGATTAAATTATTATTAGACCATATGGATACGTTAGATGTGCATTATATGGGAATAGACTTGGGTCGTAGACGAACTGGCTGTAGACCAAACGGCAATAAACCTGAATATTCATTCAATATTATTGATAAAATCTAAATTTCAAGGGATTTTCATGCTTCATCCTCCTTGGTAGAGGAAAAAGCTAAATCGGCTCAGAATTGAAGTGACTGACATCTGATTAATAATACGATTGTCTATAATTTGAAGTCGATTAGGCTTTTATTCTGACCAACTTTCGATTGTTAGTATTCTTATCATTATTTAGAACCTGAATAAGGAAGGCGATAGTTCTTTAGATTTCCATCTCATAAATATAATTGCTATTCCTTCAAAAATCAGATCGTAGGACGATCGTACAGTGTGCGGGGAAATTAAGATGGCGCCCTGGTCATCTAAATTCCAGAGCAATCTATACACAGAGTTTGGCCAATTTGGTTTCACTGGGTCACATCATGGCGTATTTTGTTTTGTGCTTGCCCAACAAAGAAGGAGTCGACATATTGTGTCCAACTCGAAAAAGGTCGGCCAAACTCTGTGTTATAGATGGCTCTGCTAAATTCGATAACGTTGCGATCCTGTCATATATTTTCATACCTGAGTACTTGATAAATGCCTTTAAAACAAAGAGTTTCCTACATTCAAGAGGTGTTTAGGATGACAGTCTACATGCATTTCCTTATTATTAAGACCTGATATTATATTTATGCTATTGCAGACAAAATGACTCGAATGAATGTACTGAAAGTCATTCATATGCCTACATGGATTAACATCCACATTTATTCATTTATTTTCGATGAAGGTACAATATGTTTAGCATTGTGATAAGTAACGTAGAAATCTCAATATTAGGAGCCGAAGACCACAATCAAAGAGGTAACGCCATTTCTATATTTATCGAACTATTACGATCGCAAAGACTTTCGAGAATAAAAATCATGATAAGGCAACATCAATAGCTTTAATGTGAGTCACTTAAAGAGTGTGTGAATATTACGGTGATATAATATTACATCCGAACTGTATTTCTATAGGCTGTTGATATTGCCTTCGAATTGATGCTTTACAAAAAAAGATACATTATCCTCTTCGTTCATGTTATTATGGCATGCATTAATCCTCCCAAGATTTTGACGTTCAAAACCTGGCCCAATTTAATGACACGTGGTTTAGATAACCACGTTTACAAGTGAGATTAGAATTCTGATACATTTTGCTGGTATCAGATCATGAATATTGGATAAGAGCAGGATTTGTATATATTTTTTAAAGTCACTGTTGTCCTCTAACGTTCAGCTCCACCACATGCATATAGCAGAATCACATGATGTTAAAGGTACTATGTCTCTTTTGCAGCCAACATCAAATTTTGTAGAACTTTGCAGGAATTATGAATATGTCATGTATGTCCTATTTGTGAAATTTAAACGTTAGCAATTTCCTAATATTCAAATTATGCAAGGAAACCCGTTTACTTGCTAGACTTTACTGTCAGACACTATTGAGTGACTGACTGACTTTTTAATTTTTGTTGGTAATAACATAAATAAAATGAGCTGTAAAGGGTGCATGAGCATTTGTCTACATCAATAACCCACTTCTTGTGATGCCCAAAATTAAACTGACTGAATCTTTGCGCAGCATACTACGCATGACCATTCGGTACAATGGTCTGAAAATCAAGACTATTACTTATTGGCTCTATAGCTTCTAAGTCGATTTGACAACTAACTATTATAGTGGTTATTTTCCCACCTGAAGACATTTTCAAGCCCCACCTTCTTTAGGGAAGTTCTAAATTAGTTTTATCTTTCAAATG
>JAVYIG010000640.1:105000-502916 GCA_035222895.1 Strongylocentrotus droebachiensis
CCGGGCACAGTTCTACTCGCGCATACGATGCTGGGACGTCCGGACGCAATAAATGCTCTAGTCCAGAATCAGGCCGGTTCTTCATTATTATATTCCCTACAAAATGATTCAAGCCACCGAAGATGGCGTTATCAACGAACTCATATACGCTCAGGAGCCCAGTCTATATTTTTTTCTTCGCCGGGCGTCCTAATTTAATGATCACGCCATCTTCGGCTGGCAGCAAGTTAATAATTGCGTTGGTGTGGTGGAGATCCGGGTGGAGATCCGGGTGGAGATCAAAATTAAATAGGCCAGGTTCGGGACTACAGATGCTCATTAACAGGGCCGTAGCCAGAGTTTGATGTTGGGGGGGGGGGGGGGGGGGAGGGGGGGGGGGGGCACATACATGTAATCGATTGACGTCCTGGGGAGGGGTCTAAAAAAGTTCAACCGATCTTGGAATTTTTTTTTTTTGAGGGGGGGGGGGCACGTCCCCCCCCCCCCCCCGTGGCTACGTGCCTGCTCATGAAGCCAACTATGGATGCACGCATTATATACGCGCGCTTCTCTTAGATTTAGATTAAATTAACTTAATATTCATTGTCTTTTTGAGAATCCAAACGTGAGATGCGGTATACAAAACTAATATTGACTGCTGAATTTTCGGGTCCCGTTCAAACTACAGCTCCTCGGTGATCTCGAGCCTACACTTTGTCCCCTCAACTTCGTATAGTTTCTAGATCACCTTGGGCTATAGTTTTTATGATGGGGGTTTGGGTGTCCGTACACTTAACAAAAATAAAACCTTCTCTTTTGCCTTGAGATTTAATTAAACAAAATATATTGAATAAATAGCACTAACCATCATGAATATTTGTCCCAATATAATAATTTCCAACATAACTTTTAGAAGATTTATGAACTATTGCTTGTAAGCTTCTTTAAATTGCTGTTTTAAATTAATTGTTCGGATACGCAATCTGCATTTCCGGACACACAACATCTACCTATAACTGTGCCCCTCAAAGCAGTCATTATTTGTATACAATATACGATGCTGGTAACGTATGTGACAAAATATCGTGGACTTGCCCACATTCGTCGTCATCAGAAATATGAGACTGGATTGTCTTAATTATCCCCACTCTTACGTTTGTCCATGTGTAGCTGTACCCATCAGCATTCAGAGAAGGAACGATGTACCAGTCTATATTATCGAACATCCTCAAAACAAGAGCATCCCCTGACCGGTATTGGTCTATAAGCTAAAAGAAAACATGGAAGACATAAACATTTTTCAGAGTAAATTTAAGAACATCCGATATGATATTTTAAGGTTTATTTAACTATTTGACACCTGTTTGAGTTACTTTGCCCTTCCATTTAACTGCCTTTTAAATATTTTCATCTGTGTATGATTTTTTTTTCTTTCTTCCTACAGTTCAATATCAGTTTAATTTAAATATTATCGTAAATGTGCAGGTGTTTCTTTTTGGTAATCTAGATCACTTTTAAAATTATCAATTAGAATATTAAATTTTCAGCGTAAGATTAGATAGCTTTATTGACCTCCGGTACTTGCGATTTATCAAACTCTCTCCTTTTTCTTATCTTAGCCCCTTCTCTGCCTGTCTCTCTGTCTCTGTCTCTTTCTCTCTCTCTCTCTCCCTCTCACTCTTTATTTACCTTTTGAGTGAATCCCATGACAGTGGATGGGGAGACCCATTCTCGAGCGTGAATACCGCCCTCAAACCAGACACCTGGAGGGTTAGCAGACTGGCTTCCAGTTCCTCGGATCTGGGGGGGGGGGGGGGGGGGGGGCAGAAAAAGTCAAATAACTGATTGAGATATTTATGGTCATCATGTGTCACTAAAGAAATACAATTAAAAAGCGCAATGGTATTGCCGCGTCTGAACGTGCTTCAGAGTGTTCAGAATGCCGACGACTAGTTACGGGTTAGCAAAATCAAATGCCTATAGCTAGTTACACGTTCCTTCTCAACCGTTCATTTCATGACTAAAGGGATTGGGTATCTTTGTCTCAGATTCTGAAACAAAATCCTGGATTTAGCTCATGCTGCAATGATAATTACAAAGCTTTAGGTCAGTCAGGAACCCCATGAATTTTACAAGCCGATCGCCTGTCAAGATATTTATGATTGAAAATCCAATTTCAAAATTCGTTTTCCTAACGGTTTTTATAATAATACAATCTATTGGGGAAAATGAATATGGTAAAACCGGTCACTCAAAGAATTTTACTTTTTTTGAGGCACTTAATGATAATTTTGAAGTGCACTTTTTTAGGGCTTCAATATTAGGCCATATCACAAACACTGGTAACACGTAAGGCCGTGCATCTCAGATTTAACATTTTTAAACGATCCCTTTAAGAAGAAAATCAAAATTTTATTAAACTGTATCTTGGATAGCTTGCAGACAAATAATCAAGATGTTTACCCTGAATCCGTTGATCTCTCTTCCTTCATATGATTTTCCGAGCAGGAATGGTTCGATAATGTCACTGTTTTCACTGGCCATGTCAGCTACCCATTGTTGGATCTGTTTACGCATCAAATAAATTCATAAAAGTGATATCAATCTTTTCGATTATCATAAAATATATAGGAAAATAGATTAACAGAAGATTAAATATAACATTGCAGTACAGTGCCTAGCTCTTGCAATAAAAAATGCGTTCATGAATTCATCAATTTTATCAATATTGCTCTATTTGCACGGAAAAGGTAGGTCCTCGGTTATACGGTAAGTTACCAGATCGTCCTCGGTATCATGTTAAATTTCTTAAGAAATGTGTGTCCTCGAATAAGCAATAACGCAATGATGTGTATTGTGAGTCATCGATTCACTTGGGCTCATATTTCTAATATCATTCACATTTTGAAGAAAAGATAAAATTCACATAATCTGATAACGTCTTTATAAACGTTAGTTGTCTTTCAAAAATAAAAAAATGTAATATTCAAGATTACGGTAAATTTTGTCATTTACCTCTGCATAAGTGTGGTAAACATTGTAGTTGAAGTTGTCTAAACGTATCCCGATGGGCTGCTCTCCTTTTCGCCTCGCAATAATCTCAGCCATTTGATTGGACACCAGTGTGTTGACTTCGTCAATCATAATGTCAAAGTCCAACTTCTGCTGCTTCAGGAGCATGCGCAGAGTGCCCTGGCCATTGGGTCGTACCATTATATCGACAGGGTGGCCGGGAATTCTTGAAATGCCGGTCCAAAAGTCAAACTGCAATCAAAAAGGTAATTTTAGGGTCTTCGGCTATGTTTCTCCGTGACAGTTGCTCCGGGCTTTACTTCGTCACAAGTATAGGGTTGGGGTTAAAATTAGGAAATATGTTAGTTTAGGAGATTGACTGCGGAGCAGTTGTCGCAGGAGCATGTGTCGTACAAAAATGTACAGGAGTGAAAATCAAATGTAGTATTAGATTCCACTCTCAAAAGAGTTAAGTACAACTTGAAGTGGATTCCGCTATAACTGTAAATGGATTCAGAAGTCACAAATAAGTGATTCCTGTCTGATATGACTCTTAAACAAGAAATAGATTCCCATTCGTCTCTACTACAAGAGTTAGCTCTCATAGACAGAATAGAGTTTGTCGACATCGACTTTATCAGTTTATCTACATCGAAGAACTATAGTGCTATGCTAAATATAACACAGGTGGTATATTTCACACGCGTACATATTGGTTCAAGTTTCTAAGATGAGGCTAATCTCAACTAGCTTTTGCTATTTGTTGGCTCAATTACAAAATGTATAGTTATTGTTAAGCTGAAAAACACTGATTTTGAAATGTTGGTAATAAATTTAATGAATGAATGAACAAATGAATAATAAAAACGACCGTAACTACTTTGAATTTTTTGTAAAAGGCAATTTCTAAAGCCATGTACGTCACCTAATGAATGTGCAAACATGGCAATGACGCATTGGTAATACGAACATGATTTCTTTGGGATATACAATAGGGTATTGAAATTGCTCGAGTTGATTTTTTTTTCATAAATAGATGCAATCAGGTTAATATGCCAATTGTAAATATAAAGTTCACATGTGCACACTGTTGTGTCGTATTTGCTGATACTATGTTGATCATCCATCTGATATATCCTGCCTCCTAAACTAGGGGCATGGTGGCTCAGTGGTTAGAGCCCCCGCCTCCGATGAACGGGAGGTCGTGGGTTCGAGGCCGTGGGTTCGAACCCCGGCCGAGTCCTACCAAAGACTTATAACAATGGACCTTTTGCCTTATAGCTAGGCGCTCAGCATATTAGATTGGAGAAGGGTAGTAATAGTAATAACATATTATGTTATGCAGGGCCCGCTGGAAGAGCAGTTTCATAACTGAAGTGGCTACCCTGGGTAAATAAAACGTTATTATTATTATCATTATTATTTATGAATGATTCATGATCGAAAAACGAAATATACTTCTCTTACCTCATCGCCCATATTTGCTTCGATATAACTCAGCCATCGCATTTGATTATCCGTCGTAGGTTTAATCCTCCAGACTTGGTACCTGTATCGAGATTTATGTTCGAAGGATATGTTTGTTAGTTAGTTTGTTTCTTCTTCTTCTTCTTCTTCTTCTTCCTTTCTTTCTTCCTTTCTTTTTTAGACAAAGAATTGAAGTTAAGCCGACATTACTCATTTCGCACATTAATTATTATGTCTTCTACACTTTTTGTGCGAGGAGTTTAAAACTATTTATTTAACAACATGAAACTTTGATGACTTTTGTCATTCACTTTAACCCTTTAAGTTCGCGAATCAACTGTCAACGAGGCATTTGTAGGATCTTGCCCGAATTTTCTTTTGTTCCTGACTGATCTGAATTAATTAAAGAATATGATAATTGCAGGATTTCCGTTGACAGGAAGTAATCCTCTTCAGGACAAAGGTTTACACGCGACATATTAGTTATCGCTGAAAGTTCACAGACAAGATGGCGACTTTAAAGCTAAAGCAGCATACAGCATGGTCACAATCATAACCAAAATATTTCCCATTCACAAGAACTGGAACTTCTTCATTGTAGTTGTCTCGCACGGTCAAAATAACACAGAACGTTATACATGTAACTATAGTAAAGTATCTTATGTGAAAATTGCTTCATGCATGTTCAAACTGGTTTTAGTTAATGTTTGGGAAACCTCCATGATCAAATAAAGCAGGCCTATACATCGTTGCATATATAATATATTCCTACATTATATTCTTCTAATCATTACTTATCCAATACGCATTTAAGGGCCCACGTGGAATAAAATTGAAGGCAAACATGATGATGATTATAAAGAAATGTAACATAGATAGGCACAAGACCATTGCCACGATCGCAAAGGCTTTCGAAAATTAACCCAAGGCGAATATTGTACGCCACCTATTGAAATGTGCGAACATGACAGTGATGTATATAATATGACCTGTTCCAAACATGATTTCTACGGGATATACACTGTTGGTCATAATGGTGGAATAATTATTTTTACCCCAATTTATGGAATGATTTTGACAATGATTTATTCCCAATAGATCTAGATAATAGTATACATTCTCAGATTTTATTGAACAATAATTTGTGAGTGTTTGTTTTGCGTGACTGCTAAAGCATGTGTATGCTACTATGCTAATCAAGTAGGGGACCTAGTGCCTCATAAAAGGGCACCAATATATCACATGGACACGGTTTTGATCCTGAGGGCTCACAGTAACGAGGCCATTGCTTAGCCACTGAATCATGACTGTACGCAGCGGGGGCTAGAGTACGTCGCCGCCCCCACAAATACAACAACAACAACAAAAGCAATATATTATCAATAATTCATTACATTTTGCCCCGACCCCTAACATAAACAAAATCCTCTGTGTGGGCATGCCTTGAACCATAATGCATAGCTCTACAGAGGAATTTTCCCAGTAATTTTTCCATCATTATGACCAACAGCTACAACAGGGTATTGAAATTGCACTTGATTTGATT
Organism: Strongylocentrotus droebachiensis; assembly: GCA_035222895.1. NCBI lineage: Eukaryota > Metazoa > Echinodermata > Echinoidea > Camarodonta > Strongylocentrotidae > Strongylocentrotus > Strongylocentrotus droebachiensis. Next base: position 111,005 of record JAVYIG010000640.1, read on the forward strand.
TCTCGAAAGTTTTACGATCTTGTTAATTAATCACACATCGATCTAGCTTACCCCTCATAATCCGCCGAGGCGAAACAAGCCAAGGAAACGAGTAAAATCAACTCCGTCGCAGATCTCATATTGAAGATGCTTGTAGACCGGTAGATGGACTATATTATGATTTCAGATCCAGCAGATTAGCCGTATACAGCACAACCTGGAAGTCTCATGACCACGTACAGTCGTGTGAATATTACAATATGTTGCCATTTGTGGTAGATAAAATGGGCTATCGCGTTTTATATAGATATAAAACTGCATGCTCCCAAAAGGCAGTCCGTTTGAGTCTCATTAAAAAAAATGGTCTGTTTAATTCGTAGCATTTTAGTATTGAATTGAATTGAATTGAATTGAATGGAATTAGTTTATTAGCCAAAAACAACGTGGCATGCAGCTCATGGCTGATACTGTCTGTTTTTTATAAAGTTAACATATATTTACATGATAAAAGTCTACAAATTACTTTATCATGAAACACAATGATATAAAGGAATTTTTCATAAATTCACGATTACGCGACATTGTCTAGTTGCATGCTATACTGTATAATCACGATTAAGATCAGAACACATAATTGAAAAATAATGATCGAACCATGAAATGATGACTCAATTCTTTCTTTCTTTCTTTTTTCTTTTTTTAATTCTTTCTTACATTACAATCGTGTTTGTTGAGATATCTATCTGTCTATCTCATTCCATCTTGCTTGCCATTACTTACTAGTTCTCTCTCTGTCTCTCCCTCCCCCTCTCTCACACCCTATCACTCTTTCTCTATCTCTCTCCTCCCCTTTTCTACATTATATTCCTTCACTACCACTAGCTGTATTCATTCCGAATTAAAACTCGTGATGATTCTAAACTCTATAATTCATTTAATCAGTTGCCAATTCATAATACTCATTCTTATACATCCTTTAAGATTCTAAAGCATTTACAACCGATGTACTATAAAAAAAAAAAATTAACATTTCAGAAGAGATATCCAATAAGTCTTTTAAGCTTTTTTTGAGTGATTAAAGGTAGCCTATCATTTTATGGGTACCGATTATGACTATGATAATTATGGTATAATTATTGTACAATTAATCAATAAATCCTGATCATTGAATCCTTCATTATTTCAAACTATTTTTTAAACCTATTTTTTTTCTTCATCTAAGACTTAGCTTGTGTACATGATCAAAGCGTTAGCTGTTTATAACCAATAGCGCGCACGGGAGCCGTTTATTATATCTTAAATAAACGGTAGAATTAATCATTAAACCCTATAAATTAAAATCCTATGTTTTATTTTGATAAAAACTACGGTTTCATAAAATTCTTTTCTTTTCTATGACATTTAAGCTCGTCGAGTACACGTTCATCAATAATGCGTGAAGCCATGTGTCTTTAATGATAAAATCAATCATAAAATCATATTAATTAACATCAGATGCTTTATATTTGATCAAATACTATGCTTCAGTTTAAAACTCAAGCACTTTTACAAGCCAAGCTCGCTGAGTACACGGTCACCGATAACTCGCACGGCAGCGTGTATCTCTTCGTAGGTGGGCTGTATCTGGTTCTCGGGGAGTGTAAACCCGTATCTGCCCGTGTCACGAAGCTCCACCGTGTAGGAATACTTGGCCCCTAGCCCCCCGTTGGTGATGGCGCCCCCAAGTTCAAACGTGGCGTAGCCATAGTCCTTACTCGAGCCTGAGGATGCATCTGTAATTTTCCACAAATAAATATTTTTAAAAAATGACCACGCTTACTTAGGCCCGAAACGTAATTTTATTTCATTTATTTCAGTTATTCAAAACACGGTAACCCTCTCAATCTAAATGGCTGTTTTTCAGAAAGATCGTGTGAACTGAATAATAATATACAAATTATTATTCAAACAAAAGTCAGGAATACAAGATAAGAAAACAAAAACATAGGCCTATGCAAAAATAAACGAATCAAGTCAATGATGACGATTTGTAAACAAATTTAAGGAAAGAGATTCTACTGTTTAAATAAAAATCCCATCGATATCTTCGAAAAGGTTCAGAAGCGAGTCAAAAGACATGAACAATTTTAATTATGGTTATGCAGCAAATAACTTCTTCCATATTTGTGTAGGTTGATTGTAGGCCTATACATGTTTCTTTGTTCGTTTCTGACTGTTCGCTGTTTGGACCTTCTATATTACAGATGTTATTGAATGTGTTATAACTATTTTGTATATTATAAGTGAGTCTTTTTCCAGAAGGGGCCAAGGCCTATTAATTTTGTTCTCATAAATTTAGCTCCCGCCTTTTCAATCTCTCTTATCACTCCTTCCGTAAAAGATTTTTAAAAAAGTAAGAACTCTGTTATTTCCATGGGTTATTAAACTAAGATGTGACGTCACATTTTACTTGACCAAACTTGATCTGCGATATAAAATACAATAAAGATACATTCTTTCTCTATTACTCCAGCTTTCAGTATCTCTCCCCATCTCATATCTTTTTTGAAAGTAACTTTCTTGATTAATGATGTTTATGTGTGCTTTAACTTGTTGTAAATAGTTTACATATTATTGTAGGTTCTACATTATGATTGTCTGTTATGTTTATGTAAGCATTATATATGTTGTAATAGTGTTTTGTCGCTATTGTCAAAGCACATCCGATAAGGGTGCATCCTGCCTGCATGGACCTACTCCATGGGCGCATAGGCAGTTCGAGCCTAGCATACTGCAAGAGAGATAGTTTTGTTGTAGTATTTACACGCGTGCGAGTTCAAAGGTCAATTATTTATGGAGATCCACATATGTATAGTTTCATCCAAATCACAATGCATCTGACCTATAAACAAGCGCGACTTCCTGTGACGTACCTATCTTTACTCTACTAGCTATGATTGCGAGCTACTTCGTGCTGTGGAAATGGGTTAAAACAGGTCCCGAATATCATCGGTAAATTGGAGGATGAATAAAGTAACTAGTGACATGAGATATATTGTATTAAATCGATAAATGAATGATGTTAGTTAAAGAGGGAATTCCTCCCATTATTACAGCATGTATTGGCCTGTGATGCGCATGCGCCCTTGCCGGTAGTGCTTGGACAGTGACCGACACAACTTTTTTCTTCTTTCTGATAGTGGAAAGCTGATATTGGCTATACAATGGCCCTATAGACTTGGTAAATAACATGACTTACAGAGAATTTCGGCGCCAACTCCATGATCGTACTGTTTTCCATGTTTGCCTCTAATGGCGTCGGCCATTGCTGCAGCCATCGCCATCTGTCAGTGATTAGAATATAAATAAAGATAACATGATTGCTTCTTCGCTTGCTCATTTTACTTTATTTTCATATATACAAGACAGATAGTTTATACTTTTTCAATGAATAAAGACAAGAAAAACAAGTATCTGCAGCATAATTCTGAATGTTAAATACTATTATACATCCCGCATGGAATATGACAATCTAGCCTATAGTCCAATTTCTTCTGATGTTTATGTAAATTGAAGTGTAGCCTATAATACCGGTCATACTGTGTATGTTCCTGATTGGGTACATGAGTCATCATTGAATAGAGTCGACTTGAATCGAATCGAACTGGATTGAACTGAACTGAATTGTACTCAGTCGAATCGAATCGAATGGAACTGGACTAGTTCGAATAGAACTTAACTAAATTAAATTGATTTGAATAGAATTGAACTTGAACTAAATTGAATTCAATCGAAAAAAACTGAATTGAACTGAGGTGAAATGAAGTGAAGTGAATAGAATGGAATTGAATGGAATCAAATAGAACTGGATTAAATTAAACTGATTTTAACTGAATTGAATTCAATCGAATTCGATTGAAATCATTTAAATTTGAATTTAAATTCTAAGCATATTGCTGTTACCTGTTCGACGTAGTGTTCGGTGCGAGCGTTAGACTCGAGGTACGACCACGGTGCAATGATCAGCTGCGAATAGCTGTGCCAGTCGATGAACACCATGAAGTCCTGTCCCTCGGCCTTCCTCTCCCGTAAGAAATTGACGACGTTGGCCACTTCGACCTCGGAGAGAGCCTCAGACCCGCGGTAGGTTTCAGAGCACGGGGAACTGCTAGCTCCAACGCCTTTGTATAGACATGAATATGAGAAATTTAAAGGTCGTTTGTACTAGTTTAGCCAGGGGGATTAGACCTCCCTGCAAGGTCACTGACAGGTCACTCAAATCAGCTCTCAATTAACATAATAAAAAGGGACCATGGGGGATCAACAGGCACCGATTAGGCATTGTTTGCCCAATAGAGGGCGCAAGTAGCTATACGTGGTGCAGTGGGGCTTTAAAGCTTGTTCAGATATGGCGTGGTGAACCCCTGCAAAAAACACAACAACAACACAGGCGCAGGTTTTTGTTTACTCTATGCAAAAACATACGCCCAAAATACCCGAAATTAAAGATGAAGTTGAGTTCTGGTCATGCGATTGCATTGTGAAAGAAACGGTGTGGAACCGACCAGAAAAGGTTGATCATCTAGCATATAAGAATTTGTGTTCATTGCAAGGTTCTGGAATCATCAAAATGATAAGAAATGTGGCCAAGTCTTCGTACAGTTACAAACACTTGCACAGAAAGATGTATACGGGACTAAACGAACACGTGGCGTAAAAAGCCGGCCCCCCGATTTTTACGATGTTACATGCATATTTAGAATATGAAGGCATTTGAAGAGCCATGCTTTTCAGGGAACATGTCTTAACTGATGTTCTTCCACACTTGCATAATAAGAATGAGTAATTCTCACAATTTGTTGTCACCTCTTCCCAGAACTCAACCTTCTCTTTAAACGAAAAGGTCCGCACGTTCCTCAGATACATGGTTAATTATGTCTCAATATGACGATAAATAGAGAACTAAAATGTATCGAAAATATAGCGAATTTGTTTAGGTTGGGCAGCTCAGGCAGGGGAGGGGGGAGGTGAGCTTTTTAAATATTATTATTTTATATTTGGCATTTCAAACATACAATAAAAGGTACAATAGAATGGCAACGTAGAATACAAAGTATGAAAGAATAAAATTCGTTTCCCCCAGGGGGCCGTTTCTCGAAACCGTCATAACTACAAGATCAACGACATCTCGCCACTGTCGCGCAACTTGTCAGCTAAGTGTTTCACGAAGCCGTCTTTGCCAAGATGAGCGACAACTTCCGCGACAAGCGAGTTGTCACTGCTCCGAACCCGTCATATCTTTTTAATTGCTGTAAAGCGCCATCACAAGTCAGTTTGTTGCCATTCCATGGACCGCGAAATGTACGATTAGTTTCACTATCATTTTGAGAAAAATATAGACGAGTTCGGTACGTAATTCTCTTGGATGCGAAATGCAAATGTACAAAAGTGAGAATACAAATTATACAGAAACTTTAAAAAGCTGAATATAAACATTAAATCACAAATCATTAAACTATAACATATGAATAAGAGAGATAAGAATGTTACACACCGTTTTCCATAGTCGATCCATAGTCTTTTCTTAAGATACCGTCATAACTTTGGGGCCTATGTGCATTATTATTCCCTCTCTAATTACTTCTTCCAAATTATATTTTCAATATCAAATCAATTATATAATGAGTATTTATGAGACTCTAGAATAAAAACTGGCTAAGAAAAGGTATTTTGCCTAAAATTCCTCGTCACAATAAACAAAAAAGTACGTATTGATAAACTATCACATTACGGTATCCTTCAACTAACTTTTGATTCGACTGTCAAAAAAAAAACACTCACCGGTTTTTCTTCAATTTAAGAATCTTTACAGAAATATGCAAATCGTTTGATGATCTACATTTGATGATGACACTTAGTGTAATTTATTTTAGGAGAATTTATATGTATATATTTTTTTTGGAACAATTTTAGCCCCAAAACTTGTTTTGGGTTATTCTTGATAAATCAGATGGATCGTGGCAAAGACTATCTTCTAGAGCTGCTAGTATCGCGATATATCGATATCATGTCTGTCATGGCTTTGTGAAACGGTTTATCCACTTCATGACATCTCCGTAGGTCGCCGACAAAGATATGACTGTCATGGAGTCGGTTTCGAGAAACGGCCCCCTGCTGCACCTCCCCAAGTTGCCTGGAAGAAAAAAAGGAATGTTAAATTCCTATAACCCGTAAGTCTTTTCTTCCGAGCCTTGCATGCAGTGCTTCCTCTCCCATATATCCGCGACTGCATAGAGTTAAGCGTTGGTCACATCCCATCGTGCGTGTTTTTAGTCCGTACGGTTTTTGGGGAGGCCACGGCCGCCACGTTTTTCTGAAAACGTGGGGAAGGAGTGGCAAAGGCAGGGAGTGCATTGTACGTTGCGCACGTGGTAAGTGCGTTGTACGTGCTTACAACGTACGGTCTCCGTGCGGTTGCCACGTTATCGTACGGAGGCCGTACTTACAAGTGCTGCTCACGTACGGTGTCCTTACTCACTCGCATGTTGTAAGTGCGTGCACGTGCGATGAACTCAGTGTTTATATAGGACGTAAGCGGACACCTTTTTTTTTTTTTTTTGACTGACCTCGAAATTTGAAAATTTGACATTTTGCTCCGCTGGGGGGGGGGGGAGGGTCACCTGTTTTTGGTCAGTCATGGGGAAAACTTTTTTTTTTTTTTTTTTTTTTTTTAATAATTAAAAAAAAAAAAAAAAAAAAAAAAAAAAATCCCAAAGGGGGGGGGGGGGGGGGGGGGGGGGGGGGGGGGGGGGGGGGGGTTTAGGGGGGTTTGGGGGGGGGGGGGGGTTTATACATATAAAAATACCAAAGGGGGGGGTTAACCCCCCAAACCCCCCCCCCCCCCCTGCGTACGCGCCTGGACCACCGCATAGATGATTACAGACACACATGCAGGATCATATTATTTCTCAACTCGGAGACAAGGAAACAGTGAATTAAAGTGAACACAATTTGGAATAGGAAAATGATTGGAAGGGAACAAAACACAAAATGAAACTGTAACAATTATCAATTGATTACCATAATCGATATGAACAGATGAGCATTATCGTATTATATTCCGCATAGTAACGCTTAATTACGTCACACTCATTAGTCCCCATTTTCCCACCCATTTTCCCATTCTACAAGCTTTCGGGTGCTTATAAAAAACGAGTGGTTTCTAATTAAACCACGATATAACCATTAAGTATCATGTTATATTAAATACAAAGCTTACCTCCCCACTCATAGGGCCAGTTTCTGTTCGGGTCCGTTCCTTTGCAGAGTGATGCTGTGTTTGGTGACCGTGTCTTGCGCCACATACGGTCCTGTGACAATATCAATAAACAAACATAATATGATGGTTTTATTTACGCAGAGTAGCTTCATCAGCATCCTTTTTTTCTTCAAATAGATAAGAATAAGCAACGAAATGTTGGTTTCTTGAGGGAAAAATGCAACCCCAACCGTTTCTTATCGTCATTCGAAACTCGCGAAGGGGGAAGAGGAAAGTAGTCCCAGAAATTACTCTCCATAGATTTGTGTACATACCTGCCTTGGAATAGGTCATTGGTCTTAGTTGTTTCCATAATAATACATATGCATGTAAATAATATCACTTGGTTATTCATTTCATAGTATTTAAACATTACAAATCTTAATCTGGGCCCCAGTTAAATACATCGGGGTTCTGACAAATTCATAAATTTGTATTGTAAACTGTACTCGAACAAGTCTTCTCGTCTACACCACAGAGACAAAACTCCTGTCTTTCACCTTGGTCCACGTATGGTGGTACCCGTCGACATTCAGAGAAGGGACGATGTACCAGTCGATATTGTCAAACATCCTTTGGACAAGCGGATCCCCTTCTTCATATTCGTCAATAAGCTTCAAGAAAATGGGGAAGATACAAACATATAGCAGCGTGTTAATTTGTTTATGAAAATTAAGTCGTTACATTTCGATGGTGGTATATCGTAGTTCAATAAGCTGGCTATTGGAAAACCTCATTGGTTTCACCATTATAATGCAAAGGAGCAGAAGACCCTTACTTTTATAAATAGCTTCTCTGGCTACGTAATAAATTCATCATATATCATGATTATCCAACTCTCCCCTCTCCCTCTCTCTCTCTTTTCCTTAGCTCTCTGATCTGTTTTATTTTTCTTTATCTCTCGCCATCTCTGTCGATTCTCCTTCTCTCACCCTCTCTGGTTATCTTTCTCCTTCTCCCTCTATCCCTCTCCCCTTTCTCTCCTCTCTCTCTCTCTCTCTCTCTCTCTCCCTCCCTCTCTCTCTCTCTCTCTCTCTCTCTCTCTCTGTATGTCTGTGTCTGTGTGTCTCTCTCTCTTTTTATATGTATTCAGTCCTCTCTCTCTCTCTCTCTCTCTCTCTCTCGCATGCGCTCTCTCTGAACCTTTTGACTGAATCCCATGACAGAAGCTGTTGAGATCCATTCTCTATCATGTATAGCATCCTATCTCTGTCTCTCTCTCTCTCTCTCTCTCTCTCTCTTTCTCTCTCTCAACCCCTCTCTTTCTCTCCCTCCCCCTCTCTCTCTCTCTCACCTTCTCTCTTCCTCTCCCACTCTTTATCTACCTTTTGAGTGAATCCCATGACAGTTGCTGGTGAGACCCATTCTCGAGCGTGAATACCGCCCTCAAACCAGACAGCTGGAGGGTTTGTTGATTGGCTTCCAGCTCCTCGAATCTATATTTGGAGGGAGACCAGAGGTTAAGAAAGTGAACGAATCTCAAAATAGGCACATGAGTAGGTATATAGCTGATACAGGCTTCTTGGATATTGATATTTTTCATCTTTAAAGATAAACTTGAGTTCTGGTAAAAAAAAAGAAAATTAATTCTCACAGAATCAAACGAAACTTACACTGAATGTTCAAGATTACAAATAAATGACATGTGCCAAACAATTTTGGAAGAAAATGTATACTGGCTGAGTAATGAGCATAGAAAGACAAGGAAATCAAGGTAGTACCAGCCCCGACACCATGTGTGTTGTCCCATATATAGCTTTATGTGTACAGTGCTTGTTACTTTACCAAGACTCGGTCAAATTTATTATGATTTTGATGACTCCAGAACCTTGCAGTGCACACCAATACTTACATGCTACATGATCAACTGTTTCTGATCCTTTCCACACCTTTTCTTTCACAATGCAATCGCATTACCAGTACTAAAGTTTATCTTTAAGTTTAATCATTTTGAAAACGGTCAGCTTTGCATATTTCCAACCTCTATTTTCTCTTCTCATATATATGTAAATATCATTGTATAAAATGAAGTAGGTAAATACAAAATCAAATCAACTTATCAATCAAATCAAATTTTCATCTCATCATCACTATTATCATCATCATCAACAACAACATCATCATTACCTTATCATCATTTTCATCTTTTCCTCCTCCTCCTCCTCCTCCTCCTCACCATCATCATCATCAACATTATCACCACTATCATCATCATCATCATCATCATCATCATTATAATCAACATTATCACCACCACTATCATCATCATCATCCTCAACAACAGCATCAGCATCGTCAACATCTTCACAATCAACATTACCATCATCATCAACACCATCAACATCATGACTGTCATCGTATGTTTTCTTTCTGGTCACATCGCGGTACGTTGCCCCTTGCCTCCCGTTTAGCTACGCCCTTGTTGAAACTCATGTTACCTTTATTCCTTTGATGGTTCTTCCTTCGTAGGAGTTTCCGAGCAGGAATGAAGAAATCTGCAGGGTCGCGCTGTATTTATCTACCATGTAATCAACCCACTCCTGGATCTGATCAGATAAATAAAAAATGACATGGGGGAAATATCTCTTAAAGGTACTATGTCCCATTTTCAGGCCCCCAAAAAATGAAAAGATTAAATTCCAACGGCATTTGAAAGATAATACTAATTTAGAACTTCCCTAAAAAAAAAAAGGGGGGGGGGGAGCTTTAAAATGTCTTTAAGTGGGAAAATAACGACTATTAGTTGTCGAATCGACTTAAGAGCTATAGAGCCAGTAAGTAATAGTCTGATTCTTCAGACCATTGTACCGAATGGCCGTACGTTTTATGCTGCGCAAAGATTCATTCAGTTTAATTTTGGCCATTACAGGAAGTGGGTTATTGATGTAGGCAAATGCTCACTGTACCAAAGAAGAAAAAAAAGCCAGTCAGTCATTCAATAGTGTCTGACAGTGAAGTCTAGCAAGTAATTGGGTTTCCTTGCATAATTTGAATATTAGGACACTGCTAACGTTTAAGTTTTAAATTAGGACATACATGACATATTCATAATTCCTGCACAGTTCTACAGAATTTGATGTTGACTGCAAAAGGGACATAGTATCTTTAAAGGCATCGTTTAACAATGTTAAATCTGAGTTACACGGCCCTACGTGTTATCAGTGTATGTGATATTGTGTAATATTGAAGCCCTAACAAAAAACTGCGCTTCAAAATGATCAAGAAGTGCCTCAATAAAGTAAATATCTTTGAGTGACCGGTTTTACCATACTCGTTTTTCCCGATAGCCTGTAGTGTTATGAAAACGCAATATTTGATTTCGAATTCCAATCATAAATATCTTGATAATCAGATAGGCAATCGGCTTGTAAAGGTCATGGGGTTCCTGACTGACCTAAAGGTTTATAATTATCATTGCAGCATGAGCTAAATCCAGGATTTTGTTTCAGAATCTAAGACAAAGACAAAACCCAATCCCTTTAAGACTTATACCAAACACATTTTGCTGTACTCCACAATTTTTTCTGAGAAGCATCATCCGCCCAACGAAGAAGAGGGTTATCACATCATTGCGGATGCTATGTTATTACAATCTTTCTTCTGACAAGAAATCACCCTCCAAAATGGTAATTATATTTTGAGGTGCGTTTCACTCAAAGTTCTCTGACAATAAAAGTTTTTTTTTTAAAGCGAATTTGCTTTTGACAAAGTAAAACACAAAAACTCGTGGGGCAAATTTGATAGTATGCGCAAGGCCATTTCAGCCCATGGAAGACGATATAGCTATGTAGCCAAATGATGAAAATTGCCATTATTCCAACTTCAGTAATTTTTCATGGAAAAAAATGTACTTCAAACCCACTTTATGAGACCATAAAGAGAACGCAGTGCTTTATGACCTGAAAATTCTTTCGTAATAAAAAAAAAAAAAAAATTCTGGCACATTTTTGTTGTTGACATTTTCACATGTTTGAAGAAACTATCAATCCTGTATCATTACTGTTTGGTATGATGATCATGAAAAAAAGGTTTCAGTAATAATCATTTACCATAATAACTTATATACAACTAGTTATATAACGCAATTACATTTATTCTAAAAAATCATTAAAAGGCTCTTGCATCAATCTATACCGCACATATCATCAAACGATATATGTTCAGATAATTTGTTTTACCTCGTCATAAGTGTGATAAACATTGTAGTCAAAGTTGGCTAAACGTGTACCAATGGACTGCTCTCCTTCTTGCCTCGCAAGAATCTCAGCCATTTGATTGGACACCAGTGTGTTGACGTCATCAATCATAATGTCAATGTCCAACTTCTCCTGCTTCAGGAGCATGCGTAGAGTGTCCTGACTGTTGGGTTGTACCATTACGTCGACAGGGTGGCCGGGAATTCTTGTAACGCCGGTCCAAAAGTCAAACTGTAAGTTTAAGAGGAAAAATAAGAAAGATAGGTAGAGAGAAAGAAAGAAAGACATAAGGGAAGATAATAGTTATAATGATAATGATAGTAGCAATAATGATAATAAGAAGAAGAATAGGAGGAGGAGGAGAAGAAATTACCATCATGGAGCTGAGAAGGGGGGCATTCTAATCCCGGATTTGAATACAGATTTATAACTTTTTCCGAATTCGATAGTTTGGATTAACCTCAGTCTGGCTGCCAAATCGACTCCAGACTGACTTCAAACCAACCGAATTTACGTCCTCGGGCATGGGCAAATTTTATATTTTCCCATAATAACATTTTCAGTCATACATTCACCCTAAATACAACAATTGGAAATATGTTGTGTACATTTCCTGTATGAAACAAGTCTATTCCGTCATCAACAACTAAGAAAATGAAAGTTTATGAAATGTTCTGTACAAAGCAAACTTGAGAGGAGCTCGCAAGATACGTCACAGTGTTCCTAATTTATGTGTACTAACTGAACAACTTCAGCAATTCATTTCTTTCCTATTTTTAGTCGGATATTACTCACACTTTCATCAGTATTTTTCTACAATTTTTCTGCTTTTATCAAAACCAAGATAATATAAGAGTGTAATTCCCCTTTAAATGAGTACGTGTCATTACTAGGATAACAAATAATTGCTAATGATTATTATAAACCAATTAAATAAGTAAATTATTACCAGCTCCCAAAATGAAATGAGGTCGTATAGGGTTAACAAACTCTGTTTATCTCTAAGCAAGCAAATATTATTCTACCATTCCCGGTCCAGATGGCATATTTCACAAGAAACCGTTGAAACAAGATAATAATAGTTATCTAATTAATAATCATGTTTATATCAATTGCCTTTACATCATATTAATATATTTTTTTGATAATCATGTTTTCGTTGTTGAAGTTTCTTCTGTTCATATCCAAAGAAGATGTACAAATACAGTATAGATATACATTTTTTTTCTTCAAATACAAATCGATTTTATGCTAAAAAATAATTTAAAAAATATACTTTAAACGAAATTCTCTTGAAATTGTTATGACATGCTTTATACGATGATGTTATAGGATTGACGAAAGATAACAACAAATAATACATTTCATCTGAAAATTCCTGGTTGTAAAATTACTATTGAACACTATTTAGATTATAAATTGAAATTAAAAGAAACCTAGCTTGATGAGTCTCCTAAGAAGCAATGCTTATACTTCATTGAAGCTTGGTATACAAACGTTAAATAAATATTGCGAGTGAACGAAGCGAACGAGTCAACAAATGACACACTTGTTATCATGGCAAAAATGTTATTTTGTCATCAATACATACGAGATAAAATGTGTACATTATATAGTCGGTCATTTTATTGCCAGGAATCATCCTGGTTTATTAATGTTGCTCTAAAGTGAAGCGGGCGTTGGAAAAAAACACACACCACACTGTGATATAAATTTCATTTTGATTTAAAAACGCACTGGATAAGATTATTTTGAGGCACCTTGCTGCCCGAATTCTGATGATATTGACGATATGCGGGCAGCAGGTGCCTGAATATCTTCATTTCGATATAATTACGAGAGTATTCATGCAACTCGCTGCCATTCCTATTTCTAATTGTTCCGAGGGGGTGGGGCGAGCGAGGAAAAAAGAAATTGAATTTCATTACTATATTTCAAAATGTTATTTTCCCAAAAGATATCCAGAGTGATATAATTATCTAGGCATCTTGCTGTTTCCGATACTTCGTTTTCATGAAGTTCACGTTATTGCAGAATATATATAACTGAACTTCTCTAGCTGTACCCCTAGCGATGCCTTGCTGTACCCCAGCTAGTGTGCTGGGGTACGCCCCCTTTAATACATATCCAGGGAAGAGACGAGACTTTAGCCCCCCCCCCCGACAAAATCGGGCCCATTCACTTCTTTCTTTTTATTTCCTGCATCACCCGCGTATTGATATCAATAAAAAAACCATTTGCATTACTCACCTCTTCGCCCATATTTTCTTCGATATAACTCAGCCATTTCATTTGATTCTCCGTGGTTGGTTTAATCCTCCAGACTTGGTACCTGTTTGTCAAAATTCAACCAAGTGAGTATGATCCCATCGCCGTGAAATTGATGAATATTAGTTTGTTGATTAAATTATATTTCTTACATCAATGACTCATATGACATTGTTGATAACTACGTTAAATATATCGCGTTTATGTTATCCATATCAAGTCTCAGTTAGGTTGTCAGATACCAACACTTGTTTTCCTTCTTCTCCTCTTTTCATCTGATTGTTCTTGTTCTTCTTGTTCTTGTTCTCGTTCTTCTTGTTCTTGTTCTTTTTTCCCTTGTTCTCCTTCCTCCTATTCTTCTTCTTCTTCTTCTTCTTCTTCTTCTTCTTTTTCTTCTTCTTCTTCGTCTTCTCCTTCTTCTTGTTCTTCTTCTTCTTCTTCTCTCTTGAAATAATTTTCCTAAACTTATGCTATAATATTTGACCTATGCAAAAAGGAGACAAAGTATGTATAAACAATTATGTGATTAAATAATCAAAATTATTCGTTTTCTCACCCCTCATATTTCGCCGAGGCGAAGCACACGAAGGAAACGAGTAGAACAGGTATAAGAGCTCTCATATTGAAGATGCTTGAAGACCCGTAGATGGAGAAGATAATGATTACAGATCGAGCAGCCTAGCCTTTTTGTGACATCAGTACGAATATCCGCAGTGACGTAGCCTAAGTAGATCCAGACATTGGGGGTGGATGGGGAGGAGGAGGGGAGGGGGGGGGGGGGGGGGGGGGTTGAGGGTGTTTATTTTTTCTTTCTCTCTCTCTCCCTATCTCTCTCTCCCCATCTTTCTGTCTCTCCTTCTCTCTCTCTCTCTCTCTCTCTTTCTCTCTCTCTCTCTATATGTCTTTCTCTATCTCGATTCTAGACCTGTGAATATTGCAATATGTTACACTATTAATAAAGATAACTTGACCATGTTATCATATGTTAACAGATATAATGCTATCTTGTCAAATGATAATTGCAAGTCAGGTCGTATACTTATTATGTGGGGACATTATGACTGTAGGATCTTATCCGTTTTTAATGTGGTGTACTGCTAATACCTACCAAATTTTGAATGTTTCAAAAACTTTTCAGAAACGAATCCTAAACCCCATTTAAGAATTGATATAACTTCATATGATTTCAATTTATTTCTAGTTACTCTTTTTAAGCTGCTAAAGAACAAAATTATAGAAGTTACTTGCCCTCCGACCGAAATGCATTCTAACATTTCACATGCCCATTACCAATGCTTGCTTAAAGGCTAATTACTAAATACTATTACTTCCTCTACTACTTTTACTGCTGCTGTTACTACTACTACTACTACTACTACTACTACTACTACTACTACTACTACTACTACTACTACTACCTCTACTTCTACTACTTC
Source organism: Strongylocentrotus droebachiensis (assembly GCA_035222895.1). Classification (NCBI taxonomy): domain Eukaryota; kingdom Metazoa; phylum Echinodermata; class Echinoidea; order Camarodonta; family Strongylocentrotidae; genus Strongylocentrotus; species Strongylocentrotus droebachiensis. The sequence continues at coordinate 126,181 of JAVYIG010000640.1, forward strand.
TACTACTACTACTCCATCCCAGTATAGCTTCCTGAGTGAGCTGCCAAAGGGATTACCCAACCAAGTACCAACTACTACTACTACTACTACTACTACTACTACTACTACTACTACTACTACTACTACTACTACTACCACCACTACTTCTACTACTACTACTACTACTACTACTACTACTACTACTACTCCTACTACTACTACTACTACTACTACTACTACTACTACTACTACTACTACTAACGGAGTTGTCTAGTAGTTTTTAGTCCAAAATGCTAATCAGCTTTTCCCGATGCTGGGCTGTATATAACGCGAAGAAGTTCTCTAATTTCAATTTTATATCCTCACATTCTTTCAGTCTTTATGTAAATCTCTTCCTTTCAAATTCTCTCACTCATTTATACCGCTTATTATTAGTTTTTAAATACATCTCTTTCCTTTCATTTAAACATTCTCTCACTTTATCATTTTCTTACAATCAGTCATTCTTTATTACTTCCGTTAATATCCACGAAAGCAGAAGTTTTTTCATGGGTTGAAATCGTTAGTGCTTATGATACATCCACAGGGGCATCAAAATATTTAAAAATTTAAAGAATTACTATCTATCCAATTTTCAAAATTTCCCCAAACTTTGCATTGTCTTTAAATCTTCTCTCAATTTCTCTTCTCCACATGTTCTTATGTGATCTTTATCCCTCTTCTTCTTGCTCACACAAACACCATTGACAGCAGAATAATTGAAACGATATTAATACACGTCAAACAAACATTTAATCACTAATGCTACTATATCAATGACTTTACAAAACGACTCATCCTGTAATAGTGGCAACACATATTGTATCAAGTTCGCCTATTTACACGGGCTATACATACATAAATGTTGATAGTAATAGCAATAATAATGATATTAAAAATAATGTTAATAATATTGATAATAACAACAATACTGATAATATTAATAATAATGATAATAATGAATGAGACAATTCTTGAGAAGATAAATGGAGTTGAGGTATGATTTTAGTGAGGCTTCTATTCATTTGTAAGAGAAACTGTTTTGAAGTTCGACCCAATAAAATCGAACCGGAAAAACAAACAGGTATTGCGAGCGAGCTATGAGCAGTTGAGAAATAATTTCAGCCTTTCTATGGATCCACCACTGGGTCAACCCCCCCCCCTTAGCAAAAACTAGTCTAAGAAATCAAAGAATCTTTAATAAACATACACTTCAGCCATAGATATTCACAATATATATCTGTTTTCGAGTTTCATTTTTTTGACGTACTGTATAGTATACAAATATACACTGCCTTGAGAGGTTCTGGTTAAAACTATGCGCAAGAGGTGACTCCAATAGTACTATTTGCTGAGGGGCGCAGCCCCGAAGCAAATTGTACTTTTGGAGTCACCTGGCCGTAGTTTAACCAGTACCTCGAATAGAAGGCATGGTATATTTGTTTTATATCCTGCATCAAAAATTTATTTGGACAAAAAAAAAAAACATTTTTGGGAGAAAAAAAATATTTAGAACAAAACAAAATGTCAATTTTTATCTAAAAAGATTTAAAATATTTTGTTTTCATTAAATTAGGATTTGAAAAAAAATTTGATTCAATTAAAAAAAAAGTCATCTCCCAAATAGTAAACCAAAATAGTACTCTCATATAAGGATTATAAAGATATAAAGTTGGCTTTTTAGTGCATCTCAAATATGAGGGTAATTAACTGGGTTTTGGGACAATACTACACAACAGTACTTTCTAAAAATAGGTCAAATATCTCTGGTCATGTGACGAGCTCTCAAACAATCAAAAGCCAACAAATTTTTGATGCAGGATATAATAACTATCATATAAACCGAGCATTTTACTTACCGTAGATTACCTCATATTTCACACCATAACCATTTTTGTTTTATCTAAATTTTAAAAGATATAACATTGACCTGCGTCTTTCTTGTTACTTTGCCTTTTCTTGAATCACTTTTATGATATGATGTCATGCATTGTATCGGGCTTTCATTGTATACTATACCAGTTCGTAGATATGACCCAAAATATGGACAGATCTTTTTACTTATCATGAAGGAGTTCCTTTTCATGCATTCTAGAATAATCACTTCCAAAGTCTTCGAGGTGCTTCATGAAACCTTTTATTTGCTGCCCGCTTTTCGTTATTCACTATTATTCTAGTCGTATCTGAAGTATAAGCTCATCACTCATTAGATAATAATGTATATATATATATATATATGTAAATGTATATGTATAGGTGTAAAGTACATGTTTACATCTATACAAATTTACTCATAAAACTGCACTTTTATGTTTTAAGTTTAAACAAAGTCTCTTGGCTAATCGTAATATTATTGAAATGTGAAAAGTACTCCGTCTTTTTAACCACAAAAATTAATATCTCTGTAATAATCATTTAAGTGCTGTTCATGTGAAAATAAGTGCACGGAACGACCAAAAAAAAAAAAATCGATAATTTCTAAAGCTCCGATAGACTTGTACAAATGACAAGAGAAAACCTGATTATATATATATTTGTGTGTGTGAGGGGGGGGGGGGGGGAGGGGGAGGGGTTGAGGGAGTGTATTTCGCTTGCCCCCCCCCCCATCAAGGTGTTTAGATGCAATCATTGGTGCAATCAGCTAGTATGAAAATTGAAAGAAACAAATCAAATTTTTATACCCCCACTTTTTTCTCGCAAATGTATCTAAATTCATTGGAGCAATCCTCATCATGCCACCCATATGGAGTATGAAAAAAAATTACAAAACAGTTTAAATTATCATTGAACGAATCGGAGACAAAATTGTTGAATGTAAGATTAGATCCGTCTAGCCACCTTGCCTCACTGAGACCTGAGCCGGTCAGCCCGATCCAGTAGGATTTACTGTCACCGGCCCCTACGATGAATTCATGTTCCTTTCGCGACTCGATGAAGACCAAATGGGATCCGTATTGGGAACAAGCTGATACCGCGGAAGCATGATTCATCTCGCAAGTGCTGAAATTGTAGGACGACCCTTGGTATTCATGTTCCACCGAGGGAGATGAGCACGCTAAAAAAGATGAAAGCAACATGTAAATTATTCAATTTTAAATAAGTAAACAAATTCATTATTTGGGTAAAAACTTAAACATTCACAGAAGAATAAATACTGATTATAATGTTGACGACAACGATGATGATGAGGTTAAACTTGTTTGTTTATTTGTTCGTTGTACCTGACTAGTAAAGAAAACATGCGCATGCTAGAAATTAAGCAACAACATGATCGACGAAGGCACGGTAATGAGGATTACTAAGTCCTCTCCGAAGGACATAGTAATGAGGATTAATGCCTTACCAAAGGGCAATAGCGCATGTACTTGGTTTCGAATCCGGGACCTCCCGGTTACGAGACCACTGCTCTACCACTGAGCTATCGCATCCCCTAATATGAAAGAGAGAGAGAGAGAGAGAGAGAGAGAGAGAGAGAGCGGGAGAAGGGGAGGGGCCGGGGAGAGGAGTAGCGGCCAGACCAATTATAATAATGATGAAATGCATGATGTCACTTCATTATTTATCTTACTTATTATACTTGAGGTGGTGGTTTCTTGCGATGTCGTTGTGTCTGACACCGTGGTCGAAGAACCTGTCGTGGGCTTGGTCGTCGCGTCCGTAGTCGCTGATTCTCTTGACTCTGAAACGTTTAAAAAACATAACTGAGATAAATGATCATGATATAGTTGAGGATTCAGAGTTGGTAAAAATAATGAAAGCACACGTACAAAGCAATGAGATTAGGAATGACGCATAAACAGGATTAAAAGGCACAAACGAATAAAACTTACCTTCATGAAAACATATACATTTTTAACAGTTTATATCTTTTATAAGGCATAATTTGTGTCAGCAAATTTGTAGGTTTAGTAGTGTTTTGTCAAAGTTGAAGGAATTTGTTTGGCTACATATTACCTCTAAATGTACTGCTGTGAGGTGCTTGTTTTTGTTAAACTCGTAGGCACAAGAATTAGACGGTAACTTCCCCCTTACTAAATTTGATTTTAGTGACGCCCGTGAAAGGAAAGGACACAGAAAATAGAGAGTCAGATAATTGGGATAATAGTCAAATTCATGACGCCATTTAAATGTTTATTTTCCTTACCTATGGTGGTGGTTTCTTGCAATGTCATTGTGTGTGGTTGTTCCGACACCGTGGTCGTAGGGCTCGTCGCGGGCAAGGTCGTCGCTTCCGTTGTCACCGACTCTGAAAAGAATATAAAACCTTTTTTTAAATGAGTGGGTGGGGGGTATTGGCTAGGACAATTATGATCATAGTCAAATTCATGACGCCATTTAAATTTTTCTTTTGCCTACCTATGATGGTGGTTTCTTGCAATGTCATTGTGTGTGGTTGTTCCGACACCGTGGTCGTAGGGCTCGTCGGGGGAAAGGTCGTTGCTTCTGTTGTCACCGACTCTGGAAAGAATAACAAAAAAACCTTTTAAAATTAGTAGGGGGAGCTAGAAGCCGGAACCAAAGAGACAAAGAGCGTGGAGGGAGGGAAAGTAAATATAATACAAATAGACGAGCAATGCCCCCCTTTATAAAGTGTTCTTGCTACGCTTATGAACGAAGGACAAAGAGAAAGAGAATCAGAGAGAGAGAGAGAGATGAAAAAAGGGGGGGGGGCTGTATATGGCTAGCCTCATTATGACAGTGATCAGATGCATGACGTAAACTCCATGTTTCTATTGCTTAGGCATATATACTAGAGTTAGTTTTGTTTTGAGTAGTCGTTGCGTCTGAGCGTTCCGGCATTATGGTCGTATGGCTCGTCGTGGGCTTGGTCGTTGCTTCCGTCGTTGACACTGTGACCTCTGTAAAAAAAAACATAACTGAGGTAAATGACGATGCATAATATTATATTTCTGAAATTATTTCTCCGCCGGCTTCCTCCAGGAGCTCTTGGTCATGACACGGGGATAGGATCAAAGGGGGAGGGGGGGGGGGGGGGGGGGGGGGAGAAAAACAATAGAAATCGGAAAATAATTACATACTCCATAGGCATCGGATGCCCCTTTTATTGGTGTCAGTGCCTCTTCTAAATGTCAATGTTTCTTCTGTTGATTTTTTACTGCCCTTGGTGACAAACATTCTTTTTAATCCCCCGTCAATTATTCCTGGCTTAATTTTGTCAAAGGTGCATGGTTAAGGTTAGAGTTGCAATGGGCATTTAGGTTAGGGTTAAGATTAGGGTTAGGGTTAGGTATATTATTTGTTCCAATTACAGGAAAATCCAACCTCAACGGACAACTACTCTAAGAAAGCAGAAAAACAGGACTTTAGTTTTTAGAGTGTAGTATTATTATCATTTGTAGTATAGTAGTATACTTTTAGTACTAGTAGTAGTATTAGTAAAGTGGTAGACCTGTAAAGGCAGTGGTAATAGCAGTTGTTGTTATTGCTGTAGTACTTGTAGTAGTAGTAGTAGTAGTAGTAGTAGTAAGAGTATAAATTACAGTAGTATTAGTTGTAGTAGTAGTAGGCCTAGTAGTAGTAGTAGTAGTAGTATCTGTTGTTGTTGCTGTAGTAGTATCAGTAATAGTAGTAGTACAAGTAGTAGTAGTAATTGTAGCAGAGATAGTCGTTATTGTTGTTGTAGTAGTATCAGTAATATTAGTTGTAGTAGTTGTTGCTTTAGTAGGAGAAGTAGTAGTAGTAGTAATATTAGTAGTAGTAGTAGTAGTACTAGTAGTAGTGGTAGTAGAAGAAGTAGTAGTTGTAGTTGTTGTAGCATTTGTAGTAGTAGTAGTTGTTGTTTTAGTACTATCAGTAATAGTAATAGTTGTTGTTGCTGTAGTAGCAGTAGTAGTAGTAGTAGGAATAGTAGTAGTAGTAGTAGTAGTAGTAGTTATTGCTGTAGCAGTATTATACAAAATAGTAGTACATATTGCTCCGGTTGTCTCATTTTCGCTCGCTGGACGTATATAGCAGACGACAATCGGCGGATTAGACGACACTTGGTAGTGAATTTGTATGTGAGATTGCTTTGCTAAATATAAAATACAAGAATCTTTCCATATCTTTAAACTATCATTGATATCTGATAATTAAACAGTTATTAAAATAAACCTACCAAACTACATAATACAATGAAGTACTTGACTTAAAGTAGGGGAGTTTGATGTGGTGCACAATTACACCCCTCTGTAAATAATCGAATAGTCCATGGCGATCATGAATATTCATTTTTGTTGCTTACCTCGGCAAAATGTTTGCTTATCTTCAATGGAAAAATTACGGTGGGGGGTTGGCTGAAATGGACACAATGAACCAATCAGAACTGATCTATTATAATTCATGCTTCTTATCCTTCGTGAGCTTGACCTAAAACCTTACAATCGCTTGGCAAACTGAACCCAAAGTTCGACTTGTTTCACATGTGTATTATAGGCAATGGCGAGCTTGCAACCTATTTTTATCAAATTACAGTGGGTGAACGTTCAAAAGTCAATGAGACATGAGGGTTCCAATGAAAGAGCTAGTGATAACGTACGTCGGGGTGGATGTGCTTTTCGTTTAAACAAAAATGAATTTTTAACGATTTGGGGGGTAAAATTCCATAGGCTAACATGTTAGGCTGCTGACTCTGATGATAGGGGGCGTTGTCAAATGAGACTAAATGGAGCTAGTAATGTGATCAGCAGCAGCAGCAGCATCAGTATTAGTAGTAGTAGTATTAGTATTAGTAGTAGTAGTAGTAGTATTATTACTTGTAGTAGCATTATTCATAGAAGTAGTACTAGTAGCATTTTAAGTTTCTGTTGCTGTAGTAGTAATATTAGTATTAATAGGAGTACTACACTGTAGTTGTGGTAATAGAAGTAGTAGTATTATGTAGTTGTAGTAGTAGTTGTAGTAGTAGTAGTATCAGTAATAGTAGTTTTACTAGTAATACTGGTATAGTAGAAGCAGTAATTGTGGTTGCAGTATAAGTAATATCAATAGTAGTATTAGTATTACTTGTAGTAGTATTATTCAAAGAAGTAGTAGCATTTTAAGTTTCTGTTGTTGTAGGAGTATTATTAGTATTAAAAGTAGTACTACACTATATTTGTAGTACTAGAAGTAGTAGTATATGTAGTTGTAGTAGTAGTTGTAGTAGTAGTATAGTTGAAGTAGTATTACTATGAGTGGTGTAGTAGAAGCAGTAATTGTGGTCGCAGTATTAGTAATAGTAGTTATTGCTGTAGAAGTATCAGTAATAGTAGTAGTAATATGATAAGCAGCATCAGCAGCAGCAGCAGTAGTATATAGTAGTAGTATTACTTGCAGTAGTATTATTCATAGAAGTAGCAGCATTTTAAGTTTCTGTTGTTGTAGTAGTATTATTAGTATTATAAGTAGTACTAGTTGTAGTAGTAGAAGTAGTAGTAGAAGTAGTAGTATATGTAGTTGTAGTAGTAGTTGTAGTAGTAGTAGCAGTAGTAGTAGTTGAAGTCGTAGTGGTAGTATTAATGGTATAGTAGAAGCAGCAATCGTGGTTGCAGTAGTAGTAGTAGTAGTAGTAGTAGTAGTAGTATTACTTGTAGTAATATTATTCATAGTAGTAGCAGCATCATAAGTTTCTGTTGTTGTAGTAGTCAATAGTATTTGTGGTAGTACTAGTTGTAATAGTAGTAGTAGCAGCAGCAGCAGTAGTAGTAGTAGTAGTAGCAGTAGTAGTAGTAGTAGTAGTAGTAGTACTACTACTAGTGGCAGTAGTAGTAGTTGTATTTTTCGTAGTTGTAGTTGTAGTAGTAGTAGTAGTAGTAGACATCTATTAGTAGTCGTAGCAGTAAAAGTAGTTATAATGATAGTGGGAGTGGATATCTATAATATCATTTCAAAATGTATGATGATGTTCACCCGGGATTCTGCATATTATGTGTTGGCCAGGAATTTTTCCAGCGATGACAGCAGGGGAAGAGTAGAGTTTTGGGACAGTCTGCAACATGGTGCCATTGGGTAGTCGCACCATCTTACACTGATAGGACGCCGGCAAGGTGCTTTGCAGGCTGATGAACTCGTCTAGACAAGATGTTTTTGTCAGCTTGGACGAATCCGATAAAACAGGCAAGGCTGTGTGGAATAAAACAAAAAGAGAATCGAAAGTGACCTCTTCTACCTCATCCTCCCCATCTACCTCATCCCCTCCCCCTTCATCGTGACCCCCTACTCCCCTTCTCCCCTTCTTCCTCTCCCTCCTGCACCTCCTCCTCTTCCTCCCGCCCCTTTTCTTCGTCGTCGTTCTCCTTTTGTCATCATCCTTCCTTCCTCCCCGTCACCCTCTCCCTATTTATCCTTATAGCCCTCCTCCCAATCCTCCTCCTCCTTCTCCTGCTTCTCCTCTTCCTTTCTCTTCTTCCTTCTCCTCTACCTCCTCCTCCCCCTCCTTTTCCTCTTCATCTACCTCCCTTTCCCCCTCTTCGTTCCTGTCCTCCTCGCCTCTTTCCCTTCTTCCTCTCCCCTACCCATAAGGAGTTAAATATCTCAGAAAGGTAAAGGCCGGTTTTGGAAACGCCCCCCTCAAAAAATGATATGGAAGCTCTTATTACCAATCATCTGAAAGAATATGTTTTGACTATAAATACATGATCATACAAATTTTTCCGGGAAACCGCCTACTAATTTATATATTTGGTAAATTATCATATCTATCCGGACTAGATATATATCGTAGAGTCCCATATACATCTTTCTGTGTACAGTGCTTGTGACTTTACCAAGAATGGGACAAATTTCTGATCATGTTTATGATTCGAGATTCCAGAACCTTGCAGTACACACCAATACTTATATGCGAGATGATTAACCTTTTCTGATCGACTCCACAACGTTTCTTTCACATTGCGATCGCATGACTAGAACTGGTCTATACCTTTAAAATAGTTGAAATCTTCATTAGGTAGAATTTTCCAAACTGATAACTTTTTATTTGAGATGCCACGTAGGTTTATACACCTCGCTCCTATTTCGCTTCATTATGGTAATTTTGAAAGCCAATTTTTTTCAGCAGCGTTCGTAAAATCATAAATACGACGCGAATATGAAGTCAAAATTGTTCTTACCAAACGACAAGCAGAATATGGTACCAAACAGCAACTTCCACAATGCACCGATCATTTCGTCTTTAGCCTGTATTTAGAAAAACATATTAACATATGGTATTTATACAAGCTATTAAATATGCAAGCTTGACGAAATGCGTACATAACCCCTGAATTTGAATGAGGCACATGTTAATTTGATTGAATCAAACGCGAATTAATATGCACAGATAATGAATTTGTACTTTCGAATAGCAAGACTGGGACAAATCAATTTCAATTAAATGGATTGAAAAATTTGTGAAATTGGCCGGGAAAACTATACTTTATCTTCTCTTCTCTTTTTTTCAATTTTCTTCTATGCTTCTCTTTTTATTCTTCTTCTCCTCCTTCCTTTTTATTTTCTATTTTGTTCATCCTTATTCTTCTTTCCTCTTCTAGGCCTGGCGTAAATCGAATATGGTCGTTCAACTGAAGAGAGCATGGAATTTGCCCAAAAGACCAGTTCGCAGTTAGCACATGATAAAAAATGTGTATCGAATATTCACTACGAAGACTCCAGTCTAACTCAAGCTTTTGCTTTCTTTGGCTAAAGTGGCATGTACAATTATATTTCTTTAATCTTGAACCAAACAGCTTTAATTCATTAAGTCGCGAGTCACTCTCCTTTTCATCTCACAAACATTTCTTTCTATATTATACCCATCTGTATAGGCCTACGTCATTTATGATATATTTAATTTCATTTTTTTTTCTTGTTTGTTTTATCAAATTTATTACATTGTATTATTTCGAGATGTATATGCTTATATTGTAACGGACAACAGGTTAAATGGCAATGATATGAAATCAGACTCATGGTAGCCAGTTCACTAAGATTGAAACAAAAACATGAAATACTTACCATTTTACAGATAAATCAAGAAGGGCTTCCAAAAATGATCAAAGAGCACGATGATAATTTGACGTCTTTCTCGGATAAAAAAGGAACACATTTGGAACCGAAGAATACAGAAGGCGGGATAGATTAACAATACGATTTAAACTTCTATAGCTATCGATCAACGGAGATCAATTGAAATCACAGGAGACATATGACTTGATATCTACTTTCAACCAATTGTAAATGGTAAATAGTACTGTTTTCATTTTCTGCAGGCGGTAAGCTTATGATGACGATTGGTGGATTTAGAGTATGGGATAGATTATGGGATAGCTCTGCAAAGGGTGTAGTGAGAAAAGTCTGAATATTTCATGAACACATGCATAATTGATTTCTAATAATGAGTCACGCTTTGATGCTCCTGCTTTGGTAGGATAATGGTTCGCCTGGTTTTGTTCCCGAACGTTGGTATTTTCAAAGGTTCATAAAATTAAAAAGATCCGAAAATTTAATAACGGTTAAATTTGGACATTTATTACATTACTCTGAAGGTTTATTTTTCCAAATTGTAAATATTTTACCTTTTCATGCGCGCGCTCACCAAAAGCATTCACAATTCCCCCAAAACTCACCTACCCCGAAACAAATGGGAAGGGGGAGTGGAGGGGGATGGGGACTGTTTTGGTGCATAATTATATTGTACATAATAATAGCTAGTGTCAGAGCGGGCGCGTAAGACGTACGAATTAAGTTAGCTAATACATGCAGATAAGACCCAATAAAATAAAGACACCCGATACCTTAGCAACATGGTGTGTAGTGAACAGAAATTATGGGATAGATTAACGCCGATGATTGTTGTTTCTTTGCTTGTTTCTGTTTGTTTGCTTTTGCCATTCTTTGAGAAAACGCACGTTATTTCAGAAACATTATACCTTTGGATCAAATTAAGGGATATCTCCTCGAGATAGTTATTAGCCCCGATAATATTTTTGTTTAAAAAAGTGTTTTGCTTTTGTTTGAGAAAACGAACTTTATCTAAGAAACATCAAAGTTTGGATCGAATTAGGGGAAAGTTCTGTTAGATAGGTATTCGCGCCGATGAAGCTGTTTTGAGGATTGGGACGTACATAATTTTGTTTGTAAAAATACACGATACGCTTATAATTTGATCGGTATGATACAAGAAAAAAGAAACCGACCGTTACGCACAATCAGACAATTTGATATCGAGCTCAATCCATTACCCGCCCTGTTTAATCACGTACTAATATAACGCGTCACACGTTAATGCTCTCGCCTTGATAGCAAATGGAAGGCATCGTTTTCTCCCGAAGGTTGGTACTTCCAAAGGTTCGTTAATTCGAATTTAAACAATTAAAAAGGGTTCACCACTCTGAACGAGGTTTGCAATTGTGAAAATTACAAATTCTCTCTTCTTTTCGGAAGAAAAAACCCTATTTCATCATTCGATATCTCATTATAAACATTTGCGATGACGAGCATACGGAGAAACGAACCGGCGACTTTATGAATTGATGAGTAATTTCAAACTTCATTTTGGTCATCATTATTGTCCCGACCGAAACCTTCTTCAAAATAAACTTAATTTAATACCGTGTCCACAAGAAGACCAATTAAAATGAAATTAGAATGTTGAATTTTGAGACATTTAGAGTTTTATGAGATTTAGAATATCTATCAGCGCCAGTGATTTTTAGAGAGGTGGTTTTTTGTTTTGGGAAAACACACGTTATCTTAAAAACAGGTTGAGTGGATCGAAATTATATGATAGCGTTTGTCCCCAACCGGACAAATTCCTCTGTAGGGCCATGCATTATGGTTCAAGGCATGCCCACATAGGGGATTTGTTTATGTTAGGGGTCGGGGCAAAAAGCAATGAATTATTGATAATTTATTGCATTTTTTTTTTTTTTTTTGTATTTGTGGGGGCGGCGACATACCCTAGTCTCCGCTGCGTACAGTCATGATTCAGTGGCTTAGCAATGTCCTCGTTACTGTGAGCCGCCAGGATCAAAACCGTGTCGATCAACTATATTAGTGCCATTTTATGAGGCATTAATCCTCATTACTGTCAGTTATGACTTAAGGACATAGGTCCCCTAGTTGATTACCATAGTAACACACACATGCTTTAGCAGTCACCCAAAACAAACACTCACAAATTATTATTCAATAAAATTTAAGAATGTATACTATTATCTAGGTTTTTAGAGATAAATTATTGTCAAAATCATTCCTATATTACTACTTCCTCTACTACTTTTACTGCTGCTGTTACTACTACTACTACTACTACTACTACTACTACTAGTACTACTACTTCTACTACTACTACTACTACTATTACTACTACTACTACTACTACTACTACTACTTCTACTACTATTACTACTACTACTTTTACTACTACTACTACTACTACTACTACTACTACTAATACTATAATTAGCCTTCCTTTGAATATCTAACACCATGCAGTTGAGTTTGATGAACATTTTATTCGATCAAAATTACAGCGGAGAGAACTAACAAGAATTTAGTCCAAAATGCTAATCACCTTTTCCCGATGTTGGGTTGTGTATAACGCGAAGAAGTTCTCTAATTTCAATTTGATATCCTCAGAATGTATACTATTATCTAGATCTATTAGGAATAAATCATTGTCAAATCATTCCTATACTACTACTTCCTCTACTACTTTTACTGCTGCTGTTACTACTACTACTACTACTACTACTACTACTACTACTACTATAATTAGCCTTCCTTTGAATATCTAACACCATGCAGTTGAGTTTGATGAAAATTGTATTCAATCAAAATTACAGCGGAGCGAACTATCAAGAATTAAGAAGAGCAACGGAGTTGTCTGGTAGTTTTAGTCCAAAATGCTAATCAACTTTTCCCGATGTTGGGTTGTGTATAACGCGAAGAAGTTCTCTAATTTCAATTTTATATCCTCACATTCTTTCAGTCAATATGTAAATCTCTTCCTTTCAAATTCTCTCACTCATTTATACCGCTTATTATTAGTTTTTAAATACATCTCTTTCATTTAAACATTCTCCCCCTTTATCATTTTCTTACAATCTATTACTCTCTATTTCTTCTGTTAATATCCACTTACCTTTTGATATCTTCATATCTCGTATATATCTGACTTTATTATCTTCTCAAATTCTCTCACCCCTTTCTCTCTCTTTCAAATGATCTCACTCACTTTCATTAAAAAAGTATCTCCCTTTTTAACCTTTTCACATTCTCGCAATCTTGATCTGAGTCTTCATTTTCAATTCTATCACTCTAAATTACATCTCTTTCATGACAAATTTTTCTTACTTTTATTCAAAAAAGGTTCACATTCTCTCTCTTTATATCTTCCTTTCGAATTCTCTCACTAAATTATACATCTCTATCATTTAATTGAGAGAAGTTTTAAAGGTAATACAAAGTTTTGGTATGGGGTCATGAATTTGGTTCAAATGAACATATTGGAAGCATATGCGATTTTACAATATTCAATGATCGCATCTAAAGTGATGAAATTGTAAATGATAAACTCTTTATGTTGTATAGCTCCCTCTCAAGACTGATTTAACTTCTGCTTTAAAACAATGTTTCGTGACTACAATCGACCGATTTGCTATTTCCGTTTGGAAACTATATATCAGAACTACATATTCTGAAATTTTTATGGTCGCAGCCACTATGACCTTATACGCTATTTTAATATTTGAAATTTTTCGGGAGCACCGGTAAATTTTGATTATTCAATTTATCGAAATTGTTAGTGCTTATAATTCATCCACAGGGGCATCCAAATATTTAACATTTTAAAGAATTATTATCCATCCAATTTTCAAAATTTCCCAAAACTTTGCGTTGCCTTTAAATCTTCTCTCAATTCCTCTTCTCCATACGTTCTTATGTTCCCTGTATCCCTCTTCTTCTTGCTCACACAAACACCATTGACAGCAGAGTAATTGAAACGGTATTAATACACGTCAAACAAACATTTAATCACTAATGCTACTATATCAATGACTTTACAAAACGACTCATCCTGTAATAGTGGCAACACATATTGTATCAAGTTCGCCTATTCACATGGGCTATACTTGGAAATTAATAGTGATAGCAATAGCAATAATAATGTTAATAATAATGATAATAACAACAATACTGATAATATTAATAATAATGATATTAATAATGAATAAGACAATTTTTGAGAAGATGAATGGAGTTGAGGTATGATTTTAGTGAGGCTTCTATTCATTTGTAAGAGAAACTGTCTTGACGTTCGACCCAATAAAATCGAAACCGGAAAAACAAACAGGTATTGTGAGCGAGCTATGAGCAGTTGAGATATAATTTCAGCCTTTCTATGGATCCGCCACTGGGTCAACCCCCCCCCCCCCTTTAGCAAAAATCTAGATCAGCCCCTGTAATCAATGTCTCATTGGAAATCATAGTACTTCAACTAGTCTAAGAAATCAGGGAATCTCTTTATACATACACCTCAGTCATAGATATTCACAATATATATATTTGTTTTCGAGGTCCGTAAGCTCCAAAGGATCTACCTCTCACAAATTGGAAGGCTGATTCCTGCGCAACCTAATTTTCATATCCTTTACAAAAGTGAGCAGTGCTCGCCCGAGCATCAATTTTCTTCGGACTTTTTGGTGTCATATAAAAGTTGAGTTTATTAGCTTTCCATACATATAAAGCTTTTCCCCTAGTATAATATATTTTTTTATTCGGCAGCCATTTCAAAAGTGTATAGTTTCTTTTTGAACGCACTGTATATATATGTAAATGTATATGTATAGGTGTTAAAGAGATGGTTTATTGATTTCAAACTTGACTGAATTTGGTATCATTGCAATCGAAAATTACACTGAGTAAAATCATTACATTTGTGTAATGAGCGAAATTTATAAAAGTTGATTGAACTTGACGAAAAATCAACCCACCCAACGTCCCCAAAACATCGTAAGTCAGCTGATTTTTGAAGTGATGACACAATATGAACAGCGGGCCGCTCAGCTGAAATGATTGACGACGGTGCGAGATGCAGTTTGCGTGCTATTCACACGTATTGCATTGACTCTCGAGTACCGTACCCATTTATACCTAACGCTTTTTACCTTCTTCAAAATCCCCTGGAAATATGGATATGGACGAAAACATACTTGAGTATACTCCAGAAGGCTCCTCCATGGCATAGTTTTGGTTCTTAATCTGACGTTAGTCTAGATAAATGGTATATATACTTCCAAAAAGCGAGTGAATATATCGTCGATGTAGCGTTCAAGTTTCCCGTAGCTGGTAGCTGTGCGTGCGTACTCTGTGCATGTACTATGTGTGCAATACACTGACCTATGCGTGCATCACATCTAGCGCAGCTTGCTAGCCAGCCTAGCTAGCCCGTATATAGCCCGGCGCTCGAGCTAGCCGTGAATCGCGAACCGGACTGATCTGTTTCTCTCGGTTTATCAGGTCCTATACGACTTAATTTATCAAACATGTAAATTAATCAGCCTAATCACACATTTTTGTAATGAATATCTGGACAATTCTATGTAAATTTGTCGCCTATTTTACTCCAAAAGAGTCGTTAGGTCAGCATGCAAAATGTCCTTTGCCTTCCCAGATCAGACACATACACGCTGAAGTGCCCTCAGAATGTGTGATTAGTTTTCCGATTTTTATGCTCAAATGTGACGGAAAAAAATATCAAAATCAAACAAACATTTGTAGAAAGTATCATTTATTCAGTGTATCTCGTTCAAAATGCCAAAAAAGAGGAAATATCACCACTGGCGGTAAATATACAAACAACGTTAACCCATATCTGAAAATTGCAATGGGTATCCAACATTGTCCCGAATGTGTGATGTAGGTTGTTCATATTGTGACGTCATCGTTTCGCATGTTAAATAACGCCGTCAATTCACTTAGTGAGTGGGCAGGAATTAAAGGGTAACAAGATTGCATTTAATTCATTCCTCACAACAGTGAGGGCTTCAAAAGTACTTTGCTCATTTTGTTAATGTTCTCAGCAATCTGTAGAGGTGTAATTTGCCCATTTTCCACATTTCAATGAACCATCTCTTTAAGTACATGTTTACATGTTTGTACATTTATATCATAAACTCTATACACATTTACTCATAAAACTGCACTTTTATGTTGTAGTCGGATACCTTTTGCGTTTCATATTTTCATGAACCACTAACTACTATTCTACGATGAAGTTTAAACAAAGTCTCTTTGCTAATCATAATCTCATTGAAATGTGAAAAGTGCTCCGTCTTTTGAGCCACAAAAATTAATATCTCTGTAATAATAATTTAAGTGCTGTTCATATGAAAATAAGTGCATGGAACGACCAAAAAAGAAAGTTTTTACTGACAAACTCGATCATTTCCAAAGCTCCGATAGACTTGTACAAACAATGACAAGAGAAAACCTGATTATATATATATTTGTGTGTGTGTGGGGGGGGGGGGGGGGGATGAGGGAGGATATTTCGCTTGCCCCCCCTCCCATCAAGGTGTTTAGATGCAATCATTGGTGCAATCAGGTAGTATGCAAATTGAAAGAAACAAATCCAATTTTTATACCCCCACTTTTTTCTCGCAAATGTATTTATATTCTCTGGAGCAATCCTCATCGTGCCACCCAAATGGATTACGCACATCAAGTATGAAACAGTTTACGTTATCATCGAACGAATCGGAGACAAGATTGTTATATGTAAGATTTGATCCGTCTAGCCACCTTGCCTCACTGGGACTTGAGCCGGTCAGCCCGATCCAGCGACCCTCGCTGGCGATCCCTACGATGTGGTTCTGTTCCTCTTGCGAATTGATGAAGACCAGATGGGATCCATATTGGGAACAGGCTGAAACCGCGGAAGCATGATTCATCGCGCAAGTGCTGAAAAGGTAGGACGACCCGCCGTATTCATGTTCCACCGAAGGAGATGGGCACGTTAAAAAAACTGAAAGCAATATGTAAATGTTTCAATTTAAATAAGTAGAAAAATGTATTATTTGGGTAAAAACTTAAATATTAAAAAAAGAATAAATAATGATGATAATGATGATGACAACAAAAACGATGGTGATGAGGATGAGGTTTGTTTATTTTGTTCATTTTACCTGACGAGTAAGAAAACATGTGCATGCTAGTAATTAAGCAACAAGGGGACCGACGGCTTTAAGTCCTCTCTGGGGGACTTGGTAATGAGGATTAATGCCTTACCAAAGGGCACTACCGCATGGACTTGGTTTCGAATCCGGACCTCCCGGCTACTAGCCTTTTGACAAGGATTTTTTGGATTCTGGCTTTTACTGCTCTGTATGAATTAGTCATAACGTTGGATTTGTTGACCAATCAGAACGGCCATCTCCAAGTTGGCTTGGTTGTGATTCGTTCGTTATCAAAACATGTAAGCAAAGGTAAAAGACGTAAATAAGTTTTGATGATGAGATGAACACATCAATGATGAATACAAAATATTACATTCAAATCTATTTTACAGGCAAAATTACAATAATATAGGAAGCATTTGATGACTTGAGCTAACAATAAATGATTGGACTTTCCCTGGATATAAATTGAACCAGTCCGAATTGTTTTCGTTCTATGTAGAGGTCAGTGCATGGTTTTAGTCCTTATGTCATTCGTACTACGTAGAGTTTACTGTGTGCATGATGGATAATATATGCTGACGTCATGCGATGATACATTCGCTGATTGGACGCTACCATTTCGGTAGAAATATCGAACTCCAGTCGGAAACAAAGGTTAACACAAGAAATCCAAACCAGATTACTAAAGGCCTCCTGTCTGACGCCACTCGCTCTGGCGTTCACTCGGGTTTTCGCGATTAGTCTCTATTTAGTCGCTCGGCGTCAGATATCATTATCAGACACGAGGCCTTGTCTAAAGGCTAACCCGGCTACGAGACTGTATATGATCTGTTTTTATTGGTTTTCGGACAAAATTTTGAAGAAACGCGGTGGAGACGACTAGACTTATTGGTGGACGTCGGAGGGCCTATTATGCTGAGTTGAGAAGCTTGTCACAACGTACCGTGTCCGAGCTGGTCCTTGGGCGTCCTATATAGCCGATTGGCCTTTTGCTCGCCAGCCACTGAATTCTTCAATATTAAATAGAACTTTCAAAATTCAATTTATCCAAATCTATATATTAAAAAAAGTAAATCTAATTATAAAGGAATACAAATCCTAAGAGAAGAGGCGTAAATATTCACTTATGAATGACAAACGCCTATAAACTAAAACAATAACAACAATAACTAGGCGTTGTGGCGTGCGCCTGTAATCCAGCTAACAGTGGAAGTTACAAACTGATTCAGCCGAGGACGCAGGTTCGAAACTGAGTCACGTCTTTCGGATGGTGATGTTTAAAGTTGATACTCTAAGACAATCCCAAATACTGAGATAATTACATAAATAGAAAGCTTTTAACCCCCATAATAACACCAAATGGTGTCCACCCGACAAAACAAGTTTAGAATAATGAATTTATTCGAGTAAACTCTACCAAAATATCTAAGTCTGAAACCCGGAAGTGCACGTAGAGTCGGGCCTCTATCCGTGACGTCACGAACGGGAGTCATGGGCTCAGTGAGAGTGAATGGCAGTGATATCCCTACGTAAATGCTATCTTGTCAGAGCTTAGATTTGTTGTTGTTAAGGATCTTGTCAGAGCTTAGATTTGTTGTTGTTAAGGAGTATATTTGATGGATTTTCTGTTTTCATTTGAATGAAGAATAACGAAGCAACATTTTCCAGTCGCTGATTTATTTTTATATCCTCATATTCACCTATTTGGTAGAGATTTAAGACGAGTTTACTGCTTAGGAATTAAAGTTAAATCGTGCACTTATGAATAGGCGGATGCATTATATTGTCATCAGATGTACATGAGCAGTTTTGTAAAACGAATAGGTCTAGAACTATGATAGTACTTATCATAGATGTGTGTGACTGCCTCAAAAAAGGATACAGTACCAGTTAAACATTTTATGTTGTAAAATATCAAACTTGAACGAGATCATGCAAGCGCGCTTCCTCTATAATGGCGAGTGATGCGGCTCTTGCATGAACGTTCGTGGAGCGAGCAGAATCGGGAGGTAAGACCAAGCCGCTGCTCTAGGCGCTGCTTGCTTGTGATGGAACGTACGTGCGCTATTTATATGTTTATCGGTAATTGCAAGAGAATGAAAGCGACGTTTCCAGCTAAGAAAAACAACTAACAAAGACTTGCTCCTGACTACCGGTGTCAGAATTGGTAGATGAAGGATGTTCAGGGCCAAGGAAGGCGAAAGACATGGGAAAAAGGAAGAAGAAACCATCGGGAGATCGCTGTAGTGTATGGTAATGAACTGTGCATGGGTAGACAGCTACTGTTCACTCCGTGCCTGGGCCGATTTCAACACCAAAACAAAAATTACATGGTGAAAATATCGACTAATAGCACATCGTTGGCATGTATATGTCATAATTTTTAAAAGGGGAATTGATATTAATACTATGAAGTACTAGGGGAAGGTAAAGAATTGTACATAGAATTGTGATTTATTAGACTTTTCAGCCTTTGAAACAAAAATATGCAGAAAATCGTATCACTCTGCACATGTTTGCTATGGAACATCCGGGTACGTGAATATACTCTCTCCCGGACGTGAGGTCATAAATAGTAGACCAGCGTCGTGACTGATTTTCTATGCAAAGAGAGGCGGATATTTTAGACATTTCAATTGAGGATTTCGAGTAGACAGAATTTTTGTGTGATATACTAAGTAATTGAAAAACTTAAAAATAACATATACTTGCCGTAGGTAACAAATTAAGGGACATTTATTTGCTTAGAGTATCAACTTTAAAGGTCGGTCCCCAGACGTAAATAATCATATCTGATTGATACACGTCAGAAAAACCCAATACACACACACCACACTACTGCTCTACCACTGAGCTATCGCATCTCCTCATATGAAAGAGAGAGAGAGAGAGAGGGAGAAGGGGGAGAGGGGTAGCGGCTAATAATGATCAAATGCATGATGTCACTTCGTTATTTCTCTTACGTATTATACTGGAGGTGGTGGTTTCTTGCGATGTCGTTGTGTCTGACATCGTGGTCGAAGAACTCGTCGTGCGCTTGGTCGTCGCGTTCGTAGTCGATGATTCTCTTGACTCTGAAACGTTTTTAAAAACATAACCATAGTAAGGGTTTAGAGTTATTACAAAATAAAAGTACACGTACAAAGCAATGAGATTAGGAATGACGCCTAAACAGGATTAAAAGGCGAAAACGAAAAAACTTACCTTCAGCAAATTTGTAGATTTAGTGGTGTTTTGTCAAAGTTGAAGGATATTTTGTTGTTAAATATTTCCTCTAAATGGTGTTTGTTTTTGTTAAACTCGTGGGCACAAGAATTAGACGGTAACTTACCCCCTTGCTAAATTTGATTTTAGTGACGCCCGTGAAAGGAAAGGACACAGAAAATAGAGAGTCAGATAAAGACTGGGAGAGGGAGAGAGAGAGAGAGAGGAGAGAGAGAGAGATAGAGAGAGAGAGAGAGCGAGAAGAGAGAGAGAGAGAGAGAGAGAGAGAGAGAGCGAGGGGGGGGGGAGTATTGGCTAGAGCAATTATGATAATAATCAAATTCATGACGCCATTTAAATGTTTCTTTTGCTTACCTATGATGGTGGTTTCTTGCAATGTCATTGTGTGTGGTTGTTCCGACACCCTGGTCGTAGGGCTCGTCGCGGGCAAGGTCGTCGCTTCCGTTGTCACCGATTCTGACAAGAATTAAAAACCTTTTTTAAATGAGTGGAGGGGGGGGGGGGGAGGGGAGCCGGAACCAAAGAGACAAAGAGCGTTGGAGGAGGGAAATAAAATATAATACAAATAGACGAGCAATGCCCCCCCTTTATAAAGTGTTTTAGCTATGCTTTTGAACGAAGGACAAAAAAAAAGAGAGTCAGAGAGAGAGAGAGAGAGAGAGATGGGGGGTAGTAGTAGTAGTAGTAGTAGTAGTAGTACTAGTAGTGTTGTTGTTGCTGTAGTAGTATCAGTAATAGAAGTAGTAAAAGTAGTAGTAGTAATTATAGCAGTAGCAGTAGTTGTTGTTGCTGTAGTATTATCAGTAGTAGAAGTAGTAGTAGTTGTAGTTGTCGTAGCTTTTGTAGTAGTAGTAGTAGTGGCAGTAGTAGTGGTTGTATTTTTCGTAGTTGTAGTTACAGTTGTAGTAGTAGTTGTAGTAGTAGTAGACATCTATTAGTAGTCGTAGTAGTAAAAGTAGTTATAATGATAGTGGGAGTGTATATCTATAATATCATTTTAAAATGTATGATGATACTTACCCGGGATTCTGCATATTATATGTTGGCCAGGAATTTTTCCAGCGATGACTGCAGGGGGAGAGAAGAGTTTTGGGACAGTCTGCAACATGGTGCCATTGGGTAGTTGCACCATCTTACACTGATAGGACGCCGGCAAGGTGCTTTGCAGGCTGATGAACTCGTCTAGACAAGATGTTTTTGTCAGCTTGGACGAATCCGATAAAACAGGCAAGGCTGTGTGGAATAAAACAAAAAGAAAATCGAAAGTGAGCTCTTCCTCCTACTCCTCCCTCATTCCCTTCTTCCTCTCCCCTACCACTAAGGAATTAAATTTCCCAGAAAGGTATAGACCAGTTTTGGAAACGCCCCCCTCTCAAAAATGAAATGGAAGCTCTTATTACCAATCATGTGAAAGAATATGTTTTGACTAATGATGATACAAATTTTGCCGGGAAACCGCCTTCTAATTGATATATTTGGTAAATTAATATATCTATCCGGACTAGATAGATATCGTAGAGTCCCATATACATCTTTCTGTGTGCAGTGCTTGTAACTTTACCAAGACTGGGCCAGATTTCTTATTACGTTTATGATTCGAGATTCCAGAACCTTGCAGTACACACTAATACTTATATGCTAGATGATCAACCTTTTCTGATCGATTCCACAATCTTTATGTTTCTTTCACATTTCGATCGCATGACTAGAACTGGTCTATACCTTTAAAATAATTTGAAACCTTCATTAGGTAGAATTTCCCAAACTGAGAACTTTTTATTTGAGATGCCACGTAGGTTTATACATTTCGCTCCTATTTCGCTTCATTATGGTAATTTTGAAAGTCAACTTTTTTCAGCAGCGCTCGTAAAATCATGAAAATATGACGCAAATATGAAGTCAAAATTATTCTTACCAAAGGCCAAGCAGGATATGGTACCACACAGCAACTTCCACAATACACCGATCATTTGGTCTTTAGCCTGTATTTAGAAAACCATATTAACATTTTGGTATGTATGCAAGCTTGACGAAATGCGTACATAACCCATGAATTTGAATGAGGCACATGTTAATTTGATTGAATCAAACGCGAATTTAAATGCACAGATAATGAATTTGTTCTCTCGAATAGCAAAACTGGGACAAATCAATTTCAATTAAATGGATTGAAAAAGTTGTGAAATTGGCCGGGAAAATACCCATCTGTATAGGCCTAAGTCATTTAGGATATATTTAATTTCATTTTTGTTTCTATTATATTGTATTATGTCGAAATGTATAATGTACATGCTTTTTGAAACGGACTATACTGGTGAAATGGCAATGAAATCAAATCAGACTCATGGTGGCCATTTCTGATTGGAACAAAAACATGAAATACTTACCATTTTACAGATCAATCACCAAGGGCTTCCAAAAATGATCAAAGAGCACGATGATAATTTGACGTCTTTCTCGGATAAAAAAAGAACAAAGTTGGAAACGAAGAATATTGTTTGATTACAGAAAAGCGGGAATTATTAAGCGTAAGATTAAAACTGTAAGCTATATAGCGATCGATCAACAGAGATCAATTGAGATCGCAGGAGACACACTATGACTTGATATCTACTTCCAACTAATTGTAAATGGTAAATGGTACGCTTTTCATTCTCTGCAGCCGGTAAGCTCGTTTGAGAGCGGGATCGATATACTGCCAACTCGTAGATCAAAATTATGATTACGATTGGTAGATTGAAATTATGGGATAGATTATGCAAAGGGTGTACGTAATTATGATGATTGTTTGGTTTTAGTTTTTGTTTAAAAGGGCACCCGATACCAGGGAGTGGAGATTGTGCACACAATGTGTGCGGGCAAGCACTGCATCCAATGACCGGGGTAATAGTATATCTGTAAAGCGCTTAGAGACGTTCGAGATGTATTAAGCGCTATTTACAAGCTAAATATTATCATTATTATAAGCAACATGTTGTGTAGTGAACAGAAATTTTGAGATAGCTATTAACGCCGATGATTGTTGTTTCTGTGTTTGTTTGTTTTTGCTATTGTTTGAAAAAAAAGTATGAACTTTTGTTGAGGATTGAGACGTACATAGTTTTGTTTGTGAAAATGGATAGGAAACTATGAGACAGCTTCATTAGAGTACCTGTCAGCGCCAATTATATGTATAAAGATTTAGAGGTGGAATCGTTTTTTTGTGTGGAGGAAACCACACGTTAACTTAGGAACATGTTGAGTGGATCGACTTTATGGGGTAGCATTAAAGCCCCACTGCACTACTTATAGCTACTTGCGCCCTCTATATAGCAAACAATGCCTAATCGGTGACTGTTAGTCCCCAATGGTCCTCTTTTTCTTATGTTAATTGAGAGCTGATTTGGTGAGATAACCATCTGTCAGTGACCATGCATGGAGGTCTAATCACTCCTGGCTAAACTAGTGCAGATAGGCATTAAGGGATATGTATTTATAGCATCGATTATTAGTGTTGTTAAAAGCGCCATAGAAACAAGCTGATTAAATTGATAGGTATGACAGAAGAAAAACAAACCGACCGTTATGCACTGTCAGACAAGCAAATATCGACCTTAATTACATTCTGAATATTTCATGAAAACATGCATAATTGAATTCTAATAATGAGTCACGCTTTGTTGCTCCTGCTTTGGTAGGATAATTTTGGCATGGTTTTGTTCCCGAACGTTGGTATTTTCACTGGTTCATAAAATAAAATAAAAATCCAATATCAGTAAGCTCATGTATCCGAAAATGTTATAACGGTTAAATTTGGACATTTATTATATTACTCTGAAGGTTTATTTTTCAAAATTTTAAATATTTTATCTTTGAGTGCATGCGCGCGCTCACCAAAGGCATTCACAATTTCCCCACGAACTCAACTACGGTGCAACTACCCCGAAACAAATGGGGGGGGGGGGGGGGGGGGGGTCTGTATTGGTGCATACTTATATTGTACATAATAGCTAGTGTCAGATCGGGCGCGTAAGACGTATTAATTAAGCTAGCTAATAGCTGCAGGTAAGATGAAATAAGATAAAGACACACGATACCTTAGCAACATGTTGTGTAGTGAACAGAAATGATGGGATAGCTTTTAACGCCGATGATTGTTGTTTCTTTGTTTTTGCTATTGTTTGAGAAAACGCACGTTATCTCAGAAACATTATATACCTTTGAATCGAATTAGGGGATATCTCCTCGAGATAGTTATTAACCCCGATAATATTTTTGTAAAAAAATGTTTTGCTTTTGTTTAAGAAAACGCACTTTATCTCAGAAACATCAAATTTTTGATCGAATTTAATTTAGGGGATAGTTCTATTAGATAGGTATTCGCGCCGATGAACTTGTTTTGAGCATTGGGACGTACATAATTTTGTTTGTGAAAATACACGACACGCTAATAATTTGATCGGTATGATACCAGCAAAAAGAAACCCGACCGTTACGCACAATCAGACAATTTGATATCGAGCTCAATCCATTACCCGCCCTGTTTAATCACGTACTAATAACGCGTCACACGTTAAAGGTAAAGACCAGTATTGGCAACGCCCCAATTTCAAAAAATGAAATGGAAGCTCTCATTACCAATCATGTGAAAGTATATGTTTTGACTAATACATGATGATAACAAATTTGTCGGGAAACCGCCTACTAATTCATATATTTGGTAAATTTATCTCTCTCATGGTCTGGTGAGAGAGATAGGGTAGTCCCATATACATCTTTCTGTGTATAGTGCTTGTAACTTTACGAAGAATGGGCCAAATTTCTTATCATTTTGATGATTCCAGAACCTTGCAGATGCTAGATGCTAGATGATCAACCTTTTCTGATCGATTCCACAACGTTTCTTTCACAATGCAATCGCATGACCATTACTGGTCTTTACCTTTAATGCTCTCGCCTTGATAGAAATATATAGATGGCATCGTTTTCTCCCGAAGGTTGGTACTTCCAAAGGTTCGTTAATTCGAATTTAAACAATGAAAAAGGGATCACCACTCTGAACGAGGTTTGCAATTGTGAACATTACAAATTCTCTCTTCTTTTCGGAAGAAAGAACCCTATTTCATCATTCGACATCTCATAAACATTTGCGATGACGAGCATACGGAGAAACGAACTAAACCGGCGACTTTATGAATTGATGAGTAATTTCAAACTTCATTTTGGTCATCATTATTGAAACCTTCTTCAAAATAAACTTAATTTAATACCGCGTTCACAAAAAGACCAATTGAAATGAAATTAGAATGTTGAATTTTGAGACATTTAGAGTTTTATGAGATTTAGAATATCTATCAGCGCCAGTGAATCTGAGAATGTATTCTATTATCTAGATCTATTAGGAATAAATCATTGTCAAAATCATTCCTATACTACTAATTCCTCTACTACTTTTACTGCTGCTGTTACTACTACTACTACTACTACTACTACTACTACTACTACTACTACTACTACTACGTCTACTACTATTACTATTTCTACTACTACTACTACTACTACTATAATTAGCCTTCCTTTGAATATCTAACACCATGCAGTTGAGTTTGATGAAAATTTTATTCACTCAAAATTACAGCGGAGAGAACTAACAAGAATTTAGTCCAAAATGCTAATCACCTTTCCCCGATGTTGGGTTGTGTATAACGCGAAGAAGTTCTCTAATTTCAATTTTATATCCTCACATTCTTTCAGTCTATATGTAAATCTTTTCTTTTCAAATTCTCTCACTCATTTATACCTCTTTTTTATAAAATAAATACATCTCTTTCATTTAAACATTCTCTCCCTTTATCACTTTCTTACAATCAGTCACTCTTTATTTCTTCCGTTAATATCCACTTACCGTTTTATATCTCCATATCTTGAATATGTCTGACCTTAATTATTATCTTTTCAAATACTCTCACTCCTTTCTCCCTCTTTCAAATGATCGGACTGACTTTCATTAAAAAAGTATTCTCGCAATCTTGATCTGAGTCTTCATTTTAAATTCTATCACTCTATCATACATCGCTTTCATGACAAATTTCTCTTACTTTTAATCAATAATTTTTCACATTCTCTCTCTTTATATCTTCCTTTCGAATTCTCTCACTAAATTATACATCTCTTTCATTAAATTGAGATAATTTCTAAAGGTAATACAAAGTTTTGGTATGGGGTCATGAATTTGGTTCAAATGGACATATTGGAAGCATATGCGATTTTACAATATTCAGTGATCATTGTCGCGGTTGAAATTGAGTCTAAAGTGATGAAATTGTAAATAATAAACTCTTTATGTCGTATAGCTCCCTCTTAAGACTGATTTTAACTTCTGCTTTAAAACAATGTTTCTTGACTACAATCGACCGATTTGCTATTTCCGTTTGGAAATTATATATGAGAATTACATATTCTGATATTTTCATGGTCGCAGCTACCATGGCCTTAGACGCTATTTGAATATTTGAAATTTGTCGGGAGCACTGGTAAATTTTGATTATTTAATTTCTCGAAGGCAGAAGTTTTTTTCAGGGGCTTAAATTTTTAGTGCTTATAAAACATCCACAGGGACATCCCAATATTTAAATCTTTAAAGAATTACTATCCATCCAATTTTCAAAATTTCCCAAACCTTTGCATTGCCTTTAGAACTTCTGTCAATTTCTCTTCTCCACACGTTCTTATGTTCTCTGTATCCCTCTTCTTCTTGCTCACACAAACACCATTGACAGCAGAGTAATTGAAACGATATTAATACACGTCAAACAAACATTTAATCACTTATGCTACTATATCAATGACTTTACAAAACGACTCATCCTGTAATAGTGGCAACATTGTATCAAGTTCGCCTATTCACATGGGCTATACTTGGAAATTAATAGTGATAGCAATAGCAATAATAATGTTAATAATAATGATAATAACAACAATACTGATAATATTAATAATAATGATAATAATAATAATGAATAAGACAATTTTTGAGAAGATGAATGGAGTTGAGGTATGATTTTAGTGAGGCTTTTATTCATTTGTATAAGAGAAACTGTCTTGACGTTCGACCCAATAAAATCGAAACCCGAAAAACAAACAGGTATTGTGAGTGAGCTATGAGCAGTTGAGAAATAATTTCAGCCTTTCTATGGATCCGCCACTGGGTCAACCCCCCCCCCTTAGCAAAAAGCTAGATCCGCCCCTGTAATTAATGTATCATTGGAAATCATAGTACTTCAACTAGTCTAAGAAATCAAGGAATTTTTAATATACATACACCTCAGCCATAGATATTCACAATATATAGGCCTATTTGTTTTCGAGTTTCATTTTTTTTGACGTACTGTATAGTAACTATTATATAAACCGAGCAATTTAATTACTTTAGATTACCTCATATTTCACACTATAACCATTTTTGTTTTACCTAAGCTTTAAAAGATATAACATTAAATTGTGTCTTTCTTGTTATTTTGCCCTTTCTTGAATTAATTTTATGATATGATGTCATGCATTGTATAGGGCTTTCATTGTGTATGATTTATCTAGGTACTATACCTAGTTCGTACATATGACCCAAAATATGGACAGATCTTTTCACTTATTATGGAGGAGTTCCTTTCCATGCATTCTAGAGTAATCACTGCCAAAGTCATGGAGGTGCTTCATAAAAACCTTTTATTTGCTGCCCGCTTTTCGTTATTCACTATTTTTCACTATTGTTCTAGTCGTATCTCAAGTATAAGCTCATTACTCGAGACCTCAGATGAACATATATATATATATATATATATATATATATATGTAAATGTATAGGTGTAAGGTACATGTTTACATGTTTGTACATTTATATTAATATCTATACATATTTACTCAAAAACATGCACTTTTATGTTGTACTCGAATATCTTTTGCGTTTCATATTTTCATGAAGCACTAACTACTATTCTGCAATGAAGTTTAAACAAAGTCTTTTGGCCAATCATAATCTTATTGAAATGTGAAAAGTGCCCCGTCTTTTTAACCACAAAAATGTATATCTCTCTAATAATCATTTCAGTGCTGTTCATGTGAAAATAAGTGCATGGAACGACCAAAAAAGAAAGTTTTTACTGACAAACTTGATCATTTCTAAAGTTCCGATAGACTTGTATAAACAATGACAAGAGAAAACCTGATTATATATATATATTTTATTTTGTGTGTGTGTGTGTGTGTGTGTGTCGGGGGGGGGGGTGTGGGAGGGTACTTCGCTTGCCCCCCTCCCCCCATCTAGGTGTTCAGATGCAATCAGTATGAAAATTGAAAGAAACAAATCCAATTTTTATATACCCTCTTTTTTCTCGCAAATGTATCTAAATTCATTGGAGCAATCCTTATCATACCACCCATATGGAGTATGAAAATAAATTACAAAACAGTTTACATTTTCATTGAACGAATCGGAGACAAAATTGTTGAATGTAAGATTTGATCCGTCTAGCCACCTTGCCTCACTGAGACCTGAGCCGGTCAGCCCGATCCAGTAGGATTTACTGTCACCGGCCCCTACGATGAATTCATGTTCCGTTTGCGACTCGATGAAGATCAGATGGGATCCGTATTGGGAACAGGCTGAAACCGCGGAAGCATGATTCATCTCGCAAGTGCTGAAATTGTAGGACGACCCTTGGTATTCTTTTACCACCGAAGGAGATGAGCACGCTAAAAAAGATGAAAGCAATATGTAAATTATTCAATTTTAAATATATTAAGTAGAAAAATGTATTATTTGGGTAAAAACTTAAATATTCAAAGAAGAATAAATAATGATGATAATGATGACGACAACGAAAACGACGATGATGAGGATGAGGTTTGTTTATTTTGTTCGTTTTACCTGACGAGTGAGAAAACATGTGCATGCTATTAATTAAGAAACAAGGGGACCGACGGCTTTAAGTCCTCTCTGGGGGACTTGGTAATGAGGATTAATGCCTACCAAAGGGCACTAGCGCATGGACTTGGTTTCGAATCCGGACCTCCCGGCTACTAGCCTTTTGACAAGGATTTTCTGAATTCTGGCTTTTACTGCTCTGTATGAATTATTCATTACCTTGGATTTATTGACCAATCAGAACGGCCATCTCCCAGTTGGCTTTGTTCGTGATTGGTTCGATATCAAAACATGTAAGCAAAGGTAAAAGACGTAAATGAGTTTTGATGATGAGATGAACACATCAATGATGAATACAAAATATTCTACAGGCAAAATTACAATAACATAGGAAGCATTTGATGACTTGAGCTAACAATTGAAAGTGAGATGATTGGACTTTCCCTGGATATAAAATGAACCAGTCCAAATTGTTTTCGTTCTATGTAGAGGTCAGTGGTTTTAGTCATTACGTCATTCGTACTACGTGGAGTTTACTGTGTGCATGATGGATAATATATGCTGATGTCATGCGATGATACGTTCGCTGATTGGACGCTACCATTTCGGTAGAGAACTCCAGTCGGAAACAAAGGTTAACACAAGAAATCCAAACCAGATTACTAAAGACCTCATGGCTGACGCCACTCGCTCTGGCGTTCACTAGGGTTTTCGCGGTTATTCTTTTTAGTCGCACGGCGTCAGATATCATTATCAGACACGAGGCCTTGTCTAAAGGCTACCCCGGCTACGAGACTGTATATGATCTGTTTTTATTGGTTTTCGGACAAAATTTTGAAGAAACGCGGTGGAGACGACTAGACTTATTGGTGGACGTCGGAGGGCCTAGGCTCAGCATTAGGCTGAGTTGAGAAGCTTGTCACAACGTACCGTGTCCGAGCTGGTCTTTGGGCGTCCTGTATAGCCGATAGGCCTTTTGCTCGCCAGCCATTGAATTCTCCAACATTAACAAAAAAGTTTAACTTTAAAAAAATCATTTTATCCAAATCTATATATTAAAAAAAGAAAATCTAATTATAAAAGAATAACAATCCTAAGAGAAGAGGCGTAAATATTCACTTATGAATGACAAACGCCTATAAACTAAAACAACAACAATAAGTAGGCATTGCGGCGTGGAAGTTACAGACTGATTCAGCCGATCGAGGACGCAGGTTCGAAACTGAGTCACGTCTTTCGGATGGTGACGTTTAAAGGTCGGTCCCCAGACGTAAATAATCATAGCTGATTGATACACGTCAGTAAAACCCAATACACACACACACACACACACCATACTATACTGCTCTACCACTGAGCTATCGCATCTCCTCATATGAAAGAGAGAGAGAGAGAGAGAGAGAGAAAGAGAGGGAGAAGGGGGGGGGAGGGGTAGCGGCTAGACCCATTATAATAATCATTAATGCATGATGTCACATCGTTATTTCTCTTACGTATCATACTGGAGGTGGTGCTTTCTTGCGATGTCGTTGTGTCTGACATCGTGGTCGAAGAACTCGTCGTGCGTTTGGTCGTCGCGTTCGTAGTCGATGATTCTCTTGACTCTGAAACGTTTTTAAAAACATAACTGAGTAAGGGTTTAGAGTTATTGAAAAATAAAAGCACACGTACAAAGCAATGAGATAAGGAATGACGCCTGAACAGGATAAAAAGGCAAAAACGAAAAAAACGTACCTTCCGCAAATTTGTAGATTAAGTGGTGTTTTGTCAAAGGTGAAGGATATTTTGTTTTTCATAATTTCCTCTAAATGGTGTTTGTTTTTGTTAAACTCGTGGGCACAAGAATTAGACGGTAACTTACCCCCTTACTAAATTTGATTTAAGTGACGCCCGTGAATGGAAATGACACCGTAAATAGAGAGTCAGATAAAGACTTGGAGAGGGAGAAAGAGAGCAAGAGAGAGAGAGAGAGAGAGAGAGGGAGGGGGGGGGGGGGGGGTATTGGCTAGAGCTTTTATGATAATAATCGAATTCATGACGCCATTTAAATGTTTCTTTTGCTTACCTATGATGGTGGTTTCTTGCAATGTCATTGTGTGTGGTTGTTCCGACACCGTGGTCGTAGGGCTCGTCGCGGGCAAGGTCGTCGCTTCCGTTGTCACCGACTCTGAAAAGAATTAAAAAAAAACCTTTTTAAATGAGTGGGGGGGGGGGGGGGAAGTCAGCGGCCACGTGCCCAGTTTGTATACAGGCCACACCTCTACGAGATGTTATTATGAAAGTTGTTCCCCCGTTATGGCCCCGAGTCCCGGTGGCTGCTTGCTGGCAGCAGAGAGGCAGGGGTGCGAAGAATCTGCCGGATGATTTGCTGCCAATTCCACAGGTACACAACGTAGCAGAGAAGAACTCAGAAAAGCGGAGTACACCGACAGAAGAGAACACCATGAAGAAGAAGAAGAAGAACAATGTAAAGGGAGTAAGTATCCAGAAAAAGGGTAACCATCGACCACGAACAGATAAAGTACATGACATGACTAAAGATGCCACCTCACAGTCCTCTCACAACACAAGGAAATCTGGTGTGCTGAACATCGGAACCTGGAATGTGAGAACACTGAAGAAAGCAGGGCACTGGGATATACTCCTTGAAGAAGCCCGGAGATTTGATCTGGATATTCTAGGTTTGTGTGAGACACACCTGACTGGCACAGAGACACTTATAAACAAAGAGGAGTACTCAATCCTTTTATCAAGCAGGAAAGATAACACGAGTCGGGAGGGAGTCGGCATCATGATTTCCCAGCAAATCCTGCACTGCTTGGTGAGCTATGAAGCAGTCTCACCGAGGATCATCACAGCGAAATTCAACATGAAAGAAGGGATCATGAATATCATCCAGGTCTACGCCCCTAAATCTGCACATAGTGAGCAAGAAAGTGACCTTTTCTATGATGCACTCCAGTTGCATATTCAGAAGGTACCTAAGAAGGAGAACATATTTGTCATAGGTGACCTTAATGCGAAAGTAGGAGCAGACCATGGAGTATGGGCACCAGCTTTGGGCAAGTATGGATTAGGTCAGATCAACAGAAGAGGGGAGAAACTTCTGGAGTTCTGCATGTTACAAGGAATGGCAGTGTGTAACACCTACTTCCAACACAAAGAATGTAGAAGGGCAACATGGACATCCCCAGGTGGACATTACAGAAACCAGATAGACTTCATTATCACCAAATTAGACAATTTAAAGTCGTTCCAGAACTGCAGATCGTACTGCTCAGCTGACATTGGGTCAGACCACAATCTAGTACTGGCTAATGTGAAGTTCTCACCTACAAAGGCCAAGCGAATGAAGAGCCTCCCGAAAAGCTATGATGTGGGCAGATTTAATGACTCTAACATTGTAAAAGCATTCAAAGCCAGGATTGGAGGTGCCTTTGAACCACTACTTCAGCTCCCGGATACAGATGTGGATGAGCTGTGGAAGAAATTCAGAGATACAACCAATAATATCTCAGAGGAAATTGTAGGCTTCAAAAGGTTGAGACAAGTTAAAGGTCTCCCAGAGGAGGTCTGTAAGGCTTGTGAACAAAGGAGGAAAGCCAGAATCCTCATGATGAACAATCCCTCGGCCCGCAACAAGAAAAGCTACACAAAACTTAATAAAGCGGTCAAGTATGAAGTGAAGAAGTGGAAGAAGAAAATTCTTGACAAGGAGGTGGAAGAGATGGAATTAGCTCACGCAAAGAACAACAGCCACGAGCTCTTCAAGAAGGTGAAGAAACTATCTGGTGAGAGAGACAAAATGCAACTTGCTGTTAAGAACAAGGACGGCATCTTAAAAACTGCTCCCGCAGATGTGTTGAAATGCTGGGAAGTACATTTTAGCATTCACCTTAACTCGCAATTTCCAAGGGACGAAAATGCTCTTCTGACCATACCTGACCCACAACCTACAGATAATCCAAGTGAACCTTTCACAATTGAAGAAGTAGAGACGGCAATAAAACTATTGAAGAACAACAAGGCCTGCGGGTGGGACAAAATAGCTGCTGAAACTCTAAAGGCTGGTGGACAACCAATGAGACAACTCCTGCTCAAAATAATAAATGCAGCATGGTCGGAAGGTGAAACCCCGGAAGACAGGAGCAAGGGTCTTATCACCCCAGTGTTTAAGAAAGGAGACAAGCTGGATCCATCCAACTACAGAGCTATAACTCTACTCTCCATACCCGGGAAAGTTTTCTGTAGAATGGTCCTCATGAGAATCCAAGGAACCATCGAGAATCATCTGACGGAGGAACAATGTGGATTCAGAAGTCTTAGGGGCACCACAGATGCTGTGTTTGTCGTCAGACAGATCATCGAAAAGGCCAGAGAAAGAAGGATACCAATCCACCTGAACTTTGTTGACTTTAAAGCAGCATTTGATACCATATGGCGAGAAGCTCTCTGGAAATGTCTGCGTTCCATTGGAGTGGACAAGCCCTTAGTTGACCTCATAGAGAGCATGTACAAACAAACCAAATGCTCTGTTATGGTGAATGGAAAGATAACTGAATGGTTTGATGTCATAACTGGGGTAAGACAAGGCTGCCTCCTCTCTCCAAGTCTCTTCAACCTATTCCTGGAATATGTGATGAAGGACATCCAACAACTAGAAAGTGGAATACAGATGGGTGACATGCGTATCAACAACATCAGATATGCAAATGACACCACCCTGATGGAACTCATATTTGAAAACCTCCAAATCTCAACAAATGAACCGGAGAAGGCTTGTAGAAGATGGGGTATGAAAATCAATGCAACAAAATGCAAAGTCATGACAGAGGATCATCAAGATATTTCACTTAACAACACCAACATTGAGAAAGTGGAAAAATTTGTCTTTCTCGGCAGCACAGTTCCATCCATAGAAGAGGACGTGAAGAGACGTACACGACTGGCTGCTTGGGCATTCGGAAGACTGAAAAGTGCCATCTGGTCCAACCAAGATATTTCTAGGAGTCTCAAAGTCAGGATCTACAGAGCACTTATCCTCCCTATTGCCACATATGGAGCAGAATCCTGGACTCTCCGAAAATCTGATAGAAATAAGCTTGAAGTATTTGAAATGAGGTGTCTCCGGACCATCCTTGGAGTTCACCTAATGGACAAGATCAGGAACGAAGAGAT
This sequence comes from Strongylocentrotus droebachiensis, assembly GCA_035222895.1. Lineage (NCBI taxonomy): Eukaryota > Metazoa > Echinodermata > Echinoidea > Camarodonta > Strongylocentrotidae > Strongylocentrotus > Strongylocentrotus droebachiensis. The sequence continues at coordinate 160,645 of JAVYIG010000640.1, forward strand.
CAGGCAGAGACTGAACATCCCAAGCACCATATGCGAGGAAATAACCAAACGTCGCTTGAAATGGTTTGGCCATGTTTTACGCATGCCGCATCACCGCCTACCATACCAAGCATTCCAAAATGACTTTAATGGACGCAGACCTCGGGGACGCCCTCCAAAGAGATGGAAGGACCAGGTTCAATGCGATGTCGGATTATCCACACAAGAGGCAGAGCAACGAGCCCAGGACAGATCAGACTGGAACATGATTTCTCGTAGGGGAGCAAGGGGACACACCGTCCTATGCACCTAAGTCAAGTAAGTCAAGGGGGGGGGGGGGGGAGAAGCCGGAACCAAGGATACAAAGAGCGTGGGAGGAGGAAAATAAAATATAATAACAATAGACGATCAATGCCCCCATTTATAAAGTGTTTTAGCTACGCTTATGAACGAAGGACAAAGAAAAAGAGAGTCAGAGAGAAAGATAGAGAGAGAGAGGGGGGGGGGGGAGCTATATATGGCTAGCCCCATTATGACAGCGATCAGATGCATGACGTAAACTCCATGTTTCTATTGCTTAGGCATACTAGAGGTAGTGTTTTCGGTAGTCGTTGTATCTGAGCGTTCCGACATTTTGGTCGTATAGCTCGTCGTTGGCTTGGTCGTCGCTTCCGTCGTTGACACTGTGATCTCTGTATAAAAAAAACAATTAACTGAGGTAAAGGACGATGCATAACATTATTTCTTCTGAAATTATTTTCCCGCCGGCTTTCTACAGGCGCTCTTGGTCATGACACGGGGATAGTATCAAGAAAGGGGGGGGGGGGGAGAAAAAATAAAAACCGGAAAATAATTACATACTCCATAGCCATCGGATGCCCCTTTCATTGGTGTCAGTGCCTCTTCTAAATATCCCTGTTTTGTCTGGTGATTTTTACTGCCCTTGGTGACCAACATTGTTTTAAATCCCCCGTCAATTATTCTATAGCTGGCTTCATTTTGTCAAAGGTGCATGGTTAAGGTTAGAGTTGCAATGGGCATTTAGGTTAGGATTAAGATTAGGGTGAGGGTTATATTTGTTCCAATTACAGGAAAATCCAACCTCAATAGACAACTACTCTAAAAGAAAGCAGAAAAAACAGGAATTTAGTTTTCCGAGTGAAGTATTATTATCATTAGTAGTATAGTAGTATAAGTAGGAGTAGTATAGTATAAGTAATATACCTCTAGTAGAAGTAGTTGATGTTGTAGTGGTACTTTAAGAAGTAGAAGTAGAATAAATAGTATTTGTATAAGTTGTAGTAGTAGGAGTAGTAGTAAAGGTAGACATCGTAGTTGGTGCTGTTGTTGTAATACTTTTAGTAGTGGTAGTAGTGGTAGTAGTAGTAGTAGTAGTAGTTTTAGTAGTAGTAGTATAGTAGTAGTATAGTAACGTAGTAGACCTCTATAGCAGCAGTGGTAATAGCAGTTGTTGTTATTGGTGTACTACTTTTAGAAGTAGTAGTAAAGTAGTAGACCCCTATAGCAGCAGTGGTAATATCAGTTGTTGCTATTATTGTACTACTTTTAGAAGTAGTAGTAAAGTAGTAGACCTCTACCGGCAGTTGTAATATCAGTTGTTGTTTTTGTTGTAGTACTTGTAGTAATTGTAGTAGTAGTAGCAGTAGTAGTATAGTAGTAGTAGTAGTAGTAGTAGTAGTACCTGTTGTTGTTGCTGTAGTAGTATCAGTAATAGAAGTAGTAAAAGTAGTAGTAGTAATTGTAGCAGTAGTAGTAGTTGTAGTAGTTGTTGCTTAAGTAGTATCAGTAGTATCAGTAGTAGTAGTTGTTGTTTTAGTAGTATAGTAAAAGTAGTAATATGATGAGCAGCAGCAGCAGCAGCAGTAGTAGTAGTAGTATTAGTATTAGTAGTAGTAGTAGTAGTAGTAGTAGTATTACTTGTAGTATTTTTCGCAGTAGTAGCAGCACTTTAAGTTTCTGTTGTTTTAGTAGTAGTATAAGTATTAGTAGTAGTACTAGTTTTATTAGTAGAAGTAGTAGTAGATGTAGTAGTAGTAGTAGTAGTATCTGTTGGTGTTGCTGTAGTAGTATCAGTAATAGAAGTAGTAAAAGTAGTAGTAGTAATTGTAGCAGTAGTAGTAGTTGTTGTTGCTGTAGTAGTATCAGTAATAGTAGTTGTAGTATTTGATGCTTAAGTAGTATCAGTAGTAGTAGTTGTAGTTGTAGCTTTTGTAGTTTCAGTAATAGTAGTTGTAGTAATTGTTGCTTAAGTAGTATCAGTAGTATCAGTAGTAGTAGTTGTTGTTTTAGTAGTAAAGTAAAAGTAGTAATATGATGAGCAGCAGCAGCAGCAGCAGTAGTAGTAGTAGTATTAGTAATAGTAGTAGTAGTAGTAGTAGTAGTAGTATTACTTGTAGTATTTTTCGCAGTAGTAGCAGCACTTTAAGTTTCTGTTGTTTTAGTAGTAGTATAAGTATTAGTAGTAGTACTAGTTTTATTAGTAGAAGTAGTAGTAGATGTAGTAGTAGTAGTAGTATCTGTTGGTGTTGCTGTAGTAGTATCAGTAATAGAAGTAGTAAAAGTAGTAGTAGTAATTGTAGCAGTAGTAGTAGTTGTTGTTGCTGTAGTAGTATCAGTAATAGTAGTTGTAGTAGTTGTTGCTTAAGTAGTATCAGTAGTAGTAGTTGTAGTTGTAGCTTTTGTAGTAGTAATATGATGAACAGCAGCAGCAGCAGCAGCAGCAGTAGTAGTAGTAGTAGTAGTAGTAGTAGTAGTAGTAGTAGTAGTATTACTTGTAGTAGTATTATTCGTAGTAGTAGCAGCACTTTGAGTATCAGTAATAGTAGTAGTAGTAGAAGACAATAGTAGTATGATGAGCAGCAGCAGTATTAGAAGTAGAAGTAGGAGTAGTAGTGGTAGTAGTAGTAGTATTATTTGAAGTAGTAGCAGCATCATATGTTTCTGTAGTTGTAGTAGTATTATTATTAGTTTTGGTAGTACTAGTTGTAGTAGTAGTAGTAGTAGAAGTAGTTGAAGTAGTAGTAGTATTAGTGGTATAGTAGAAGCAGAAGGAGGCGAGTTGGCCTAGTCGGTAAAGCGTCTGCATGTCGAACCAAATATCTCGGGTTCGAATCCCACCCAGGCGGATAACTGAAGCATGCGTTGTGTGTTAACGTGTCCCTCCCTTGTTTCACAGACGCAGGCTATGTTAATTGGAAAACACTCCGTCCCTCGGATAGGACGTTAAATGGAGGCCCCGTGTAGAGAAGAGTCACTACCTTTGCACGTTAAGAACCCACTGCACTATTCGTATAATAGTAAGGGGAAACCCCGGTGTAGTGGTCCACCTGCACACCCCAGCATATAGTACGACAATACTCTGTAAAGAGGGATGTACTCAAATGGATTCATGGGGGGGGGGGGGGGGGGGGGGGGGGGGGGGGGGGGGGGGGGGGGTAGTGATCATAATTTTTTTCTTCTCGTATTTGACCTCGAAAATGTGCAAATCGTGCCGACCAATATTTCGCTCAGTGGGGGGGGGGGGGGTAGTATGCATAATTCATTTTTTGTATTTGACCCCGATTTTTTTTTATTTTTTTTTTTTAAATAAAACAATAAAAAAGTGGCAGTAGTAGTGGTTGTATTTTTCGTAGTTGTAGTTATAGTTGTAGTAGTAGTTGTAGTAGTAGTAGACATCTATTAGTAGTCGTAGTAGTAAAAGTAGAATATCATTTTAAAATGTATGATGATACTTACCCGGGATTCTGCATATTATATGTTGGCCAGGAATTTTTCCAGCGATGGCAGCAGGGGGAGAGAAGAGTTTTGGGACAGTCTGCAACATGGTGCCATTGGGTAGTCGCACCATCTTACACTGATAGGACGCCGGCAAGGTGCTTTGCAGGATGATGAACTCGTCTAGGCAAGATGTTTTTGTCAGCTTGGACGAATCCGATAAAATAGGCAAGGCTGTGTGGAATAACACAAAAAGAAAATCAATAGTGAGCTCTTCCTCCTCCTCCCCCTTGTTCGTCATCTTCTGCCTCCTCCCCTCCCCCTTCCTCATCCTCCTCTCCTCCTCCCCGCCTCCTCTCATCATCACCCCCTTCTCCTCTTCTTTCTCCTCCTCCTCCCCCTCCCCTTCAATCTTCTCCTCCTCCTCCTCTTTCCCCCGTTTCCCTTCTCCTTTGCGTCGTTCTCCTCATCTCATCATCCCTCCTTCCTCTCCCACTCCCCTTCCCCTATTTATCCGTATAACCCTACTCCTCCTTCTTCTCCTCTTCCTTTCCTTTCTTCCTTCTCCCCTTCCTCCTCCTCCCCTCCTCTTCCTCTACCCCCTTCCTCTTCCTACTCCTCATCCCCTCCTCCCTGTCCTATTACTCCTCTTTCTCGTCCCCTTCACTTCCTCTTCGTTTCTGTCTTCCTCGACTCCTTCCCTTCTTCCTCCCCCTACCCCTAAGGAATTAAATTTCTTGTAAAATAGTTTGAAACCTTCATTAGGTAGAATTTTACAAACTGAGAACTTTTTATTTGAGATGCCACGTAGGTGGCCTCGCCCCTGTTTCGCTTCATTATGGTGATTTTGAAAGCCAACTTTTTTCAGCAGCATTCGTAAAATCATGAAATAGTATGACGCAAATAAAAAGTATTCTTACCAAAGGACAAGCAGGATATGGTACCAAACAGCAACTTCCACAATACACCGATCATTTGGTATTTAGCCTGTATTTAGAATCACATATTAACATTGCATATAGAAATAGAAAAAGAACTAGAGCAAGGACAAGAACAAAAATAGCAACAACAGAAAAAATGATGATTAATAATTGTTATTGATGATAATGGTATTATTAAAAATGGTGATAATAACAATTATTATGATGATGATGCTGATGATGATTATTATTTCATAGAAATATGAATAAGAGCAATTTGTGACCGTGGCTTAAAGCCACGGTCACAGATGTCATTACGAACTGCTACGAACGCCGTACGAACGATTTCCAGACCATGGAAATTCGGTAAGACCATGAAAAAATAGGGAGATTCGTGTGAACTCATCGTTCGTACGAACCTTTGTGACCGTAGCTTAAAGCTACGGTCACAAAGGTTCGTACGAATCTTCCTATTCGTACGGATTCCAGAGTTCGTAGAGATTCGTAGATGGGGCATAGTTTCTTTAATACGTCCTTCCTACGGAGTACGAACTAACGCCGTTAAATTTTTCGTTTTGTTCCCGTAAGAATGCCTTGAGGTCTTCTTACGTCAGACTTACGGCCATCTTACGAGTTTTTGTTCTCGCAAGATGGTCGTACGTGTGTAACTGACGGTATTATCAAGTCATTCGTAAGAAGATCTTACTATTTTGTTGGTAAATCTTGTCCGGTTGCAAAAAAACGCTGCATAAATTGCATAAAATGGGTACGTACACCTTGGGAGCACCTTACGAACGCCTTACGAACGCCAGGAGTCGTTCGTACGAATGCAATGCGAATCTCGGTTCGTAAAGCGTTCTTACGAACGCCATAAGAGCCCTCTTAAAGGCCCGGTCACACAGGCAGGACGCATGGGGAACGCACGGCCAGCGCATAGGAAATTTGCAATATTGGCCAGTGCGTTGTCGTGCGCCCAACTTTTGACACCAAATGCATAGCGTGTTGCTAGCGCGCTGAGCGCATACAGGGCGCATACAGGGCGCATACAGACCGTACCCAGAGCGCACATGATAACAACTTCCACGAATGCACAGCGTGTTGCTAGCGCGCTGGACGAATGGTCCACGCATGCACCGCGTTCTACGACGCACGGCCAGCGCATTGGAAATCGGAAAAGAACGTGTGCCTAACTTTTGTCATAATTTTGGAAAAGCTAGCGAGCTGACACAAAATGCACGGCGTGTAGCTAGCGCGCTGTGCGTATACAGGGCGTGTGCTCCGCGCATGTCTGGCGCTGGTCTAGCGCGCTCCACGCATGTCTGGCGCTGGTCTAGCGCGCTCCGGCGCATGTCTGGCGTGCCTTTGGCGTGTATATTCATGCGTCGAGCTCGGCGCACGTTTTTGAGCATGCTCAAAAAATCCCGACGCACACAGCGAATGACGACGCATGCATAGCGCTGGTCCAGCGTTGGTCCAGCGCGCTCGACGAACGAGTAACGAATGATGACGCACGCCTAGCGAACGACAACGCACTGGCCCAAATTGCAAATTTCCAATGCGCTGGCCGTGCGTTCCCCATGCGTCCTCCCTGTGTGACCGGGCCTTAAAACAACTTAAGGCGTTCTTACGTACATTTCGTAGGGTCGAGAGACAATCCTAGAAGCCTCAAATCTTAGAGTCTTCCTGTACGAACGGATGATTATTTCATAAAAGGATATAATTTGTATTTTGTATTTGTATTTATTCACAATTCAGTAAGATCTAATATGTATATGAATGCAGCAGAGGTTTAAAAAAAACCCTAGGGCTGCATTTTTAATTACAAAAATTAGTGTTAAAGTAAACAAATATAACAAGATCCATGATCGTAAAAAAAAAAAAATCGGAAACAAATAGATTCATCGATAAAATAGTTAAGAAGGTACAATATAAATAGAAAAGCACAATGAGATTTCATAGCATGTAATAGCATATCAAAATAGCATCAATATCATCAAAATAGTATATCAAAATAACACATATTTGCAAGTCACACTTTGAACAAGAATTACACATGTAATACGAAATGAATGTTAAAAAGGAAAGGAAATCGAAGTAATTTCAATGAACAAAATGCTAAATCGGATGCTCAAAATGAATTTGAATGTATAAAGAGCAGGATATTACGTGTTTATGTCATTCTGAAATGTATGCAAGCTTGACGAAAAGCGTACATAACCCATGAATTTGAATAAGAAATATGTTAATTTGATGAATCAAACGCGAATTTATATGCACAGATAATTAATTTGAACTCTCGAATAGCAAGACTGGGACAAATCAAATTCAATTAACTGGATTGAAAAAGTTGTGAAATTGGCCGGGAAAATTTATACTTTCTCTTCTCTTCCCTTCTTTTCATTTTTTTTTCTTCTTATTCTTCTCTTTTTATTCTTCTTCTCCTCCTTCCTTTTTATTTTCTATTTTCTTCTCATCCTTATTCTTCTTTCCTCTTCTAGGCCTGGTGTTAATCGAACGTGGACGTTCAACTGAAGAGAGCATGGAATTTGCCCAATAGACCAGTTCGCAGTTAGCACATGATAAAATGTGTATCGAATGTTCACTATGAATACTCCAGTCTAATTCAAGCTTTTGCTTTCTTTGGCTGAAGTCGCATTTGCAATTATATTTCTATAAACTTGAACCACACAGCTATTAGTCACGAGTCACTCTCCTTTTCATCACACAAATATTGCTTTTTATAGCAAGCCCCTCTGCATATTCATTTATGATATGTTTAATTTCATTTTTGTTTTCTATTTTATTTTTCTTGTTTGTTTTAACATATTTATTACATTGTATTATGTCGAAATGTATAATGTACATGCTTATATTGAAACAGACAACAATTAAAATGGCAATCAGACTCATGGTGGTCATTTCTGATTGGAACAAAAACATAAAATACTCACCATTTTACAGATCAATCTTCAAGGGCTTCCAAAAATTATGAAACAGTACAATGATAACCTAACGTCTTTCTCGGATAAAACAGGAACAAATTTGGAAACGAAGAATATAGTTGCTTGAATACAGAAAGGCGTAAAAGATGAACCGTAAGATTCCAACTGTAGCCTATAGCTATCGATCAACGGAGATCAATTTAAATCGCAAGAGACATACTATGACTTGATATCTACTTTCAACCAATAGTAAATGGTAAATGGTACGTTTTTCATTCTCTGCAGGCGGTAAGCTCGTATGAGAGCGGGATGCGGGATCGATATGAACAGAAAGATTAAAAAGGAGATACCGCCAACTCGTATATCAAAATTATGATGACGATTTGTGGATAGCAATTATGGGTTAGATTATTGGATATAGCTCTGCAAAGGGTGTAGGTAATGATGATGATTGTTTGGTTTTAGTTTTTCTTTGAAAAGGCACCCGATACCTTAGCAACATGTTGTGTAGTGAACATAAATTATGAGATATTAACGCCAATGATTGTTGTTTCTTTGTTTGTTTGTTTTTGCTATTGTTTGAAAAACCCGCGTTATCTTAGAAACACCCAATTTTTGACCGAATTGAGGGGATAGCTCTGTTAGATAGGTATTTGCGCCGATGAACTTGTTTTGAGGATTAGGACGGACACAATTTCGTTTGTGAAAATACACGTTACGCTAATAACATGTTTGACATGGATAGGAAAATATGAGACAGCTTCATTGGAATACCTTTCAGCGCCAATTATTCATAAAGAGGTGGAATTGTATTTTTTGTTTCTTTGGGTAAAACACACGTTACCTTAAAAACATGTTGAGTGGATCGACTTTATGGGATAGCATTAAAGATACTTTGTCCCTTTTGCAGACAACATCAAATTCTGTAGAACTTTGCAGGAATTATGAATATGTTATGCATGTCATATCTGTGAAATTTAAACTTAAGCAGTGTCCTAATATTCAAATTATGCAAGAAAACCCGTTTACTTGCTAGACTTTACTGTCAGACACTATGGAGTGACTGACTGGCATTTTCATCTTTGGTAATAACATACATAAAATGAGCTGTAGAGGGTACATAAGCATTTGTCTACATCAATAACCCACTTCTTGTAATGGCCAAAATTAAACTGATTGACTCTTTGCGCAGCATAAAACGTACGACCATTCGGTACAATGGTCTGAAAAATCAGACTGTTAATTACTGGCTCTATAGCTCCTAAGTCGATTCGACAACTAATATTCGTTATTTTCCCACTTAAATACATTTTCAAGCCCCCCTTTTTTTAGGGAAGTTTTAAATTAGTATTGTCTTTCAAATGCCGTTGGAATTTAACCTTTTCATTTTTGGGCCTGCAAATGGGACATAGTACCTTTAAAGCCCCACTGCACTAATTATAGCTACTTGCGCCCTCTATATAGCAAACAATGCCTAATCGGTGACCATTGGTCCCCCATGGTGCCATTTTTCTTATGGTAATTGAGAGCTGATTTGATGAGATAACCACCTGTCAGTGACCATGCAGGGATGTCTAATAGGCCAGGAAAGATATCAAGTTTTTTAGGTAAACCTCAAACAAATTACAATACAATATTTTTCACTGCAATGCATTTTAGTAAGGTCCCCCAAATGACATACTAAAAGTCCGAAAAAATCCGTGTAGTGGAAGTGACCCTAATTTGCATAAATCCAATATGGCCGCTATTTCGAGGATTTTCACATAGATTTGTCATACTGTTCAACTTGTATGGGCTGTTGTGGCATTAAACAAATTGCAAACAAATATTTTTTACTGCAATGCATTCTCGTAAGTTCCACCAAATGACATACTAAAAGTCCGACAAAATCCGTGTAGTGGAAGTGACCCTAATTTGCATAAATCCAATATGGCCGCTATTTCGAGGATTTTCACATAGATTTGTCATACTGTTCAACTTGTATGGGCTGTTGTGGCATTAAACAAATTGCAAACAAATATTTTTTACTGCAATGCATTCTCGTAAGTTCCACCAAATGACATACTAAAAGTCCGACAAAATCCGTGTAGTGGAAGTGACCCTAATTTGCATAAATCCAATATGGCCGCTATTTCGAGGATTTTCACATAGATTTGTCATATTGTTCAACTTGTATGGGCTGTTGTGGCATTAAAGAAATTGCAAACAAATATTTTTTTTACTGCAATTCATTCTAGTAAGGTCCCCCATATGACATACTAAAAGTCCGACAAAATCCGTGTAGTGGAAGTTTCCCTAATTTGCATAAATCCAATATGGCCGCTATTTCAAGGATTTTCACATAGATTTTGTCGTATTGTTCAACTTGTATAGGCTGTTGTGGCACTTAAGGTTTTGAAGAAGTGATCTGCTGTACATTTTTTTTTATCAACTAAAATACCCATATACTACAGGTATATCACACACCTGAAACAAATCCCCCGCACACCCACACCCACACAATCCAACATGTAATTTATGCTCAATTTTTCACCTATAATAGCAGATGATGTTATTTCATTATGCACTAGACAAATATATTGTAATACGCAACACAAAAATCATGCCATTTTAGTTTGAAAAAACTCAAACAAAAATCTTCAGAAAAACTGGCCCTTATGAGTATCCGTACAAACACAAGAGCTGCTGGTACGTGGTAGGGCTATGTATGGATACAGCCTGTACCTTACATTATCCTCATGGTCATTGGATTGGTTAAAAGTTGTTCTCATTGCATCAGTTTACTTTAGAGAGGTGACAAACAGAAGCATACATTGCATGCTCATGGCTCATCACAATACAAGAATATTACTGCGGTATTGCGCTCTCTAATCACTATTTCTGTCAAATATTCAACTAAGTTAGACCTGAAAGCGGTTATTAATTGTGTGATATCCAGTGATAAAGCTTAATGCCTCATTCATAGTCATTCATTGTAGAACTTTAAAGTTGAACACCCAATAACAGTTTCATTATAATATCGATGGAAAGCTTATAATGTGCAGAATACAATATATGTTTTTAATAAAAAATATATGACCCCACATAGGCACAATGACTAATCAAAGTTTGTCACTACACCCCACTTCATCTAAGGTAATTTAGATGTCAAATTAAGCCTGTAATTCATGACGTCACAGAATGTACACCTTTCTATGCAGTGCTACAAAGACAAGCCTACACATGAGCCTACATCAATAGGAAGGGGGTTTTAGTTGCTGGTGTGGTACTGGTACTGGTTGTCCTATTACTGTAGTTGTATAGTAGGAATTTGCATGAAAAGAAATAATACTTGGTCCTAAAATGTGTCTAGAAGACTTGCATCTGTCAACGATCTTCCCGCAGTTGATGCTGTATACCATAAACAATGCATAGTGAACTTTAAACTGAAAAAAAAATACCAATGTTATACTCTGTGAGCACAAGCACTTCCAAAAAGGCTAAAACTGGCCGACCTAAGGATGAGGTGAAATTGACTGCATTCTTAAAGTAATTAAGTTCGTGGAGGAAAATGATGAGGAACAAACAGCAGTAGTTGATTACTAAGATGCAAGAGTATTTACTGGATACAGATCATGAGGCCTACAGTGAAAAGAACATACAGGGGCACTTTGGTGAGAGGATTGTTATAACTGAACTGAACGGAAAGAACAACAAACCAAAGCAGGAGAAAATGAGGATCATAAGGACTGCTGCCTCACCGTATAAAGAATGACGTCAAGCTAAAGAATGACGTCAAGCTAAAGAATGACGCCAAGCTAAAGAAAATTGCAAGTGACGCGTTTACCCAACTCCTGCTGAAATGTCGTCTACCTTCGGAAGTTCCTATAGTGATCACTATAGGAACTTCCAGAGGTTGTTCAGCACCCAGGTGTTCCATTTGGAGCAGATTCCTGGAATTAATTGTGATGCAGCAGAATTTTAAAGCCACAGTTCTTGTCGGTGATGACACAAACCTTCTCATCTTGCTGATCTTCTACGCTGATCTGAATGCGAAGGACTTTTTGTTTGCACCTGATCAGCCCAAGGCAAACTCCAAGTAGAACCGAAGATGTAATATGAAACAGCTGAAGGAAACTCTAGGAAGGTAGTGTGTGTAACTACTTTCTCTTTAATGTCCATGTGCTTCTGTGCTGCCAGACAACGTCTCACATATTTGGATATATAAGGCGTGCAGCACTGAAGAAAATCATGAAGAATGACGACTTTTGTGAGCTTGCCATATGGTACGTCAGCCAGCATCAGACCTGAAGGAGACCATTATTACAGCTGAATAGAAGACACTCGTATGCCTGTATGGTGGTGACTCAACAGAAGTATTGCGTAAAGGTATCATTTAATCTTGTCTGCCTTATTATTAGAAGCAAAGACTTTGCCACCAACTTCAGCAGCAGCAAAGTTCCTCAGTCTGGGTGTGTACTATCAGATATCAGAATAGACAGGAATGGCAGACAACCTGACATCGGGAAACTGAGTTGGCAGGTCATGGATGGGAAATATCTTCCAATAAAAACTGATAAAACACCAGCACCCGCATCACTCCTTAAGGTCATCAGATGTGGATGCAAGAAAGACTGTGCAGCCAAGAAATACATGTGCCGGAAGTATGGCCTCCAATGTTCAACAGCCTGCATTGATTGTCGCGGCACTAGTTGCACCAACTCACCACCATTAGACCTACATGTAGAACTTGATGCTACTACTAATCAGCATGCCACATAAATGTATGTTTGTTGGAGACTACCAATTACTCTAATCAACTTAAAATATGTATACCAAACTGTAGGCCTCATGATCTGCATCCTGTAATAACAACTGAACTGGGATTGTACACCAACATTATTATAGCTGCTCTGAAATGCACTATAAGATGAGAATCAACACAAAATGTATGCAAATTAACCAATTTTTTGGAAAATGTATGTGTATATGCAAATTAAAGAACCAAATTATGATACATTTGAAACATAACAATATTTTACAACATGAATAAGCGTTGTCGCAATTATTCTGAATATATCATAGGACAAGAAATATAAGTATAATGAATTCTCTACAAAAATGCTTAATTTGGCAGCCATTTTGAATTCAAGCAGATTGAAACACTCATGCAACTGGGCATATGAAACCTTGTGCAAACAAAAGCATTCCAGGAAATAACATTTTAGACTTTCAAAGTACACCCAAAGTATGCTAAAAGGTATGTATGGTGAATAATTTGACCAAATCTAGGAAAATTAAACCCTAGAATTGGTGACCATTTTGGATTTATGTAAATTTGACACACTTCCACTACACGGATTTTGTCGGACTTTTAGTATGTCACTTTGGGGACTTTACTAGAATGCATTGCAGTGAAAAAAATTGTTTTTGCAATTTGTTTAGTGCCACAACAGCCCATACAAGTTGAACAATATGACAAAATCTATGTGAAAATCCTCGAAATAGCGGCCATATTAGATTTATGGAAATTAGGGACACTTTCACTACACGGATTTTGTCGGACTTTTAGTATGTCATTTTGGGGACCTTACTAGAATGCATTGCAGTGGAAAATATTTTATTGCAATTTGTTTAGTGCCACAACAGCCCATACAAGTTGAACAATATGACAAAATCTATGTGAAAATCCTCGAAATAGCGGCCATATTGGATTTATGCAAATTAGGGTCACTTTCACTACACGGATTTTGTCGGACTTTTAGTATGTCATTTGGGGGACCTTACTAGAATGCATTGCAATAAAAAATATGTTTTTGCTATTTGTTATGTTCCACAACAGCCCATACAAGTTGAACAGTATGACAAATCTATGTGAAAATCCTCGAAATAGCGGCCATATTGGATTTATGCAAATTAGGGTCACTTCCACTACACGGATTTTTTCGGATTTTTAGTATGTCATTTGGGGGACCTTACTAAAATGCATTGCAGTGAAAAATATTGTATTGCAATTTGTTTGACCTCAAACCACAATTTTCCTAGCCTATAATCCCTCCTGGCTAAACTAGTGCAGATAGGCTTTGAGGGATAGATATTTGTGTTGTTAAAGGTGCCATAGAAACAAGCTGATTAAGTTGATAGGTATGACAGAAGAAAAACAAACCGACCGTTATGCACTGTCAGACAATCAAATATCGACCTTAATTACATTACCTTAATGAATATAACAGGCATGAAAAAAATCTGAATATTTCATGAACAAAGTCATGCATAATTTAATTCTAATACTGAGTCACGCTTTGATGCTCCTGCTTTAGTAGGACAATGGTTCGCCTGGTTTTGTTCCCGAACGTTGGTATTTTCAAAGGTTCATAGAAAATATAAAAAAATCCAGTACCAGTAAGCTCATGAATCCGAAAATGTTATAACGGTAAAATTTTGACATTTATTACATTACTCTGAAAGTATATTTGTTAAATTTTTAAATTTTTCATGCGCGCTCACCAGAAGCATCCACAATTCCCCTAAAACTCACCTACCCCGAAACTAATGGGAAGAGGGAGGGAGAGGGGTGGGGGGGGGGGGGACTGTTTTGGTGCATAATTATATTGTACATAATTATAGCTAGTGTCAGAGTGGGCGCGTAAGACGTACGAATTAAGCTAGCTAATACCTGCAGATAAGATGAAATAAAATAAAGACACCCGATACCTGAGCAACATGGTGTGTAGTGAACAAAAATGATGGGATAGCTTTTAACGCCGATGATTGTTGTTTCTTTGTTTTTGCTATTGTTTGAGAAAATGCACTTTATCTCAGAAACATCAAATTTCGGATCGAATTTAGGGGATAGTTATGTTAGATAGGTATTCGCGCCAATGAAGTTGTTTTGAGGATTGGGACGTACATAATTTTGTTTGTGAAAATACACGACACGCTACTAATTTGATCGGTATGATACCAGAAAAAAAAGAACCCCGACCGTTACCCACAATCAGACAATTTGATATGGAGCCGCCCTGGTTAATCACGTATTAATAACGCGTCACACGTTAATGCTCTTGCCTTGATAGAATATGGAATGGCATCAGGGGCGGCGATTTCTTTTCATGATCGGGGGGGGGGGGGGACGAAATGCGAGGGACGAGGGAGCAGTGGCGTAGTGAGCAAAACCCTTTTTTTTTGGGGGGGGGGGTGAGGGGTGCAGAAAAAATCTGCATCACCACCACTCTTAAGTGTTACGCAGGCTCTGGGAACGTTTTTTCAAAATGAGGGAGGGGGGGGGGGGGCTAAAGTATTTACGATCAGGTAGAGCAAAGCAAAGTGGAGCATAAATTGGCGTAGGGTACAGGGGCAAAGCCCTGGCGGGTGTCAATGGGCGGAGCCCCGTGAAGTTCAGGGGTTTTAGGCATTTATTAAGGTGAGATGAGAGGGGGTCAGATGAGCATATTTTGATACCTTATTTGTGACACTGGCACGCAGGTCACTAATTGTAGTGCGGTCCAGGGGGTAAAACCCCCGGAAGCTCAGGCGTTTTAGGCATTTATTTACGGTCAGATGAGCAACCAGGGGCCGCCTTTGGGTCCTTGGTGGGGTCCAGGGGACAAAGCCCCGGAAGCTCAGGCGTGTTAGGCATTTATTTACGGTTAGATGAGCAACCAGGGGCCCGCGGGGATGAAGGTGACGGAAGTAACTACCCCCTCACAAGTTTTTTAAAGTTTTGTTGTATTAAAAAATGACAGTCTTAGCAAAACTATAGTATAAAAACAAGCAATATACCTTTTTCACACTTCACTTTTCTCGGTATTAACTTGTACATTTTGAAGGATATTATGAGAGGGAGCGTAGCCACCGAATGATTTTTTTTTTGTATTTGTCTAAACACTGCACTCTTGGGCCCTCCAGAGCCTTAAAGTGCCTTTGAGAGGGGACGACCCCCCCCTAAAAAAATTGAGGGGGGGGGGGACGTGTCCCCCCGTCCCCCGGGATCGCCGCCCCTGGATGGCATCGTTTTCTCCCGAAGGTTGGTACTTCCAAAGGATCGTTTATTCGAATGAATTGAAAAATGAAAAAGGGTTCACTACTCTGAACGAGGTTTGCAATAGTGAAAATTGAAAATTCTCTCTTCTTTTTGGAAGAAAGAATCCTATTTCATCATTCGACTTCTCATTATAAACATGTGCGATTCGAGCATACGGAGAAACGAACCTTCGACTTTATGAACGGTCGGAATATAGAACCTTTTTGATTAATAAACATTGGGAATTATGAACCTTCGGAATCGTGTATCTTCGAAATTATGAGCTTTAAGAATTATAAACCTTCGAAAAAAACGAAATAAAGACAATTTAGAAGGAGGATTTTTTGACAAGGTTATATTCAGCCTAACCAAATTGATGAGTAATTTCAAACATCATTTTGAACATCATATTGTCCCGACCGAAACTTTCTTCGAAATAGACTCAATTTAATACCGTGCTCACAAGTAGACCAATTGATATGAAATTTCTCATTCCACATTTGAATCTTGAATTTTGAGTCATCTATAAATTATGAAATTTAGAATATCTATGAGTGGCAGTGATTTTTAGAGAGGTGGGGTTTTTTGTTAAGGGAAAACACTCGTTACCTTTGAAACATGTTGAGTGGATCAAAATTATGGGATAGTATTAGAGAATATTGATAGCGTTTTCCCGGCGTTATTTTTGTCGTTGAAATGCACGTGACGATAGAAACAAGCTGGTATTAAAAGCGCACTGTCCTACTTGTAGCTACTTGCTCCCTCTATATAGAAAACTTCCCAAATCGGTGCCTGTTGGTCCCCCATGATCCTCTTTTTCTTATGTTAAATGAGAGCTGAGTTAATGAGATAGCCACCTGTCACAGTGACCTCGATGGCTCACTGGGTGGTCTAATCCCTTCTAGCTGAAGTAGTAAAGCCTCCCTTTAAGAGGCAAGATACATTAGAATCCTATGACAGAAGCTGATGAGAACCATTATCTATCATGAATACCTACCCCCCCCCTTTTCTCGCTCTTTCTCTGCCTGTGTATGTCTCTCTCTCTGTCTCTCTCTCTCTCTGTATACCTTTTGACTGAATCCCATGACAGAAGCTGCTGAGATCCATTCCCTATCATGTATACCGCCATTTCTCTGTCTGTATTATGTCTCTCTTTCCTCTTTTTTGTGTGTAATTGCTTTGGGCATAATATAAAACGACAACATTCTTGGGGGTAATTTTATAGTATGTCCATGGTCATATCAGCCCATGTAAAATAATATAGTTATTTTGGCAAAAGATGAAAATTGTCCTTTTCCCAAGCTCAGTAATATTTTCTTTAAAAACTGAGCTGCACTTCTAAATTTAAAGACTTAAACCCACTCTATGAGAAGAAAAAAAATCCTGCAGTGCTTTATAAGCTTAAAAAACGAAGAATAGGAAAACAACTTAAAAAAAAAAACACTTTTCTTTTACTTAGGTACTATGTAAACTTATCTGACGTAAACGCAATCAAATTAATTCTAGAATATTATTCAAGAGGCACTTATCTATTTGACAAATCTCATCAAATGATATATTTCGAGAGAAGTTTATGTTACCTCTTCATACGTGTGGTAAATATTGGAGTCGAAGTTAACGTGTCCCGATGGACTGCTCTTCCTTTCGCCTCGCAAGAATCTCAGCCATTCGATTGGACCCCAGTGTGTTGACGTCATCAACCATAACGTCAATATCCAACTTATCCTGTTGAACAGTAGCCTATCCGATAGGCGTCGGGCTAAATGGCAAGGGTACTAATCGCGTTATGGAGACTGACATCGACGCGGGCGTCAGCCGAGCTGACGCCCGCGCCGATGTCACTCTCCATATAAACGCGATTAGTATACTTGTAAAGCCCGACGTTTATCGGATAGGCTAGTTGAACAGGAGCATGCGTAGAGTGTCCGGACTATTCGGTTGTACGGTTGTACCATAATTTTATAGTCGAAATGGTCGCCGGGAATTCTTGTATCGCGCGCCGGTCCAGAAGTCAAAATGAAAACTAAAATATGGTTCTAGGACACCTACCCCCTGGACAACCACCCTCCGGATAACCACCCCTAGGATAACCACCCTCTAGGACAACTTTCCCCTATAAAGACAACTACCCCTTAGGGCAACCACTCTCTAGGACGACTAGCCCCCCCCCCCTCCCCTCCCGGGGGGGGGGGGAGCAATTCCCCTCTCTCGCTTTATCTCGATTCCAGGGGGCAAAATGAGCCCTAATGTCCGGCACGTGACCCCGGGATTTCGCCACTGTGACGATGAGCATCGCTAAACCTTGATCATACTCAGTCCATTCAGGGATTCCGAAAATTCATTTTGGTACAATGCTTAGTCAATTGCTATATGTTACCTCGTAACCAACATACTAGGCTACATGTAGGCTCAAATGATGTTTAGGTGTCCGAAACTACATGTATAATAATGGTTTACAGTATTTAGCGCCATCTCCAACAATCCAACCGTAATTTGACTGTAACGTGAAAATATTTTAGAATGGGGGGGGGGGGGGGGCGGTGGGAGCAAAAGAAATATAATTCAAGTTTGACACGGGCATAATTATCATCATTTGCTTTACAGACGCTAGACAAAACGAGATCGAGTTGTTATTGGGCGATAACTTTTAGGACGATTCAAACCTCAATCTGCTTGTCTGACGTCTGTCAAAGGTGGGAATTCCCAGCACCTAAAAAGAGATCGACAAACTAAATACATGAACGTATTATAGTCTAGAACTCATCAGTGCACCACTAAATTGTAAATGAAAATAGTATACATGTTAATTCATACAACACCAAGACCGATAGGTAGTGACGGAAAAAGAGGTGAGTTAAAATGTCTGTCATTTTCAAATGAAATACTATGAGATTTTGCAATATTTTCGTTTGACATTGTCGCATATAATCATTATTAGGCTGACTCCCAGACGCTATTGAGGCTTAATTTTGTTGGTATCCTGTTTATAACTCCATTTTTCTTAAACTGAAACAGTCGGGTCTGGCCTAGAATGACTAGATATCTTTGAGGTGATTAATGGAGGCAATTGAGCTCAGACCAAAATGATAATAACGGGTGTTTATGAAATGATATCAATTTGGTAAACCTTTAAATAAAAGGCTGCAAAAACATGTCTAAACAAAACGGCGTTGAAACGAGACCATAAGAGTTTCGTGTCATTGATCGTGAACCCGGAAGTAACTGTTGTCGCGTTAGAAGGATTATGATCCCATTGATATCGTTCATACCGATACGAAAAACATCTCAGTGTTTGTTTGTCGTGGGGAGAAATTTTGGTAAGTTATTGTGATTTGAATAAAAAATATGTCATTAATTATTATTCTTTCATTTTATGGACATATATAATTGCACATGGTAAACATTTCCAATTGTGATCCGGAAGGAGGATCCGTTCCACGAGACTTTGGCAACAGTAATTTGAATCTAACTTTAGAGGTTTTTGTATTGGTTGGGGGGGGGGGGGGAGTAACAGAAATATAAATCAAGTGTTACACGGGCACATATTTGCTCTACAGAAGCCGTGACAAAATGAGATCGACTTCTTATATTGCGATCACGTTTAGGACCAAAAGCCTCAGTTTGCTTGTTTTCAAAGGTCGGTGGGAATTCCCACTACCTAAAAATAGACCGCCTCACTACATTCATACATTGTATAGACTATACACCTACGATTAGTGCAGCACTACATCCTATAGGCAAAGAGTTTACATGTTTACTGATTTCCTAGACCAATATAGTGACGGGAAAAGAGGTGAGTTATTGTTTGTGTTATTTCCAAAAGAAATGTGACATTTCAATACTTTCGTTTTTACATCGACGTATATAATAATGAATATATATACTATAATTATTAGGCGTACTTTTGAGCCTTTGATTGTAACTGGTTTTATAAAGTCATCGTTTTTTTTATAGCTAGATATATGAACCCGCGTCTAGATCATTGAACTCTTGTATTTTGTATTTATTTTGTATTTATTAACATTTATTTCCTTCTTAACAGTACAATATCATGAATCACAATGTATATAAATTATATATGTAAAAATGATTTCAACATAGAGTATACAGTAAATAATTCAGATACGGAAGGAGGCGAAAACCCGAAAAGCATATGAGTTGGGAACGCCCATAATAAGTTAACACAGTTACTGAGAGAACATTATAGATATTATTATGAAAATAACATATTTTATAACAGAACGTTGATAGGAAAGAAAGATAGAAAATGGAAGAAAAAAATGAGAAGAGAATTAAGTATAGGAAGGCATGGTTACTTATAAAGAGAAAGTTAACTCAATTGGGCTGTGCATGTGTCTGTGATTACATCATAAAAATAACAAAGTACTACAATTCTCTTCGCTACATGATGTATAATTCAGTGATCTAGATGTCTCTGAGGTGATAAATGGAGACCGATTGAGCTAAGACCAAGATGGAAAAGATGGGTGTTTAGGAAATGATATCAGTCTGAGGAAGAACGAGGAAACGGGCTGCAAAAACATAACTACACAAAACAGTACAGATCTAAGAAACCAGACCATATAAGACTGTAATTTACTTGATAGTGACCTCGGGACCAACGTTTTTTGCGTTAGAAAACTTGTTATCATATTATTAATATCGTTCATATTTATATCATTATTTTTATTATTTTTATTATCATTACTATTATTATTGTTATTATTATTATTTTCGTTAATATTAGTAAGATTATTATATTGTACATTGTACTGAAGAGCGACCAAGGAAACCAATTTTTCCAAATTTATCATCCATCACTACATTTAATTGATGAATAACAATAATTATTTTTATCAAAATATAACGGTATATCATTTTTTGTGCACGTTATATTCTGCTGGGGAAAGGCGTGAGACAAATGATAAACACTCGATCCTGTTTAATAAGATCAGATGAATCGAATCTAATCGTGGTCGAGTGGATATGTCACCGGACTGTGGATCACAAGGTCCGCGTTTCGAGTCCCGCCGCGGCACTAATATCCTTTGGCAAGACATTCATCTACATTTACCTCACCTCAACCCAGGTGAGGTAAATGAGTACCTGGTAGGATTATTCCTTGAAATGAACTGTGCGCTGATTACGGCTGCCGGAGCTAAAGCTAGGGTAATAATTTCCAAAGCTCTTTGGAAGCGCATCTCTCTCTCTCTCTCTCTCTCTACGTGCCATATCCTGAGACGTGGGCGACCATGGAGTGCCTCAACTCTCTGTCCCATATTCTATGAAGTAATTCATTCTCCCCGAGATCAATTCCACATTCAGAAATCCCACTCCTTAAGCTACTCATCCACAGAATTCTCCTTCTACCCCTTCTACCCCTACTCCTCTCCTCGATTCTTCCAGTCAGTGCAAGATTTTCCAAACCATTCTACCGTATAAAATGGCCCAAGAAGCTCAGCTGTCGACCTCTTATATTATTCAGAAGCTTTCGTCTTGTTCCTGTCATGGCAAATACCTCATTATTAGAAACTCTTTCTGTCCATGAAATTCTTAGCATCCTTCTCAGGAACCAAACTTTACAACTTCCCAGTCGCCTTTCGTAGGTCCGATGTCAGGGTCCAAACTTCACATCCATACATTAGAACTGGATATACATAGCAATTGAGTACGCGGAGTCTCGTTTTCATCTTCAGCTTCTTATTCTTTAAGATGTTTTCTAACTTGGGAGAAAGTTGATTTTGCAAGTGCAATCCTTTTCTTGATTTCTTGCTCGCCTTTTGCTTCGTTTGTAATTGTAGTCCCAAGGTAATTAACATAGGTGGCTAGCTTTATTTGATTGTTGTTGATCTTAAGAGAACATGGTATTCCTCCCTTTTTTGAAATTACCACGCATTCCGGTTTCTTGTAATTTAATGATAATCCTGTTGTGTCACTTTGACAACATCAAAAATTCGCTGCAGGTCCTTCTCTGACTCTGTAATTAATATAGTATCATCTGCATACCGTATGTTTGTGATATTATATCCTCCTACCCTCAATCCTCTTTCCTGTTCTAGATTTCTAAGTATCAACTCACTGTAATAATTGAAGAGATCTGGAAGCGCATAGGGACGTTATATAATGTAATACGCGCTACACAAGAACTGAATGTTAATATTATTATCATTAGGATTTGTATTCCTTTTCTTTTATCTCGTATTTCTGTAGAATTCGAATCATGGCTGATGCATTAAAGAATGCCATTGCTCAGAGTCTGGAGTGTCCTGTTTGTCTGAATACCTTCACCGATCCAAAGATTCTGCATTGTTCTCACACCTACTGCAAGACCTGTCTGGATAACCTCTTGGAATGCCATGGTAACGACCACATGCTCCGATGCCCTGTCTGCAGAGCTGAAACCCAGGTCCCAAACCAAGATGTCAGCAAATTACCGGCTAATCTAGCTTTGAAGTCTCTCATAGAGGACGTGAGGGATCAATATCAGTTTTGCACGAATTGTGAATCCGAGGACAAACCCCAAGCTGTCGTCTACTGCCAAGACTGCGGCACGTATCTCTGTATCACTTGCCACAAAACACATTCTCAATGGAAACATTTCATCAGTCATGAGGTCTTAGCCATGAGTAAGATCCTAACAGGAAAGGTGTCAGTACGTAGGTATCACAAATGCAGGAAACACCCCAAAGAAGATGAGGAGTGCTTCTGTTCCGACTGCAGGAAATTTGCCTGCTTCAGGTGTGTTGTCATGGAGCATACAAAAGAAGGACATGGGGTCGTCGAGGCAGCTGTTTATGAAAGCAACCATATGAAGAGTATCGAGGACCTCAAATTCAAGACGGACAAGAAACGCTATTGCTTTAAAAAATACGTTGATTTCATTGATGAACAGAAGGAGCGTGTGAGCAATGTTCAGAAGCAGTGTACAGATGATATCAATAAAGCATATGAAGAATCAGTCCGGCAGTTGACAGAGAAAAAAGACATTCTTATTGGTGAAGTCAAGGGTAGGACCGAAGAAGTAAAGAATGAACTGGACCAAATGAAGAAATCGGCTCAGGAGCACATCACTCACTTGATCACCGTAGCTGACGTGATAACCGCTAGAACAAAGATACCGTTAGATATGGATGCTTTGGCTGCACACGACACTCTATGTCAAGACTTGCAAGAGGCTTTGAAACAAGAAGATCCTGACTACAAGCAGCCGAGGCAATCGAGTAAGAAAGGGAAAAGTGTCGTTTTTACGAGAAACGTTGGAATGGACGAGCTAGGTCTTGGTAAGGTCGTAAATGCAGTTGCAAAGAACATCGCCTTGCCTACTAAGAATAGCATGAATGCCATGGTTGGTACACCAGACGGTAGGATGGCAGTGGGATATTATACAGGTGGCGTGGAGATCTTCTCTGCTGATGGCCAGCCCCAGCAGACAGTTCTCAAACATACGATGATTCGTGGAGTAGGGTTCCTCTCTGACGATCGATGTGTTATACTTGATGGCTCAAACAACATCACACTGTACACAATAGACTACACAAAGTTGAATGTAATGTTTGAGACCATGAGTGACGATGAAGGTGGATTTTCTAACCTCACTGTAGACGGTGATGATCAGATCTATGTTAGCTACAGGATTGCCAAAAAGATCCAGCTATTCTCACCAGCAGGTGGGAAGGCGATCAGGGAGATACCATGTGATGGGTACGAACCTCATCAGATTACTAGTTATAATGATCGCCTGATCATCAAATCTGGTGATACAATACGCTTGAATGACAAACAAGGTGCTTTAAAATATAACCTAACGAAATTAGGTGATTTCTTATACGCCGCTGTGTCCCAAGGGAATACAATCCTGATAGCCACCGTGAAGCACCATGTAGGTATGGTCAGCATTGATGAGTACACTAACGAGCTGAAGCATGTCCAGAACTTTGTCTCCGATTACACGATTGAGAAGCCTGAGAGAAATTGGTACTATCTCAAGCAATACCGATCAGGAGAGATCGCCTTCTGTACTCCAGATAAACTCTATATATTCGACAGAAAATAATGGATGACTCCCCATTTATTGCACTATGATACCACTGTCTTCAGGCCCGTAGGAAGAAAGGGGTGGTGGTGCGATGCGTGTGACTAGGCCTCTATTCATGGTCAAAACAGGCACGCTGAAAAATTTAGGATAACATAACATTTGCTTGAAAATGGACCCATCTCCTCCTCCTTCTTCAATTTTTTCTCAAAAATTAATGCATGTGCGGTAGCTTTTATGAGCATGTGTGTGTGTGTGTGTGTGTTAGAGAGAACAAGAATGTGGGTCTACTATGCAGGCACGTAGCCAGAGTTCGATGTTTGGGGGGGGGGGGGGGCACATTCATGTAATCGATCGAGGTAAAAAAAAGGGGTTTAAAAAAGTTCAACCGATCTTGGAAATTTTAGGGGGGCACGTGCCCCCCCCCCCCCCCGTGGCTACGTGCCTGCTACTATGTAAGTGAGCGAGTGTGTGTGTGTTCTTATATTAGTTTTATTTGTTTTAGCTTCTTTATCGTTAAATTTGTCAAATATCTATACAAAAATTCACCTCGTATCGCCAAAACCAAAAATAAAAAATAGAAATACATGTTTCCTCTGAGAGGCATGTTTTTCTGTGACTTCATAAAGTAATAATATATAATATCCAGTGGACTCAATTATATTCTTAACTGGATGAAATGGATTTTTGGTGAATAATTAAGAAATGACATTCCTAGATCATGCTCGATTTGAATGCTTGCACATTTCTAAAATATAACAAGTAACCTATCTTTTAACATACTTCTGATGTGTTTATTTTTCAAGATTTTGTTATGAAACAGTTCATGATTACTTTACATGTGGATGTGACTTTTTTGGTAGCTGTTATAAATGTATAAATGATGTAGACACAATGTAATTATCGCGGACTAAAATATTATTTTACAGTAAGGGGTAATCATCCTAATAATGAAATATTGTATATATTGCTGTTTTTGTTTTATTTATTTTATCCAATGCATTTCAAATCACTGTCTGATTAATCAAACTAGATTTTTCTTCCACAGAATCATGAGGAGATATGCCATTTTTCATAATAATTTCTACTTCTTACAATTTCTATAGTTTTGTACTAGAAGGTTTAAGAGTTTTGAAAGTCGACATATTGATTGTATGATATATGTTGTAAAAATATTGTAAAAGCAAATAACAAAATAAGGGGTATGTGTTTGAATATTATTGACTGTGATATCTTGTATTTTGTTTCCTATGTTTACTTTCCGTCTGGAAAAGTATGCCCTACATGGGAAAATGGCATGGGACTTGTCAAAAATACCCGATTCATTCATCACTTTTTGGAGATATTACATTTTGTTTGTGTTTCCATTTCGAGCAAATGGTCTTTATTAGTTTTGCGAAAAAAATCTGAAAATTAGTGATTTTACTTTCCTCTTTGTTCACTCTGTACTGAAGATTTCTTTAAACATTATAAAAAAAAAAACTATATTATCATCAAAACTTTTTTTTACAAAAAATGAATATTATGTTTTGGACATTTTCGGACGTGAAACGCTGGCTTGACACGTGTGTCGTTTCGTCTGTGCAAGGAGGAGGAGTCTGTGAGGCGAGAGTAATAATTTCGATTTGTCGTCACGCTTTGCCATTTTATCAACAGCAACAGAAGAAAGATATTTTAAAGAAAGATATTTCAGAGGGTCTACCAACTCGGCTTCAACCAAGATAATGATTAACCACGAATTCAAACTAAATAACTAAGCAAACATAAAAAGTGATTAAAACAAGAAACAACTTATAGTTATTCTTGCAAAATATTAATCTAATTAGAACTTTGAATTGTATAATATGATGCACTGTGATGTTTCCTAGTGGTAGGAATGTTATGTTTTGTCATGTCATTATAATATGATACATACATTTAATTGTTAATTATATCTTCTTTAGGTCTGCCACTTATAAAGGTCACTTCTTTTCTGGCTGCTACCTACCAAGCAATTTGATATTTTTGTACCAATGCATATACATGTACATGTATTCTGTTATTCCATGTACACGTATGTTTTTAATTCTTTAATTGCAATGGTAGAATGAATTGACATAAAACAAAACTGTAGTCATTGATACAACGTTTTACCTTGTATAAATATATATATATATATATTTTTACATGTATTTACAAAAGAGGATATGAACTCTATGGAGTGTACAGGAGGATTTAATGGAGGGGGGGGGGGGGGGGGTCAAAAGTCACATTATCTGGCGAAGGAGGTGTTGTGGTCTAGTGGATAAGTCGTCGGACTGTGGATCACATGATTCGCGGTTCGACTCCCGTCGCAGCACTAATGTCATTTGGCAAGACATTAATCTACATTTGCCACTCTCCACCTAAGTGTTAAATGGGTACCGGTGGGAAGGAGTTCCTTGAATCGGCTGCTCCACCACAGTCTCAAGTAAAAAATTCTAGGTGCCCTAAATTCTTTCTAATTGTTATTTCATTTACTTGTTTAGTTTTCTTAATCATATATTGTATGTACAGTAAATAGTTTGATGTGTTTTATGAGAAGTGGAAATAAATGAAATGAAGAAGATGAAAAACCTAATTAGTAATTTTATCAAATTTCGTAGCGGGGGAGGGGGCGTGCAAGCGCGTACAAAAGGGGCAGGACACTAATTGGCGTGGGATCCAGGGAGTCGAGTCCCAAGAAGCTCAGGAGTTTTTACGCATTAAATTACCGTTAGATGAGCATCTAGGGGCCGCCTTAGGGCCCTAGGTGAGGTCCATGAGGCAGAGCCCCGGGGGTCGGAAAAGAGTTACGTGAATTAAAATATCTGTCATTCCAAAGAAATGCAGTGACATTGCAATATTTTATTTTACATTGGCGTATATAACTATATTAGGCTGACTCCCAGACACTTTAGAGGCCATGTTTGTATCTGGTTCATAAAATCATTACTTTCCTTAAATCGAAACAGTTGAATGGTCTGGTCCATATCTTGGAGGTGATTAATCGAAAGGAATTGAGCTCAGATCAAGATGATAATGATAGGTGTTTATGAAAGGATGTCAATTTGGTAAAACCATTAAATGACAGGCTGTACACAACAGGTCTAAACAAAACAGATCTTAGAAACCAGACCATAAGACATTCATGTATTTGATTGTGAAACCGGGAGTAACGTTTGTCGCGTTTGAAAACTTCTAATCATATTGATGTATTTCATATTCAGTTTAACTTAACTTAATGAAAACCATGAATTGTTTTACAAGATATAACGGCATATTGATTTGAATTGAATTGAATTGAATTGAATTGAATTAAGTTGAATTGAATTGAATTTATTTATTCACCACCATTGAAACATCGAGAAAAAAAGGATATATATAAATGTACAACGTCAATATAACATAAATACATGACATGAGTTATCAAAAATACATGTTCTACAGAGATATACATGTACGTTATACAAATATTAAAAAACAGTTATAAGTAATTTTAGTGTCAAGAGTAAAACAATAAATGACTAGTTACATTGAGTTTGTGATCGATGGTAAAATAGAGTAAAAAATAGCTCATGTGCTAGTCGAGTCTGGCTCTCGCTATGTAAAGCCTGAAGTAAAGTTAATTGAAATATACACAATGTGTTTCCAAATCCTATAAATAAGATTTGAGTATAATATTACAATTTACAAAAACGAGACTGTTTGCTATATGTACATCTACTATCTATCACACTGTGTGCGCGCTATATTCTGTAAGGGAAAGACGTATTTAAGGAAAGACGTGAGGAAAATGATAAATAATAAATGAATAAAAACTACATTAAACCTAAACATGCTCTTAAATTGCTTTTGTCATTATGTATGCGCCTTTTTTCACTTGAGTATTTTGTTGATGTGAAAACCAATGAAAGTCGGAATGGGAGAAAAAAATACTTCTTTCAATTGAATGATTTTTTTGTTATAATATCAGGGCGTATAAAATACGATATAAACATATAAATAGGAGACTCGGCTGTTTAAATATTACGAAACTGTCAGAATCGGGTGACCACTCCCCGTGCCCGAATTGCAATTTTATAACTCGGGATCCGGAGCTAGGCCGCGGGGTGGTCCCCTTTCAGCACTCTGTCTTTTAGTTTATGGCAAAATAGCCCCTAAACAACCCGAAACTATAATAAATCTAATTTTCTTAGCTCTCTCAACCTGATGGTGAATAGGACAATATAATTACGTAAAGGTCAAAGATAGAATATCTTCTTTATATACTTCTCTCCTTTTCGGCCGGATGTGTTTAGCATGTATACCGCCAACTCCAACATTCCAATTGTAATCTGGAAGGAGGACCGTTCCACGAGACTTTGCCAACAGTAATTTGAATCTAACTTTAGAGGTCTAATGTAATGGGAGGGGTAACAGAAATATAATTAAATTTTGACACGGGTTTATATGTGCTCTACAGACGTTTGACCAAATGAGATCGAATTTTTATTGGGCGATCACTTTTAGGACTATAAACCTCAATCTGCTTG
This sequence comes from Strongylocentrotus droebachiensis, assembly GCA_035222895.1. Lineage (NCBI taxonomy): Eukaryota > Metazoa > Echinodermata > Echinoidea > Camarodonta > Strongylocentrotidae > Strongylocentrotus > Strongylocentrotus droebachiensis. Next base: position 188,787 of record JAVYIG010000640.1, read on the forward strand.
TTTTTCAAAGGTCGGTGGGAATTCCCAGTGCCTAAAAATAGACTGACCACGCTAAATTCATATCAAAGGCGCCGTGAGTGTGTGTGTGGGGGGGGGGGGGGGGCCAAAACGCATTTTATGCCACACTAAATACATATACGTGTATACAGGGCGTATCATAATAAAGGATATTGAAGTTTAATGACGATTTATATGAAAACTACTGATTTCATAATCAAGCATTTTATGTCTGTTGTAAAGGACAGAATGTCCTCTTTTTAATGACACCCCGATCATACTACTACTGTCACAGTTGACTGAATAACAAAGCATTGCTGTCCACCATGTGAAAGGTGCACTGTGACAAGTTAGCATTCACAGATAAATTATAAAGATTAGTGCTTGTGTCAGCCCAGACATATTGAAATGCTGAACAATGAGTGGATTATGTGTCTAAGAAGGAAATGTTATCAAACTTGGCACAGTGCACCTTTCACATGGTGGACAGCAATGCTTTGTTATTCAGTCAACTGTGACAGTAGTAGTATGACCGGGGTGTCATTAAAAAGAGGACATTCTGTCCTTTACAACAGACATAAAATGCTTGATTATGAAATCAGTAGTTTTCATATAAATCGTCATTAAACGTCAATATCCTTTATTATGATACGCCCTGTATACTAGTACTACTTACGATTAGTGCAACACTACATCGAAAAGGCAAATAGTTTACATGTTTACTGATTTCATTTAACACCTAGACCAAAATAGTGACGGGAAAAGAGGTGAGTGAATGTTTGTGTTATTTCCAAAAGAAATGTGCATATGGTGACATTTCAATACTTTCGTTTTTACATCGACGTATATAATAATGAATATATAAACTATAACTATTAGGCAGACTTAACTCCCATACACTTTTTAGGCTTCGTTTGTAACTGGTTTATACATTTATTTTTTTCATAGCCAAACCTGGGTCTAAATCACTGAACTCTTCGCTATATACATGATGTAGAATTCAGTGATCTAGATGTCTCTGAGGTGCGATTGAGCTAAGACCACGATGGGAAAGATGGGTGTTTAGGAAATGATATCAGTTTGAAGAAGAACGAAGACAGGCTGCAAAAACAAAACTACACAAAACAGTACAAATATTAGAAACCAGACCATATAAGACTGTAATAATTTACTTGATCGTGACCTCGGGATCAACGTTTTTTTGCGTTAGAAAACTTGTTATCATATTATTGATATCGTTCATATTACTATTACTAAGATTTTTTTTATTATTGTTATTATCATTATTACTTTTATTATTGTTATTATTATTTTCGTTAATATTATTAAGATTATTATATTAAACATTAAATTAAGAGCGACCAAGAAACAATTTTTTTCCAAATTTATCATCCATTGCTACATTTAATTGATGAATAACAATAACTATTTTTAGTCAAAATATAACGGTATATCATTTGTTGTGCACGTTATATTCTGTTGGGGGAAAGGCGTGAGTAAAATAATAAACACCCCTGTTAATAAGATCAGATGAATCGAATCGAATCGTGGTCGAGTGGATATGTCACCGGACAGCGGATCACAAGGTCCGCGTTTCGAGTCCCTCCGCGGCACTAATGTCCTTTGGCAAGACATTCATCTACATTTACCTCACCTCAACCCAGGTCCCAGATCAAGCCGCTGCAGAACGAGCCGTTCATCGCCTTGAATCTTGCATGGCTGATGTTCTTGATTGGTTGCTCGCACTTTCCTTGAAATTAAATTTTGACAAATGTGAATTCCTTATATTTGGTTCCAAAGTACAGCTTAGTAAAGTTAACATCAATTGCATTTCATTTTCTGGCCACATAATTCACTTGTCACAAACGTGTCGCAATCTCGGTGTTATGTTTGACTCACATATGACAATGTCTAACCAAGTTCTTAATATTTGTAGATCAGTAAGGTACCAATTGCGTAATATCGGTTTTATTCGTAAATATTTGTCCAAGTCTGCCACCGAAAAATTAGTTCACGCTCTGATTTCCTCTCGTCTTGATTTTGGCAATGCCCTCCTTATCAATCTACCCCAGAATCTACTGTCCAAGCTCCAGAAGCTTCAAAACGCTGCAGCTCGTATTGTTTCTCTGACCACCAAGCGTACCCACATTTCCCCAGTTTTGCAGTCGCTACACTGGCTCCCAGTAAAAGATCGCATTGTTTTCAAAATTTTGTTGCTTACCTTTCATTGCGTTCACGGCTCTGCTCCTCAATACCTTATCTCTCTAATCCAAAACTACACTCCTGCAAGACCTCTACGCTCATCCACTTCCAATTTTCTTGTGACCCCCAAAATTACCAAAACGTGGGGGAAAGATCATTTGCATACTCTAGTCCTAAATTATGGAATGGCCTTCCTGAAGACATCAACAAAATGTTTATCCTCTGATTCTTTCAAAACTCATCTCAAAACATTCCTTTTCAAGTCTTGATAGTTTTTCCTGTTTACACGCGCCTTGAGCACTCCACAGAGTGGATTTGGCGCGATATAAGTTACATTATTATTATTATTATTATTATTAAATGAGTACCTGGTAGGATTATTCCTTGAAATGAACTGTGCGCTAATAACGACTGCCGGAGCTAAAGCTAGGGTAATAATTTCCAAAGCTCTTTGGACGCACATAGGGACGTTTTATAATGTGATACGCGCTATACACAAGAAGTGAATTTTATTATTATTATCATAAGGCCTTTTATTCCTTTTCTTTTATCTCGTATTCCTGTAGAATTCGAATCATGGCTGATGCATTGAAGAATGCCATTGCTCAGAGTCTGGAGTGTCCTGTATGTCTGAATACCTTCACCGACCCCAAGATCCTGTCTTGTTCTCACACCTACTGCAAGACCTGTCTGGATAACCTCTTGGAATGCCATGGTAATGACCAGATGCTCCGATGCCCTGTCTGCAGAGCTGAAACCCAGGTCCCAAACCAAGATGTCAGCAAATTACCGGCAAATCTAGCTTTGAAGTCTCACATAGAGGACGTGAAGAATCAATATCAGTTTTGCACGAATTGTGAATCCGAGGACAAACCCCAAGCTGTTGTCTATTGTCAAGACTGTGGCACGTATCTCTGTATCACTTGTCACAAAACACATTCTCAGTGGAAAAATTTCGTCAGTCATGAGGTCTTAGCCATGAGTGAGATCGTATCAGGGAAGGTGTCAGTACGTAGGTACCGTAAATGCAGAAAACACCCTAAAGAAGATGAGGAGTGCTTCTGTTCCGACTGCAGGAGGTTTGCCTGCTTCAGGTGTGTTGTTATGGATCATACAAGGGAAGGACATGGGATCATCGAGGCAGCTGTTTATGAAGGCAACCATATGAAGAGTATCCAGGACTTCAAATCCAAGACGGACAAGAAACGCTCTTCCTTTCAGAAATACGTTGATTTCATTGATGAACAGAAGGAGCGTGTGAGCAATGTTCAGAAGCAGTGTACAGATGATATCAATAAAGTATATGAAGAATCAGTCCGGCAGTTGTCAGAGAAGAAAGAAATCCTCCTTGGTGAAGTCAAGGGTAGGACTGAAGAAGTAAAGAAAGAACTGGACAAAATGAAGAAATCGGCTCAGGAGCACATCACTCACTTGATCACCGTAGCTGACGTGATAACTACTAGAACAAAAATACCGTTAGATATGGATGCTTTGGCTGCACACGACACTCTATGTCACGACTTGCAAGAGGCTTTGAAACAAGAAGATCCTGACTACAGGCAGCCGAGGCGATGGAGCAAGAAAGGAAAAAGTGTCAGTTTCAAGAGGAACGTTGGAATGGACGAGATAGCTCTCGGTAAGATCGTAAATACAGTTGCAAAGAACATCACTTTGCCTGCTAAGGATAGCATGAATGCCATGGTTGGTACACCTGACGGTAGGATGGCAGTGGGATGTCACACAGGTGGCGTAGAAATCTTCTCTGCTGATGGCCAGCTCCAGCAGACAGTTTTCAAGAATGTTAAGATTCGTGGAGTAGGATTTCTCTCTGATGATCGGTATGTTACACTTGATGGCTAAAACAATATCTCACTGTACAGACTAGATTACACAAATTTGAATGTAATGTTTAAGACTCTGAGTGACGATGAAGGTGGAATGGCTAACCTCACTGTAGATAGTGAAGATCAGATCTATGTTAGCTACAGAAGAGCTCAAAAGATCCAGGTATTCTTACCAGCAGGTGGGAAGGTGATCAGGGTGATACCATGTGATACACCTAAACAGATTACTAGTTATGATAATTACCTAATCACCGCATCCAGGGATACAATACGATTGATTTACAAGCAAAGTGCTGTAAAATATAATTTAAAGACATTAGGTGTTAGCCCACATGCTGCTGTGTCTCAATGGAACACAATTCTGATAGCCACTGTGAAGCACGATTTAGGTTTAGTCAGCATTGATGAGTACACTAACGAGCTGAAGCATGTCCAGAACCTTGTCTTGGATTACAAGATTGAGAAGCCTAAGAGAGAGTGGTACTATCTCCAGCAGTACCGATCAGGAGAGATCGCTTTCTGCACTCCTGATAGACTCTATTTATATCCCAATAGCCTATATTCCACTGAAAATAGTGGATGAATCCCCATTTCTTGCACTGCATGATGCAGTCTTCAGGCCCGTAGGAAGAGGGGGCGGTGCGATGTGTGCGACTATAGACCTCTTTTTTTCCTGGTCAAAACAGGCACGTTGAAAAATTATATGATCATGTGGGTGTGTTAGAGAGAACGAGAATATGGGTCCGTTGTGTTAGTTGGTGAGTGCGTGTGAGTGATTATACTAGTTTCACTTGTTTTAGGTTCTTTTCTTGTTGAATTTGTCAAATATCTGTAAAAACAGATCGATAACCCTAACCCCTAGGAGATTATGGTGTTGCATCTGACTGTTGTCATAGCAACTCTATTGGGGACATCCCGTCTCGCCAAAACCAACCTGAAATTAAAATAACATTTATCTTCTAAGAGGCCTGTTTTTTCTGTGACTTCATAAAGTCATTATATATAAAATCCAGTGGAATCAGTTATATTTTGAGCTAGATGAAATAGAGTTTTGGTGAATATTTTAGAAATGACATTCCTAGACCATGTAGATCAATTTTGAATGATTGAACTTTTATAAAATATAAAAAGTAACCTTTCTTTTAATATACTTCTGACGTATGTATTTTTCAAGATTTTGTTGTTGATGATGAATCTTCATGTGACTTATTTGGTAGCTGTTATAAATGTGTAAATAATGATGTAGACACAATTCAATTGTGGACTATTTTCCAGGCGGAAATAATAATTCTGGTGATGGACTCTATGTACTGCCGTTTAATACAAATAGTTTTTTTTTTCTTCATTTACTATGATGCATTTCAGATCACTGTCAACCTAGATGTTATTTTTACCCAGAATCATGAGAGGAAATGCCACTTTGTCAAAAAAAGGAAGTTCCCTTCCTTTCTGGCTGCTACCTTCCAAGCAATTATGATATTGTTGTACCATTGCAATGCATTTACATGTTTTCTATTATTTTCTATTTTACAAAAATCGGTCTGTGCTCAACTTGAAAGATACTTCAAAGAAAATGATATAATTTATGAATTTCAATCTGGTTTTCGACATGGTTATTCGACTGAAACATGTCTATTCATTTGACTGATTATTTGAGGACAGACAATTCCCAAGGGCGCTTTGTTTGTATGGTGCTCCTTGATCTGCAAAAAGCTTTTGATACAATTAATCATTGCGTCTTATTGAAGAAGTTACAACTAATGGGTTTTAATAAGGCAAGTTTGGAGTTGTTCAGAGCCTACTTATCTAATCGTCACCAAGTAGTGGCCATTCATGATAATCGTTCCAAACTAATGCCTATAACATGCGTTGTTCCTCAGGGAAGTATTTTAGGCCCAATTCTATTTTCAAGTTACATAAATGATATGTGTATGTATTTGTATAAAAGACTTTAAACTATTATTGTACGCAAATGACAGTGTACTACTCTATTTAAATCCTGATCTTATATTGAGGAAAAGCTCAGTGAACAGCTGTGTACGTGTGTCGATTGGATGACTGATAATAAGCTTTCTTTACACTTGGGAAAACAGTAAGCATTTTTTTTGGTTCTAAAAGTAGTTGTAAAAAGTCATTTGAATTCAAAGTGACACACAATAATCAAGTAATCAAGAGAAAAGAATCTGTGAAGTATTTAGGCATTGAGTTGACAAGTACGATTTCTTTTTCATCTTTAGTAGAATCAGTTGTAAAAAAAGCAAATTCTCGTCTGAAATTTTTGTACAGATATCAAAGTTGTATGGATTTAAAAGCAAGACGTATACTCTGTTTTGCTCTTATTTAATGTTTAATTGACTATGCCAACCCTGCATGATATAGTAACATAAACAAGTCAGATCAAAAGAAGTTGAAGATAATACAGAACAAAATGGTGAGATTCATCAACTCTTCTGGTCCAAGGACTCATGTTGGCTACAGCGATTTTTCTAAAGCTGGTTTTCTTGAAGTCAACCAAAGATCGAAACAACTCGTATTGCATCACGTGCATAAAATATATCATACTTAGGTCGAATCATTATATTCGATCCAACTTCCATCTTGTTACTGACTTACATGATCATAATACAGGAAATAGCCCATTCAGCTTTAACTTACCAGAACGAGTAGGTAGTATTGAAAATTCGTTTTATTACAATGCCATAAAACATTGCAATACCCTTCCGGCCAATGGTATAAAGGAAATATAAAACTATGCTCATTTAAAGAGGAAATTTAAGAAATACCTAATACTTGAGAGTCAAAGAAGAGAAGCGAATGACATGTTATATGATTGAAATTTGTATTCTTCTGCCGGTTCATACTTTTCCATTTTGTATATATATATATATATGTATTTGTGCGTTATAGAAATTCTACAAATTCATCATTATTTTCCTCTTCTTCATCCTCCTCCTCCTCCTCCTCCGCTTTTTCTTTTTCTTCTTGTACTTATTATCACTTCAATCATCAGTTTAATGTTGTTATTATTATTATCTTTGATAAGTAATCTGTATGGGACCCCACTGGAAATATTAAGCTCTCGAGCTTTCGTGGGTTATCCTGTTCAAGCTGACTTAATTTTGATCTTTTATTATTGTATGGTGTTGTATGTTGGAAGCTTGGCGAATAAAAATAAATCAATCAATCAATGTGTTATTCCATGTACAAGCGTATGTTTTTTATTCTTAAATAGCAATGGTGGATTTGATTGACTTGAAACAAAACTGTAGTTATTAATACAACGTTTTACATTGTACAAATAGATTTCTTACATGTATTTGCAAAACAGGATATGAACTCTTTGGAGTATACGGGAGGATTAAATGGAGAGGGGGCACAGTCACATTATCTGACGAAACTGTTCTTTGTGCATACTCACACACAGTGGCGTAGACAGGTTCGTACACCTGGGGGGGGGGATGACTCAGGGGTGAATCTAGCTTTTTGCTAAGAGGGGGGGGTTGACCAAAATAATGACGATGCGGAGCATCGTCCACGAGCCGCGAAGCGGCGAGCCGATTTTTTTGGGGGTGTTTATTTGAACCCCGTAAGTGATGTTTTCCTGGCATCTATTAACACAATGGAGACCATAAAAAGCAGTGCATGATAACGTCTTTTTAAATCAAGTAACAGTTAAATACACAGTTATATCCAGAGTTACCATGTGTTTGGTTAAGTTACCAGATGAGTTGAATATCTTCTCACAATATTTGCACTTGAAAGGGTTTCTCTCCAGCGTGCGTTCTTTTTTTTTTTTTTTTTTTTTTTTTTTTTTTTTTTTTTTTTTAGGGGGGGGCCGCCCAAGGGGGGGGGGGTTTAAACCCCCTAACCCCCCCCGTAGATCCGCGCCTGTTTAATCTTGTGGTTATCTTGTGGTTTCCAAACCACAAGATAACCACAAAATACTTGTAAGATTTTCTTTGTTTTACCGTCTGAATTGGCTTTCACCGTGTGAATGCGGCTAATAACAATAAACACAATTACAATAATGAGGATATTATCATCATCATAATTATTATTATTATTAATATTATAATTGTTATCATTATTATTATTACTATTATTATCATCATTATGACTTATTAAGTAAGCAAATATCATTCCCCAAAACCTGGGGGGGGGGGATGATTGTACATGCCATCCCCCCCACCTTGTGAGGTGGGGGGATGCATCCCCCTCATCCCCCCCGTTGTCTACGCCCCTGCTCACACAGACCGCCTGTTTCCTTTTTGTTGTGCGCATGCAGTCGCAAATTAACGTACTCCAAATTGTTCCGAGTCAATGATACAACTCATCCCATGCATCTCCGTACAAGCAGAAAGTACACAAATGTTCAAGCCAGGATCAAACGGTACCATGCAGAACAGCACCGTCGCATTCTTGCCTTATACCCCCTTCACATACACGGATGTTTCTTACGAGTCCTCACGGATCGCCAACTCGTAGTCAATCGTAAGCATCCGTAAATATCTCGCTGGGGTCCGTAAATAACTCATCACAGCTCGCAACAACTCGTAGACAATCTTTAGGATCCGTGAAAGGAGAGGCAAATTTGTTGACATGTCAAAAATCTTCTTACGATTGTCCGCTGATTGATTTTTCTGTAAATGGCTCGTAAATAGCTCTTAACAATCCGTAAGTATCGTAAGGCGCTCGCAACAACACGTAACCATCCTTAAACTGCTCGCAAGAATCCGTAAATGACTCGTAACAATTGTTGTGAACGATGTGTTTACGGATTATTTATGCCCGCGTCACACTGTCCCGAAGTTGAGATAAGATGGACACACGATGAAGGAAAATTCCAAATTCGGCTCTGATCGTAAACACATCGGGCCATATTGTTCCATTCGTGAGGGCATCTGAGGCAATCGTATGACCGCCTGTGGATTTTTCATTTTTCTATCTCTGTCTGTATGGGGTGTGAAATTGCTTTGGGCATAATAATTAAAACGACAACATTCTTGGGGGTAATTTTATAGTATGTCCAGTGTCATATAAGCCCATGTAAAATGGTATAGTTATGTTGGCAAAAGATGAAAATTGTCATTTCCCAAGCTCAATATTGTTTTCTTTAAAAAGCTGTACTTCTAAATGTAATGTCTCAAACCCACTTTTTGAGACAAAAAATCCTGCAGTGTTTTATGAGCTTAAAAAAGAATGGGAATACATTTTTTAAACTTAGGTATCATGTAAAAAAAAATACATAATAATAATTGACAAGTAAGCGCAATCAAATTAACTCTAGAATTTCATTCACAAGGCACTAATCTATTCGACACATCTCATCAAATGACATATTTCCAGAGAAGTTTATGTTACCCAAGCGCGTAGCCAGGATTTTATTTTAGGGGGTGCAGTAGTGAGCACGCGAAGCGCGCTCCCTTAGGGGAGGGGGGGGGGGGGGGAGTTTTCCCCCTTCCATGCGAAGCGCGGAAGTTTTGACGTTTCATTAAATTATTAGAGAAAGAAGACGATTCATTGTACCGTTCTTGATTCTTAATCCTTGTCTGAATTCAGTTTCCCCCTCCCGCGCGAAGCGCGGAAGCTTTGATGTTTCATTAAATTATTAGAGAAAGAAGACGAATCGTTGTACCGTTCTCGACGTTCTGGACAACTAGCCTACTCCCTAGGGCAACCACTCTTTAGGACGACTACCCCCGGGACACTCCCCTCTCTCGCTCTTTATCTCGATTCCAGGGTGCAATTTTGAGCCCAATTGTCCGCCATGTGACCCCGGGATTTCGCCACTGCGACGATGAGCATCCCTAAACCTTGACATATATTATACTCAGTCAATTTAGGGATTCCGAAAAATTATTGTTGGTACAATGCTCAGTCCAATGTTATTTTTTTACCTTAAAGATACTATGTCCCTTTTGCAGCCAACCTCAAATTCTGTAGAACTTTGCAGGAATTATGAATATGTCATGTATATCCTATCTGTGAAATTCAAACGTTAGCAGTGTCCTTATATTCAAATTATGCAAGGAAACCCGTTTACTTGCTAGACTTCACTGTCAGACACTATATGGTCAGTATTGAGTGACTGACTGGCTTTATCTTCCTCTTTGGTAATAACTAAACTGAGCTGTAAAGGATGTGTCTACTACAATAACCCAATTCTTGTAATGGCCAAAATTAAACTGATTGAGTCTTTGCGCAGCATAAAACGTACGACCATGCGGTACAATGATCTGAAAATCAAGACTATTACTTATTGGCTCTATAGCTCCTAAGTCGATTTGACAACTAATAGTCGTTGTTTTCCCACTTAAAGACATTTTCAAGCCCCATTTTTTAAAGGGGAGTTCTAAATTAGTATTATCTTTCAAATGCCATTGGAATTTAACCTTTTCATTTTTGTTGGCCTGCAAAAGGGACATAGTACCTTTAACGTATCCGAAACTATAATAATGGTTAATAGATGTTTAGCGCCATCTACAACAATTCAACTGTTATCTCGAAAGAGGACCGTTATTTGGCTCTAACTTGAGAATGTCTTTGTAATGGGGGGGGGGGGGGGGGGGAGCAACAGAAATAGAATTCAATTTTGACACGGGCATACAATCATAATTGCTCTACAGACGCTAGACAAAATGAGGTCGAGTTTTTATCGGGCGATCACTTTTAGGACGATTAAAACATCAATCTGCTTATCTGTCAAAGGTTAGTGGGAATTTCCACACATAATTATATAGCTGCATTTCTATCCTGGCTGTGTACTAAAACCTGTTCCATTGATTCTCAACATTTCAAACACCACTGTACAAAACTCAACTGATTTCACTAACAATCTGTACTTTAGTGACAATTGATGACACCTAAATAGCAGTACAATACAAAAATCGTGAGTCTACTGTCAAACTTGCTTACAGCCACATCGGCATCGTTGTGTGCATATGTGTGTTATTTGTGTATTGACTATTCATGTGTGCAATTGCTGCATATTGGCACGTTGTGCAGCGCTAAAGGTCAATACGCATTAGCATTGACTCTATGCTGATATAGACTAGTAGACTACTAGACAGTGCACCATTCTATGTCTACTGATTTTATGTAACTCCATGACCGATACGTAGTGATGGAAAATGAGGTAATAGTGAATTAAATTATTTGTCATTTACAAAAGAAGTAGTGTGTGAATTTTTTCGTTTGACATAGTCGTATATAATGATATTAGGCTGATTCCCAGACAGTTTTGCGGCTTTTTTGGTATCTTGTTTATTATAGCTCCATTTTTCTTAAACTGAATTAGTTGGGTCTAGCCTAGAATGACTAGATATCTTTAAGGTGATAAACGGAGGCAATTGAGCTCAGACCAAGAAGATAATAACGGGTGTTTATGAAATGATATCAATTTGGTAAACCATGAAATTATAGTGTGCAAAAACAGGTCTAAAAAAAACAGAGCTTTGAAACGAGACCATAAGAGTCTCGTGTCCTTGATTGAACCCGGAAGTAATCGTGTTAGAAGGATTATGATCTCATTCATAGCATTCATATACAGTGTGAGTCAAAAAAAACTTTACACCTAGGAAATTACTAATAATTTAAAAAATAATTTATGAACAGTGAAGTATTATACATCATATGAAAGAGTGTTTTATCTTGAATCATTTGGTACCATTTTTGGGTGGTATGTGTTCACGCTTGGATGAACAGGAGGTATTGTTTGCGAGAGTGCAATAATCGAATTGCGCCAAAGTATTAAAGTGAGAGAATGAATTGAATGTATGAAATGAGATGCATTACAGATGCTTTTTTCAGTAGCAAAGTCACACACACACACACACGCACACGCACATATGAAACACACACACTAACACACCCACCCACACACACGAGCACACACACAAACATATGATAATGGTGTTCATTTGGAGTAAAATACTTTATTTTTTACTTGATCTTCAAATTGTTAACGATCATCATAATTATGATGATAATGTTAATTCAAATGCTTATCATCATGGATCCTTTGAAGCTTCATTTGTGACCAGCAAGTAACTGTCCGTTCATCTACTCCTCGACATGACCTCCGTCCCTTACGATGCACTTTCTAGCGCGATGGAGCATCTCCTGAAACACTCGACGAAGCATGCGCCTGTCTCTCCCAAGTGCTTCGCTCTCAATCCTGATCCTCTCTCGTAGGTCGTTGAGGTTCGCAGGTAGGCTCTGGTACACCCGAGACTTGAGGTAACCCCAGACGAAAAAATCAAGCGGTGTTAGGTCCGGGGATCGACGTGGCCACTCCACAGGTTCGTTCAGAGCGATGATCCTGTTCCCGAAGAGTTCTCTCAACCTGGTCATCACAATCCTTGTCCTGTGAGCAGGGAACCTTCTTGTGCCCACCAAAGGTGCCTGAAAGGACCGTTTCTCTGACGCCTAAATCGTGCCATCTGATCCAGAGCCGGGACAACCTGATCATCTATCATTCTTAGATAGCGCTCCCCATTCACTGTCTGTTCAAAGAAGAAGGGTCCAAGAAGACTTCCATTTCCAAGAAGGCCGATCCAAACTGTCACATCTAAATTTGCTATGCGAGTGTGTGCGTGTGTGTGTGTGTATGTGCGAGTGTGGCGTGTGTTTGTGTGACTTATTAAGTGTGACTCTGTGTGTGTTTTGATATGTGTGACATGATTAATTTTGGTAGGGATGTTATTTGGATCTGCAAAGACCGAATTAATACCGAAATCCCAATTGTTTTATTCAAACATCACATAAGCATTATTTGGCGCAAGTCGATTTTTGCACTCTCGCAAACAATGCCTCCTATTTATCCAAGCGTGAACACATACCACCCAAAATGGTACCAAACGATTTGGGATGAAACACTCTTTCATATGGTGTATAATAATTTACTTTTCATAAATGATTCTTAAAATTATTAGCATTTTTCTAGGTGTAAAGTTTTTTTTGACTCACACTGTATACGTACAACTTCTCAGTGTTTGTTTGTCGTGCGGAGAAATTTGGGTAAGTTAGTGTGATTTGAATAAGAAATATGTCATTAATTATTATTCTCACATTTTATGTTTATAAAATTGCACATGGAAAACATTTCCAATTGTAATCTGGAAGGAGGACCGTTCCACGAGACTTAACACTTTGGCAACAGTAATTTGAATCTAACTTTAGAGGTTTTTGTATTGGTTGGGGAAGGGGGGGGGGGGTAACATAAATATAATTCAAGTTTGACACGGGCATATATTTGCTCTACAGAAGCCGTGACAAAATGAGATTGAATTCTTATATTGCGATCACCTTTAGGACTATAAACCTCAATCTACTTGTTTTCAAAGGCCGGTGGAAATTCCCAGTACCTAAAAATAGACTGCCACACTAAATGCATACATGTACATGTATGCATACATGTACGTATATACCTACGATTAGTGCAACACTATATTTTAAAAGCAAATATGTTTACTGATTGCATATAGCACCTAGATATATACGTAGTACGTAGTACCAGTACCTAAAAAATGACTGAAAAAATTAATACATGCATGTATAGGCCTACAGTAATTATGATCAGTGCAATACTACATTGTAAAAAGCAAAGAGTATACATGTATACTGATAAAACACCAAGACTGATGAAGTATAATGGCGGAAAAATATGTGTCATTTAGTGAGTTTAAATATAATGTCATTTCCAAAAGAAAATAATGCAGAGACGTTTTTCTATATTTTCGTTTTACATTGTTAATTGTATGTAAATGTATAAGGTTGAATCCCAAGGGCTTTGTTTTGATCAGTTCTGCTTTATATAGTCATAATTTTCCTAATAGACTGAAATAGTTAAGACTGGGCTTAGATGTCTTTGAGGTGATACATGGAGAGCGATTGCGCTCAGGCCAAGAATTAAACCAAGTATAAATATATAAATGCACATGGTAAATATTATACAGTTATTGACTGGCAGGGGGTGTAATATAACATTATTTGGACTACTTAAGGGAGTTATATTTCCCAAGTGGTTATATTTTCCCAAAGCGCGCAGCGCTGAGGGGAAATATGGTCACGACCTTCAGGTCTAAAGAATGTTATATACCCCCTGCCAGTCAATAACTGTTATATTAGATAGCCTTGATTTGATTCTTTTTTTTTTTGGGGGGGGGGTCCATATTTTTTTGGGCCCGAAATTTTTTTTTTTTTTGGGGGGGTGGGGGGGACAATCAAAATTTTAGAAAAAGAAGAGCAAAAAAAAAAAAAAAGTCATAACAAAAAAAAAATGGAAAAAACTTTTTAAGGGGAGAAGAAAAAAAAATCTTGCCCAAAAAAGCATTTTGGGGAAGAAAAAAAATTGAAAAAAAAAACGTGAAAAAAAAATTTCATGAAAACAAATTATTGAGAAAAAATAAAATGACCCTCGGTAATGTTGTAATTGGTGACAAACAGTCCTCAAGAGGGCGACATGTATTGATTGAAAATATATTAATTTCACCAGCTGGTAAAATATAACCGGCCAGGAAAATATAACAATTTGGATCCTCGCAAATGATATCACGTGACGAGCTCTAGACCAATTACATCTCGGTATCTGTCTAAGCTATCTAATATTGCATGTTATTATGTGATTCTTAACATAGATAACATTTTAGCTAGTGATTCTGCTTGATCAGAGCAGTCTATATAATTTGATCCCTATATAAACATGATATTCCTTTTGTGAATATAGTATATTTCAGTGCGCATTAGTACATGTATATAGTACTGCTTTTGATACTTCATCGGCATTAAATGTTGGTACGAAATGTTGCCTACTAAGTTTTAGAGTTGGTCAAAGCCTAAACTTAATGATAAAGATAAAGGGTGAGCTCTGGTAAAAAGAATAGAAAATGAATTCTCACAGAATCATATACTGGCTGAGTAATAAGCATAGAAAGATTAGGAAATCAAGGTACGTAGGCCCGACACCATTTGTGTGGTCCCATATACATCTTTCTGTGTACAGTGCTTGTTACTCTACCAAGACTGGGCCAAATTTATAATGATTTTCATGACTCCAGAACTTTGAAGTACACACAAACACTTACATGCTACATGATCAACTTTTTCGTATCCATTCCACACCTTTTCTTTCACAATGCAATCAGAGGACGGGCAGATGACCAGAACTCACCTTTATCTTTAAGTTATAAGGTTTGTTTATCTTCATATCTGAAGGTAGATCACGGATCATATTTGTTTTCGTTCAAAGGTCACGAATTTCTGATACTAGATTTTGTAATGACTTTTTTTTCCAATGCTAAAATGCTGAAATGTGAATGGTAAAAATTTCTGAGACTTTTGTTTAAAATTGTTGTTTTGTTTTCTATGCTTAAACCATGAGCTTCAAGTGTTGGAATGTATTATGACATACGTCACAACATTTGTCCTAGCATGACTAGTTGCGATACATGTAGGCCTAGAGGTGTTGTGGTCTATCATATTTATAGTGGATTGGTTGCTTGATTGTGAAACACGTGGTTCGCGGTTCGAGTCCCACTACGGCACTAATGTCCATTGACAAGACAGTACTTTACATTGGTCATTTTCCACCCAAACCAGGTGTATAGTGAACTGAATTGGTACCTGGTAGAAAAAAATTCCGTGAATGATTATCAGCGCCTTATCGTGGTAGGTTGGCTAAAACCGAGGTTATAATATGATTGCAGGGCCATCATGGAAAACAGGAGTAAATAATGATAAGGCTAGCTGGGTTAACAATGCATGATTATTATTATTGTCATTATTACTATTATTATTATTAATTATTAATATTACTATCAGTATCATTATTATTAGGCTATTATTATTGTGATATTTATTTGCGTTAATATTATCATGATGATTATACTGTTCATTAACTGAAGAGCGACCAAGGAAACAGTCTTTTCCAAATTCATTATTCATAACTACATCTAATTGATAAATAACAATAATTATTTTTATTAAAGGTACTATGTTCAATTTGCAGGCCAACAAAAATGAAAAGGTTAAATTTCAACGGCATTTGAAAGATAATACTAATTTAGAACTCCCTAAAAAAGGTGGGGCTTGAAAATGTCTTCAAGTGGGAAAACAACGACTATTAGTTGTCAAATCGACTTAGGAGCTATAGAGCCAATAAGTAATAGTCTTGATATTCAGACAATAACCGAATGGTCATACGTTTTATGCTGCGCAAAGATTCAATCAGTTTAATTTTGGCCATCACAAGAAGTGGGTTATTGATGTAGACAAATGCTCATGTACCCTTTACAGCTCATTTTATGTATGTTATTACCAAAGAAGAAAAAAAGCCAGTCAGTCACTCAATAGTGTCTGACAGTGAAGTCTAGCAAGTAAGCGGGTTTCCTTGCATAATTTGAATATTAGGACACTGCTAACGTTTAAATTTCATAGATAGGACATACATGACATATTCATAATCCCTGCAAAGTTCTACAGAATTTGAGGTTGGCTGCAAAAGGGACATAGTACCTTTAAGCAGGCGCGCCGGAAGCAGTTTGGGATTGGGGGGGGGGGGGGCAAACATTCCATGGGGCTCACCTTCCAGGGGCAGTGACGTAATGAAAAAAAAACGTTCGGAAGGGGGGGGGGGCAGACGAAAAATCTGCATCACCACCAGTCTAACACGTTACTTGCAGGTCCCGCGGAACGTTTTTCAAAGTGGAGTATTAACGATCGGGTAGAGCGTAAATTGGCGTGGGGTCCAGGGCATGAGCCTCGGCAGGGGGTCAAGGGGCTGAGCCCCCGGAAGCTCAGGGGTTTTAGGTATTTAATTACAGTCAGATGAGCATCCAGGGGCCCTCTTTAAGGCCATTGACGTGTTCCAGGGGGCAGAGCCCCCGAAAGCTCAGGGGTTTTAGGTATTTAATTAGGGTCAGATGAGCATCCAGGGGCCCGCCTTAGGGCCCTTGTTGGGGTCCAGGGGGCAGAGCCCCCGGAAGCTCAGGGGTTTTAGGTATTTAATTACGGTCAGATGAGCACCAAGGGGCCCGCCTTAGGGCCCTTGGTGGGGTCCAGGGGGCAGAGCCCCCGGAAGCTCAGGGGTTTTAGGTATTTAATTACGGTCAGATGAGCACCCAGGGGCCCGCCTTAGGGCCCTTGGTGGGGTCCAGGGGGCAGAGCCCCTGAAAGCTCAGGGGTTTTAGATATTTAATTACAGTCAGATGAGCATCCAGGGGCCCTCTTTAAGGCCATTGACGTGTGCAAGGGGGCAGAGCCCCCGGAAGCTCAGGGGTTTTAGGTATTTAATGACGGTCAGATGAGCATCCGGGGGACCGCCTTAGGGCCCTTGGTGGGGTACGGGGCGGAGCCCCCGTAAGCTCTGGGGTTTTAGGCATTTAATTACGGTCAGATGAGCATGTTTTATACCTTATTTGTGACATTGGCAGGTCACTTATTTTTTCTCTCCGTCTTTCTTTCTTTTTCTCTTAAACAAACTTCTTCAAAAAGTGAGGGGAGGGGGGGATGGGGGGGGGGGGGGGAGCTCGAGCCCAGCCACTTTGCAGACCATGACATAAAGCCTTCTAAATAAGCGTATTTTTCGTCCGACTGTAATTTGGGAATTTCTTATTTGCCAACAAACGCATAAAAAGGTGTGACTTACATAAAAAATGGAGAAAAAATACCGGAAAATCATGTCATAACAGCAACATTTGTAAATCACTGGTATCGAATAAGAAATACACCCCCCCCCCCCATCATTACGCCAGCGTTCAGGGGCTCATGTCTTCTCACCCCTATAACAACAAAAAACAGACACGTTTTCCCATTCTCGCACAATATGTCAACGATATGCGCGTATCGCTATTATACAGACCTCCATTGATCAATACCGTATAGGTGGCATGCGCAATGTTTAAGAAATTAAATTCCTGTGAACTTTCCTTTTCTTTGAATGGAATTAATATGTGATTTAATTCAGGTTTTTATTATTGTTATGTTCTTTGGGGTTAAAAATACAAACCATGTTTACTTCTTTACTGCTTTTTTTTTTTTTTTTTTGAGGGGGGGGGGGGGGGCGTTTTGGGGGGGGGGGGCAAAAATGCGTTTTGCCCCCCCCCCACTTTTTTGATTGGGGGCAGCTGCCCCCCCTGCCCCCCCCCCCCCCACTTCCGGCGCCTATGCCTTTAAGATATTACGAAATATAATATTTTTGTGCGCGTTATATTAATACGATAAGGGGGGTGTTTCACAAAGACTAAGATCGACTTTAAGTTGGATTTAACTATGGTAGGCCATTCATGCCACTAGTTCCTCTAACCATTCCTGGCATTGGTTTATCAAGGGACGTACACATCGTGGTCACAAATCTACAGAATTTACCTTTTTTGATAGTATTATCTAAAGATCAACCAGTGGCACGAAAGGCCTGCCATAGTTAAGTCCTACTTAATATCGATCTTAGTCTTTGTCAAACACCCCCAAGATGAATCGAATCGAAGGTGTCGTGGTCGAGTGGATATGTCATCGGACTGTGGATCGCAAGGCCTGCGGATCGAGTCCCGCCGCGGCGCTAATATCCTTTGGCAATACATTAATCTATATTTATACATGCAGGTAGGATTATTATTTGAAATGCACTAGGGCGCTGATAACGGCTGCCGGAGCTAAAGCTAGGGTAATGATTTTCAAAGCTCTTTGGAAGCGCATAATTATGGACGTTATATAATGTGATACGCTTTACGAGAACTGAATATTATTATTGTTATCATCATGCTTTTTATTCCTTTTCTTTTATCTCGTATTCCTGTAGAATTCGAATCATGGCTGATGCATTAAAGAATGCCATTGCTCAGAGTCTGGAGTGTCCTGTATGTCTGAATACCTTCACCGACCCCAAGATCCTGTCTTGTTCTCACACCTACTGCAAGACCTGTCTGGACAACCTCTTGGAATGCCATGGTAACGATCAGATGCTCCGATGCCCTGTCTGCAGAGCTGAAACCCAGGTCCCAAACCAAGATGTCAGCAAATTACCGGCTAATCTAGCTTTGAAGTCTCTCATAGATGACGTGAAGAATCAATATCAGTTTTGTACGAATTGTGAATCCGAGGACAAACCCCAAGCTGTTGTCTACTGTCAAGACTGTGGCATGTATTTCTGTATCACTTGCCACAACAAACACTCTCAGTGGAAAAACTTCCTCGGTCATGAGGTCTTTGCCATGAGTGAGATCCTATCAGGGAAGGCGTCAGTACGTAGGTATCGTAAATGCAGAAAACACCCCAAAGAGGACGAGGAGTGCTTCTGTTCCGACTGCAGGAGATTCGCCTGCTTCAGATGTGTTGTCATGGAGCACACAAAGGAAGGACATGGGGTCATCGAGGCAGCTGTTTATGAAAGCAACCATATGAAGAGTATCGAGGACCTCAAATCCAAGACGGACAAGAAACGCTCTTGCTTTCAGAAATACGTTGATTTTATTGATGAACAGAAGGACCATGTGAGCAATGTTCAGAAGCAGTGTACAGATGATATCAATAAAGCATATGAAGAATCAGTCAGGCAGCTGACAGAGAAGAAAGAAATCCTCATTGTTGAAGTCAAGGGTAGGACTGAAGCAGTAAACAAAGAACTGGACGAAATGAAGAAATCGGCTCAGGAGCACATCACTCACTTGACCACCGTAGATGACTTGATAACCACTAGGACAAAGATACCGGTAGATATGGATGCTTTGGCTGCACACGACACTATATGTCAAGACTTGCAAGAGGCTTTGAAACAAGAAGATCCTGACTACAATCAGCCGAGGCAATCGAGCAAGAAAGAAAAGGTGTTAGTTTTAAGAGGAACATTGGAATGGACGAGCTATCTCTCGGTAAGATCGTAAACGCAGTTGCAAAGAACATCGCTTCACCTACCAAGGATGGCATGAATACCATGATTGATACACAATTCGGTAGGATAGCAGTGGATGATAGGTATGTTATACTTGATTAATCAAACGATATCACACTGTACACAATCAAATAAGTCACAAACCTAAAGACAAAAATACTGAAAGACAGTGGTACTATCTCCAGCACTATACCAATCGGGAGAGATCACTTTCTGTATTCCAGACCTGATAAACTCTCTCTGTTTAAGTGGCATCAACCATGACAATGTCATAAACAAAATTGAACGAAGTCGGAGGGGATACAGTAACGCTGCCGCCAGGGGCGTAAATCCCGGGGGATGGGGGAGGGGGGGGGGGGGGCTGCATCCCCCCTGGCTTGAAGTAGGGGGTGGCCTGTACAAACATCCCCCCTGATATTACCCCCCAAAAAAAGAGAGAAAAAAAAGGAAGAAGAAGAAGAAGAAGAAAAAATGTGATTGTTCCAAAAAAACTTATGGGACGAGAGGATGATATTTAGGGGCAGCAATGCATGTGATGTTTGTGTAGGTCTATGAATGAATTCATTTGTTGTTTATATTGAATTAATTGAATTAAATTCGGATAAATAGGGTTTAATAAGAGTCGAAAACGGTGCAACGAATCGTCTACTTTCTATAATAATTAAATCAAACGTCTAGGCTTTTCGCGCTTCGCGCGGGAAGCGGGAAACTGAATTCAGACAAGGATTAAGAGTCGGGAACAGTACACCCAATCGTCTGCATCCTCTAATAATTTAAGGAAACGTCAAGGCTTCCGCGCTTTGCGCGAGAGGGGGAAACTGAATTCAGATAAATAGCGCTTATTAAGAGACGAAAACGATGCATCGAATCGTCTGCCTTCTCTATTAATTTAAGAAAACGTAAAGCATTCCGCGCTTCGCGCGAGAGGGGGAAACTGAATTCAGATAAATAGGGCTTATTAAGAGTTGAAAACAGTGCAACAAATCGTCTTCTTTCTATAATAATTAAATCAAACGTCTAAGCTTTTCGGGCTTCGCGCGGGAAGGGGAAACTGAATTCAGACGAGAATTAAGAGTCGAGAACATTACACCCAATCGTCTGCTTTCTCTAATAATTTAAGGAAACGTCAAGACTTCCGCGCTTCGCGCGAGAGGGGGAAACTGAATTTAGATAAATAGGGCTTATTAAGAGTCGAAAACGGTGCAACGAATCATCTTCTTTCTATAATAATTAAATCAAACGTCTAAGCTTTACGCGCGGGAAGGGGAAACTGAATTCAGACGAGAATTAAGAGTCGAGAACAGTACACCCAATCGTCTGCTTTCTCTAATAATTTAATAAAACGTAAAAACTTCCGCGCTCTGCGCGGGAGGGGTAAATCGAATTCAGACAAAGATTAAGAGTCGAGCACGGTTTAACAAATCGTCTACTTTCTCTAATAATTTAATGAAATGTCAAAGCTAAAGAGGAAGAAACTGAATTCATACAAGGATTTAGAGTCGAGCACGGTTCAACGAATTGTCTACTTTCTCTAATAATTTAATAAAATGCCAAAACTTCCGCGCGGGAGGGGGGGGGGGGGGGCCGGGGGCCGGGGGGAACTGAATTCGGACAAGGATTAACAGTCGAGAACGGTACAGTAAATCGTCTTCTTTTCCTAATAATTTAATGAAATGCCAAAGCTTTCGCGCGGGAGGGGGTGGGGGAATTCATTCAGACAAGGGTTAACAGTCGAGAGCGGTACAATAAATCGTCTTCTTTTCCTAATAATTTAAGGAAACGTCTAAGCTTCCGCGCTTCACGCGGTAGCCCTATCACCCACACCCCCTAATGAGCGCGCGTCACGCGCTCTTTGAGTGATTCGCCTGCTCACTATACCGCCCCTCCCTAAAATGAGATCCTAGTTCCGCGCCTGCATTAAAATATATAGCTATGATGCTGACTAAGTACGAAATTATTCGTATATTTATGTCGTCGAGGAAAAGGACCATTTGCGCATACGCAAATACTATAGATAGTCCGTAGGAAAAACAATTTAGCCTTCGGCCCCGGGTATTTAGGGTTAAATTTGTAAATATTGGGACATTTAATTTTGTCGGTAATTGCGGCTAGTTTTGTCGGTAATCGTTGGCCTCTTCACCCCCCCCCCCACTCAAAAAGATCTAGCGACGCCCCTGACCATTATACATCATTTTCTATTAAAGTGATGGGACTCAAAATAAAGAGTTCGCATCTTCCTGACGAAATACTCAATCTTTATGTTACTACTTGAAAGTGTGTCGTCTTATTTCGGAGTTCATTATTATAAAACACTACAGTTTAATTTGCAGCTGTCAGTATTTCGAAATATGTCCAATTCTTTTACTTTATGGTTGTCAAATTTGGCATGTTCGTGCATGCATGTATGCATGTATAAATTTATGTACATGTATTTGTTGTTTGTTCGTTTGTGTGTTTGTGCGTGCGTGCGCGATCGCGCGCGCTTGCGTAAATTAGTGTGGGCGTGTGCTCGTGCTAGTATGCGATGGCTATCGCCGATCACCCCCCCCCCCACTCCTCGGTACGGATTTACGCCCCTGGCTGCCGCTCATCCCTCCACCCTTCCGTCTGTAACAAATCTGGTTTCCGTTCGATAACTTTGGCAATATGTTCGGTTGGTAGAAGCTTAGAAACTAAATGTTAAATTTAATAACGTTTGACGGATTGTAAAGGCATCGTTAACAATGTTTCCTGGTTTACAAATCTGTTATCAGTGTCTGTGATATGGTGTAATATTGAAGCCCAACAAAAATCATGAATTGCTTTAAAAGGGGAAAAATCTTTAAGTTACCAGTTTTACCATACGCCTTTTCCCTGATTGACTGTAGTGTTATAAAAAAACTGTTCAAAACCGTTTGGCAAAGTGTTTTTGACATTTCTAATTCCAATCATAAATATCTTGGTAATCAGACAGGCGATCGGCTTGTAAAAGTCACAGAATTCCTGACCTAAAGGATTATAATTATGATTGCAGCATGAGCTAAATTCAATCCAGGTTTTGCTTAGAATCTGAGGCAAAGTTACCCTATCCCTTTAATGAAATTTGATATGAAGGTACATGGTATCAACACATAGCCCAAGTTCAATTTCGGAGTACTAGTATATTGGTCAAAGGTCCAAGGTCATAGCTCATTAAATATGCGAAAAAAGCTAACCATTCGAAAAAAAAATTGTTTTCGTTCGATAACTTTAGTAGGCCTAATGTTTGACGGATTTTATTGAAATTTGATATGACTGTACATGGTATCAAAATACAGCCTAAGTTCGATTTCGGAGTATGTAGTCCAAATTTCAAAGGTCATAGTTCATTGAATATGCAAACATATATAATTATGTATCATTGTAATCATTGTCATAAATCAGACTTCACTACTTGCGCCCTCTATATAGCCAACAATGCCTAAGCGGTACCGTTTGGTCCCCCATGGTCCTCTTTTTCTTATGTTAATTGAGAGCTAATTTGATGAGATAACCACCTGCCAGTGACCAAGCAAGGAGGTATTGTCCCTCATGGCCAAACTTGTGCAGATAGGCTTTAATTGCTGGCTTTGATTCCAGAGATAGGAACACTAACGAGTAACATTTTTTTAATTTTTCCATCCCAGTGAAGATGACAGAGTTGCATCTGCAAATGCAGGATTTTTCTCTTCTGCAGCAAGAGCAACACCTGCTGATGATAGAGCTGCTAGATTACTCCCCATATTCAGGCAGGTTGTTTCTTTCTTTTATCACCTTCTCTTACGTTATTCTTTGTTTTTATCATTCTTCTTTGTTTCTTCTTTCAATCACCTTCTCTTATGATATTCTTTGTTTTTAACATTCTATCACTCTCTTTTTCTGTCTTTCCTGTTGTTATTCTTTGTTTCTTTCTTCTATCACCTGATCTCTTTTCTTATTCTATGTTTTTATCATTCTTCTTTGTTTCTTCTTTCTATCACCTTCTCTTATGATATTCTTTATTCTTCACATTCTATCACTTTCTTTTTCTGTCTTTCCTGTTGTTATTCTTTGTTTTTCCTTTATTTCTTCCTTCTATCACCTTCTCTCAAGTATTCTGAGAGGTCTAATCCCTCATGGCCAAACTAGTGCAGAGGGGCTTTAAAGGCATTTCGTTTAACAATGAGGTTTTTGCTCAATTCCATAAGTAATGTTGTTGAGTATGTACATCAAAGGTCAACACAAATCATTGAAAATGCAAAAATTGCTGAATATAGGCCATTTGGCGAGGGGATGTTATGCTCTGCGTTGAATTGTTAATAATGGTCATTGTCATAAATCAGACTTCTCTACTTGCGCCCTCTATATAGCCAACAATGCAAAAGCGGTACCTGTTGGTCCCCCATGGTCCTCTTGTTCTTATGTCAATTGAGAACTGATTTGATGAGTTAACCATCTGCCAGTGACCACGCAGGGAGGTCTAATCCCTCTTTGCAAAACTAGTACAGTGAGACTTTAATAAATGTATTAATTGCTGGCCCAGATTCCAGAGGTAGGAACACTAACAATTAACATTTGTTTCATTTTTTCCATTCCAGTGAAGATGGCAGAGTTGCATCTGCAAATGCAGGATTTCGAGCTCCTGCAGCAACTTCAACACCTGCTGTAAGAGTTTTTATACCAAGCGACACAACCAGGTAGGTTGTTTCTTTCTTCTATCACCTTCTCTCATAATATTCTTTGTTTTTATTCTTCTTTTTTGTTTCTTTCTTCTATCGTCTTCTCTTATGTCATTCTTTAATTTAGTCGTTCTTCTTTGTATCTTTCTTGTTTCACCTTCTCTTATGATATTTTTTGCTTTTATCATTCTTCTTTGTTCTTCCTACTATCACCTTCTTTCATGACATTCTTTGTTTTTATCATTCTGCTTTCTTTTTCTGTATTTCTTGTTGTTTTTCTTTGTTTCTTCCTTCTATCACCTTCTCGGATGTTATTCTTTGTTCGTATTAATATTATTTGCTCTTCCTATCTTTCTCTTTGCTTTTCCTTTGTTTCTTTCTGCTATGACCTTCTCTTATGTTATTATGGGAGGTCTAATCCCTCCTGGCTCAAACTAGTACAGAGGGGCTTTACATGCATATCGTTTAACAATATATCCAGTTTTACAAATCTGAGATGCATGGCCCTACGTGTTATCAGTGTCTGTGATATGGTTTGATATTAAAGCCCAACAAAAATTGCGGTTAAAAATGATCATGAAGTGCTTAGAAAAAGTAAAAATCTTTGAGTTACCGGTTTTACCATACCGGTACTCATTTCCCTAATTGACTTGTAGTGTTATAAAGAAAAAACTGTTCAAAACAGTTTGCAAACAGTTTTTGACATTTCTAATTCCAATCATACATATCTTGATTATCAGACAGGCGATCGGCTTGTAAAAGTCATGGGATTCCTGACTGACCTAAAGGTTTATAATTTCGATTACAGCATGAGCTAAATAAAATCATGGATTTTGTTTAGAATCTGTGGCAAAGTTGCCCTATCCCTTTGATGGAATTTGATATGAAGGTACATGGTATCAAAAGATAGCCCAAGTTCGATTTCGGAGTACTAGTATATAGATCAAAGGTCCAAGGTCATAGCTCATTTAATATGAGAACAAATCTAATTATTCGAAGAATTTTTTTCGCTCGATAACTTTATAGTAGGTCTCATGTTTGACGGATTTTATTGAAATTTGATATGACTGTACATGGTATCAAAATACAGCATAATTTCGATTTCAGAGTATGAAGATCAAATCTCAAAGGTCATAGCTCATTAAATATGCAAAGATATATAATTATGTATCCGAAAATGTGGTTTCCGTTCGATAACTTTAATAATATGTTTGACAGATTTTAATGAAATTTGAAATGAAATAAAGGTACATGGTATCAAAATACAGCATCAGTTTGATTTCGGACTATGTAAGGCAAAGGTCATAGCTCTTTAAATATGCGAAAAAATACCTATTTATATGTGCAAAAATTTGGTTTTGTTCAATAACGTAGGTAATTTCGTTGAGTTTGTATTTCAAAGGTCAACTCAGCCAATTGAAAATGCAAAAAATTGCTACATATAGGCCATTTGTACCTGGCGAGGGGATGTTTCACTTTGCGTTGAAATTGTAATAATGGTCATTGTCTTAATGCGGGACTGCACTTCTTGTAGCTACTTGCGCCCTCTATATAGCCAACAATGCATAAGCGGTACCTGTTGGTCCCCCGTGGTCCTCTTTTTCTTATGTCAATTGAGAACTGATTTGATGAGTTAACCATCTGCCAGTGACCACGCAGGGAGGTCTAGTCCATTTTTGTAAAACTAGTACAGTGAGACTTTAATAAATGTATTTATTCTTCTTCTTTGTTTCTTCCTTCTATCACCTTCTCTTGAATATGTCATTGTACATTTGCTACTTTGTATGATCTATTTGTGTATATTATTCTCTATTATATATTGTTCATGTGCTTTATGTAATGCCAACAACTCAATTTCCAAATGGACCAATACAATTTATCTGAATCTGAATCTCAATTATGAAATTCTTTGTTTTTATCATTCTACCACTTTCTCTGTCCACAGAGGTGGAAGAGGTATTGGAAGTAACCGCACACCCATGCCCAGGCCTCCGCGATCGGCTCTGCAATGGTGGAATAGTTGAGGTACTTTGAATTGAAATTAATGTAAATGTAAATTAAACCCCACGACTATAAATGTTTTAGAATCCAAATTGCCCATTACATAAAAACATAGTACATATTCTTTTCCGACTCCCTAAAAGTTACACCCTAAATCTTTTCCACGTAATAGACTGTAATTGTGTAAATAAGTTTGTCAGTCAATGGCCACAAACGTTTTTTTTAAAGTACTCCTAGGTAATATCTCACCAAAAAAAGCAAAATCTATAGCTATAAAAAAATTAGTACGCATTAGTATTTCTTTCTAGTGGCCCAACAAATACTTGAATACATGTGTTGATATTTTCGATGGCCAGTAAAAAACTAGAGAAAATAATATAAAGGATTTTGTTTTGCAGGCAAAATAGCAAATAAAGTGTAAGAAATCGATTGCACTAGGTTTCTACCAGATACTGAGTGTGTTGCATATGTTAGCAATATTCTAGGATTCAAACAACCTATACAATTACATTTGAACAATTTAAAGCAAAGTATATACAGTATTTACAAATTGCAAATGCATGTACACAATTTGGTGGCGCCATTAACATCTATCTTTCAAACATTTTCGGTGGCCTATACTTAAAATCACATATACCTATTGTATACGTTTATTTATCTAAAAATGAAGGTAACATGGTTAGTTATGTAACTTGTACCTTGTTATAAACATGAAGATAAGGTCTATTGTAAGGTAAATTGTGACATAAATTGTATTTCTAGTGTACACCCTGTTTGCTTTGACAGATAATAAAATAATCACTGCATTATGCAAAATAGTAAATACACTTTTATTTGGCTATGCTCTATAGGATGCCCTTCCCTACCCTAAACAAAATGTAATAAATGTTGTTGTTTTTTCTCTCTCTCTTTCTCATCTCATCTCTATTACGCAGGGATCCATACCTTCTTCTTCTCATCAAGCCATTTCCTCGTTCAGAAGATCGACCACAGATGCACTTTAACACTTCCCAACCAAAAAGGGACATGTGCGATTGAGGGCACATTTATTAAATGCAAGAGGATGTTCCATGCTTATACAAATAATAATACAGTTCAAAAGTACATTATGTGTGAAAATCTGAGATATCCATTACAGTTTAGAGATAATATGTCACTTTTAATTCTGTAGAACTTTGCAGGAATTATGAATATATCATGTATGTCCTATCTGTGACATTCAAACATTAGCAGTGTCCTAGTATTCAATGATAACTGATATATAGATTTATATAAGTAATATCTTATATCTGTGAAATGATAAGACATTTGAGTGCTCTTTTAAAGGAGTTTGGTGATTTTATATTTCAGATATTGTAAGGTAGAGAATTCCATACATCTGGACCCCTACATGTATGTCTGATTGATTTCTGGGATAATGTAGTCTGAGGATTGACCACATGTAAATTCGATAACTGCCTTGTTGAATATGAGTGAACCATGTTATTAGGTTAGAACATTGAAGATAATAAAGTAGGTAACAATCTGATATTGAAACGGAACATAAATATGGCAATTTGGTGGAGGAAGTTAATATCATCAAACTTGAAGCATTTCAGTTTAACGAATAGTGGAGTAGCATGGTATCATCGGATTTTTTTTTTTTTAATAACTTTTTTCGCCCTCTTTGGGCCGATATTTCTCAGTTTTGAATGCTTTAATATTTTGTTCTCTCTAAAAAACGGTTTTATTTTTTTTTAATTTTTGTTAAAGCCGACCATATTTTTGTTTGGCCAAAATCCCACGGCGCACTGCGTTTCGGGCAAATGGGGCTGCCGTGGCCGCCGGGAACATACTGTAAACGTAGCATAAATAGCTCTATATACCACCGCCTCACAATTAAAAAAAAAAAAAAAAAAAAAAAAAAAAAGATTGTATAGGAATTACATGCCCTCTAACTTAAAAGCATTTAAACACTTCACACACCTATCCAACACAAGACAAGGGTACGTTCACATCAATTAGTCAAGGTTGTATACAATATGATATGTAATGAGCAGGTTTTATAATGAGGAAATATGCACGAGCATAACTATATTATCCAGAGAATTTGATTTTATGTTTATTCATAGTAATAGAGGAAAAACATACTTGAATGAAAATCTTTTCTTAAAAAATACTTACAGGTTGTATCATATAATAGATGGAAAAGGATTATTAAAGTCCGACACTTATTTCAGATGTATTGGAATAGAGAAAGAGGAAATATAAATTCTTAAAGAAATCTACGCTAATATACCTGTAGAATGAAAAATAGATTTAACGAAGAGGCAAATTTCATTTGATACTCTAAAAATATAATTTATGTTTACAAAGAAAACTATCCAATTTGAATCGGTCTGTTCAGAGAATTTGTACTAAAAATGCCTGACTTCCCCGTCAGTTTTCATAATTTACAATCATATAATCTGTCGATTACAGCTAGAAATTGAAATGTTTTTTGTCCGTCCGAGAATCAGCACATTAGATAATAAACTAAAAGAATTTTAGTTCAAACTGCTTTATACAATTATTTATGTTAATCGCTGTTTACGGTTTAAATTCATTTCAAGTGATGAAATAATGCTCATTCTGTGATGAGATGAGGATGAGGAAACATAATTATATGCACATATTTGTTTTAATGCGTTGTAGTGAGAAGATTATATGGGAACAACGTAGTGATATCCTGACATGAGCTGGAAGGAAGTTCACATTGGATTGGATGAAGTAAATGAAGATAGGCAAATAATTAATCACGTTGTGTTATTAATCACTGAGATATATATGATATTTTTAAGTAGGGAGAAAAAAAAAAGCCTCTAAGCATTGAGGAAATAAAAGAAAAATTATTTAATATAAGAAAGAAAGACTGCTACTGAACGAAAAATATTGACACTCCATTATAAACGGTGATAATAAACAAGAACATTAAATGGATGCGGACCGGAGGTGATAACTTCCTGTTTAAGTGAGTGTGTAGAAAGATCATAGCTGGGGGATTTCTTGTCCGTTTTTGTTAGCCATAGTCTACCCAATTAACCGGGGTCCGCTCAGTTCGCATTTATGTGTGATTTACCGCTCTCGACTGCCATGGACTGCTCACGTTTTTTTTTTTTTTTGGGGGGGGGGGGGATGTTTTTTTTTATTTTTTTTTTAAAATATTTGTTTTGGGTAAGATTTGTCATCGTTTTGTGTTTTAATTTGGGGAAGGGGGGTATCATGAAAAAAAAATTTCATTCAAAATAATTGAGTTGTGTATATTTTTTATTGTAATGTAATTTGAAATAATTTGTATTTGTATGATATACATGTACATGTATTGAATGAAGTGAATAAAAAATTACTCCAAAAACGACAACACAGAGCTCTCTCTCTCTTCCTTTTCTCTCTTTTCAAGGTAATTGGAATAACATTATGAGAAATACATGTACTACAAAATAAAATTGATAGCTACACAGAGAGACAGAGAGAGAGAGAGACAGAGAGCGAAATAAAGAAAGAGAGACAGAGAAGGAGAGAGAGAGAGAGAGAGAGAGACCTTAAAAACAAAGATATAAGACAGATTGCTGATTGATAGTAAGATATGTAGAGTCAGAGATATTTGGTACTTGGCTGGGACCCCTCCCCCTCCCTCCCCCACCCCTCCAAAAAAGGGCATTTAGACTGCAGGTGGTGTATCATGAGAAGCCACTAATAGACAGAGAGATCAATTGATGAATGGACAAACCAATATATTTACATTTAGACAGACAGAAATACAGATACACAGACAGCTAAATAGATTGCTGGATAGACAGATAACAAGATGAAGTTCACTTTGTTCGACAAATTTCTGCAAATGCTCCTTCACATTTCATGTTTATTATCATCTCAACTCCAAGAAAAAAATATGTCAGACAGTGTAACTTGCGCACCTTGCATGGTGGATGTTGATGACGATAACTCTAACACTTTACTAAAGTCCCACCGTTGACGTATAAAAGACTCAGTGACACCCTTTGTGCTGATACCAAACGATGAATGCGGTTCAACCTTTAATGAAATAAACAGAACACAGTCATAAGCATTGCGTAATATAAATGCCAATGAACATAGATAAGCTGATCAACTAATATTACATCCTTGCTGTATATAATATACACATTCACTCTCCTTCATGAAATATACATGAGCCTATACATATTCATGAGCTTGACCCTGCATTGACCCCTATAACCTGACCTACTTTCTGTCATAGTAGTATACCCCAAATCTGTCTACCCGGCCAATTGCCATTATAAGACACCAAATTAGCTAGATTATAATCACACAGAGTTTTCCTCAAATTCTTATTAAACCTGTTATAATACCAGGTCAGTCATCATATTTAACTCAACACTGTTTACTTTCACTAACGGCACCCTCGCATGTCTATTCATGCGCTACACAACATACACTGGCACAACGTGAGCTTCGTGCATTAACTCCAACTTTCTAACTCAGATTTAGCCCATTCATATTCCTCCATTTTCATATCTTACAGTTTCAACAAGAAAGAAAACATTTAATTTCAATAATCTTAGGTCGACTTCTACTTACAACATTGGGCTTGTGTGTAAACTGACAAATAACGGTGAACTTCAGTACCAAACAACACGACTTGACAAACGTGTTTCAGCTCCTGAACCAAAACAACTTCGCCCTCAACGGCCCTGCTCAGAAATACGAATAAACTCTCGCTTCTGACGTCACAATGCCCATTGATGTAAATAATACAAAATATCTCTAAACTAGAGATAACATCCCGGCCCCTTAAATGCGAAGTTTTTAAAAACTTAACATTTACCCTCTAAATCTAAATCAAAATTCACGACAATCATAAATGTCGTACTTTCCTTGAAATGATTTTACACCTTTAAATCCAGGATTTAAATTCTAGCCTCAAAATGTTATAATTTGTCTGCAATATCCAATACTTCTTCTTACCGGTAATATAAAAAACCCTTTACATAACTCTATTACTGACAAATAGCGTGGTTAAAGGGAATCTGTCTGATTCAACTACAAAAATGTCAAACTGTATGAAAATATGATTACTCATCAATACAACCTGAAATGATTTTTTACATAAACCAACAATTTCTTAGCTGAGCACTGTCAACATGAAACAATGACACTTCTATATAATCTGCATACTTGCATAGTCTCCTTGTGAAATATCTGATTCAATGCACACATAAAGTGCTCACTATCTGAATGTGCAACGTGACAATGCAAAAATAATTTATATCAAGACATCACTATTAAATGTCAAGAAATAATGAAAAGGCATTCAATCTCCAAATTCTCTCGCTATACTGTACTGTACTGCCAAAGGTGCTTTAAATATCGTAAATAATGTCAATTCCAATTAAACCCTTTGACTGACACACGCACAAAAGGCATCATTTATTTGGACAATTGCGAATCTTTGAGTGCTAAACTTTCCTTTATCATTGAATGCATTTTCACACATGGATGAATTCATGGAAATATGAAAGGATGTACACAAGCAAAATACAAAGTTTACAAGATGCTGAAGATAGTCTGCAAGTTCTGCGAGTTCAGATCAAAGTTTATCATAAAGGTCACAGGGTCTGAAAGTTCTGAGATTTCTAAATTATCTCTTCGCTGTGATAAATGTACACCATTCAGCTTCACAATGAAACGTTCTGAACTTGTATGACATTGTCTATCTGGTCAGCGATATATACGCAAAAGGCTAGACGATTGCAGGTGAAACGCGAAAATAACACATTGATCCAAGGTCAAATACGCGAAATTTTTCTGATCCCAGGTCAAATACGCAAAATTCTTCTGATCCAAGGTCAAATACGCGAACAAATATCCCTCATCCGGATTTGAACGTTGAACAACTATGAAAACTTAGTGAATGGTCACATTCGTAGTAGAAACTATTTCTCATTTCAAACAAATATGAGACTTCTTGCTTCACAAATATAATTTCGCGTAAAAAATATCCCTCATCCGGATTTGAACGTTGAACTATGAGAATTTAGTGAATGATCACATTCGTAGTAGAAACTATTTCTCATTTCAAAACAAATATAATACTTCTTGCTTCACAAATATAATTTTGCGTAATTTTCTGGTACTTTGGTATCACATGCTCCAGGCAATCTTGTGGTATTCATATCATCGAAAAATCAACAAACTTTCACATTTGACTTAGACCTTACACTTGTGACTTTTCCACGGATTCAAGCAAGCACAATTTCTGAACAGGTCGCGTCAAGGCTCCTGTGACTGTTTTCACCTTTGCTGAACGAACCAGCTTATCCTTGCTTGGATAGATCTCGATGACTCTACCCAACATCCATTTGTTACGCGGCATGTCATCCATGATGAGGACTACGTCGTCCACAGCGATATTTCTATTTTCATCCAGCCACTTCTGACGCTGCTGCAATGTTGGCAGGTACTCTTTCATCCATCTCTTCCAGAACACGTCGGCCATATGTTGCACTTGTCTCCACCTTTTACGCGAGTAGAGGTCGCTCTGGTCAAACACACCTGGTGGTAGCTCAGCATTGGGCCTCATCAGTAGCAAGTGGTTTGCTGTCAGTGGTTCTGGATCCCTCATGTCTGTAGACACCACCGTGAGCGGCCGTCCGTTGATGATCGATTCTACCTTGCACATCAGCGTAGGTAGACCCTCATCGTCGAGTACTTGCAGCTTCATAACACCATTCATCACTTTTCTTGTTGTCCGTATCTGTCTTTCCCATGCACCTCCTGCATGAGATGCTGTTGGGGTGTTGAATCGCCAATCGATTCCCCTTTGGAGGAGATTCGCATGGATTTTCTGCTGATTCCACCGTTTTCCTCCTTCTCTCAGCTCACGCTCAGCACCTACGAAGTTGGTGCCATTGTCACATCTGATCAGCTCTGGCCTTCCTCTACGGGAGATGAATCTCTCCAAGGCGTTCAAAAATGAGTCTGTGTTCATGGTATGTAGGATCTCAATATGGACCGCTCGTATGACTAGGCACGTGAAAATACAGCCGTACCTCTTTAGCCGACTTCTACCCTGCTTTACAAAGAACGGCCCAAAACAATCAACTCCAACGTGGCTAAAGGGTGGTTTTCCTGGTGTCACCCTGTCTGCAGGTAGATCAGCCATTTTCTGTCCCACTGGAGCTGCTGCTTGACGTTTACATGTGAAACATTCATTCAGGACTTTACGGACTGTTGGTCTTCCTCTGACTATCCAGTATCGTTGCCTGATTAGAGATAGTACGTACTCCTTGCCTGAATGACCAGACAAAATGTGATAATGTCTCACTAATAGCTGTACAACATGATGATTATATGGCAGGATCATAGGGTGTTTTGCCTGTTCCTCTAACGGTGCATTTCTTAGACGTCCTCCGACATGCATTAGACCCTTGCCTGTGAATTTGACATTTAGCTTCGAGAGTGGACTGGACTTTGCGATGCGAGAGGGCGACGTTCCTCCTGCAGTCAAATTATGCTGTAACACCTTGTACTCTGCAGTGTAGCTCTGACGCTGAACGTACCGAATAACTGCTTCTTCAGCTACAGCAATATCACCTGTCCTAAGTGGCCCTTTGACATCACAGGTGTTCCCTTGAACCTTGCTCTGCAAATGCTGTCTCACTCGCAAGATCCATGCAACTGCTTTCTTTAATCTGTACCATGAGGAGTAGTGCTCTAGCAGCCGGTCCACAGCATTGGATTGATCTGCTTCAGTACTAAACACTTGAATACCCTTCTTCTGTTTAACTTCTGGGTCATTCTCATCAATGGGTGCAGTTGTAGTTGGGTCCTGTGGCCAACTACTCTCAGCTTGGCAAATGAAGTCCGGTCCAACCAGCCACCTGATGTTAGTTTTCAAGTCTTCTGCCCCAATACCCCTTGACACATCATCTGCTGGATTGGAGCTAGTGTCAACATGGTGCCACTGACTGGGTTCTGAGTGGTCTCGGATGACCGCTATCCTATTTGCGACGAAGGTGTTAAACCTTTTTTCTTCGTTTCTAATGTACTGCAGCACAATCGTGCTGTCAGTCCAGAATACTGACCGCACGATTGGTAGCTCTAATTCCCTTCTCAGCATTGAGTCCAGCTTTACTGAGAGAGTCGCTGCCATAAGCTCTAGTCGGGGGATGGTTACTCTCTTTATTGGTGTGAGATGCGACTTTGCAACTAGCAGGCTGCTATGTGCCAGGCCATCACCATTCTTCATTACTATGTATGATGCTGACCCATACGCCCTCTCCGATGCGTCTGAGAAATGATGTAACTCATACTCAGTTACTTCTCCAAAGTCATGAGGCTTGATGCATCTATTCACCTTAAAATCTGCCATCTTGGGTAACTCATCAATCCACTCATCCCATTGGCGTCTTTCTGCATCTGGAATCTTGTCGTCCCATCCAAGATTCATTCTCGTTAGTTCTTGCAGTATCATTTTTGCCTTCAAGACAAATGGGCTGGCATAGCCAAGAGGGTCGTACACTGAAGATATCACACTCAGCAGCCCACGTCGAGTTCGAGGCTTGTCTCTGGGGGTGAACTTGTACAGGAAGCTATCCATCTCTACATCCCAAGTAATGCCTAGGGCCCTTTCAACAGGAAGGGCATCATGAGTGAGGTCTAGCCCTTTAGCATTTTTCGATCGATCTTCTTTGGGTACAGACTCTAAGACCCTTGGTCTGTTGCTCAGCCACTTGGTCAAGTTGAAGCCTCCTTTCGTCAGGCCTTCTTTCAGGCTAGCTGCCAGTCTCACGGCATTCTCCTCGTTGTTCACTGAGACCAGACAATCATCAACATAGAAGCTTCTATGTATCGCTCTTCCTGCTTCTGGAGTGAAGGCATCTGGATGGTCTGCAGCTGTTTGATGGAGGGCAAAGTTACAACAACTTGGGCTCCATGTACCGCCAAAGAGATGAACACACATTCGGTACATTTTGGGCTGTCTCTCCAAGTCACCTCCTGGCCACCACAGGAATCTCATGACGTCTCTCTCAGTTAGGGGGACTCTCACTTGATGAAACATTCCCTCAATGTCCGCCATGAGTGCCACTGGTTGCTGACGGAATCGAACAAGTACTCCTAGCAGGTTATTAGTAAGGTCCGGCCCCTGTAGCACTACGTCATTCAGAGACACTCCTTGGCACTTAGAGGCACAATCAAAGACAATTCTAACCTTGTCCGGCTTCTTGTCTGTCATCACTGGATGGTGAGGAAGGTACCAGACATTACCACTGTCAGGCTTACAATCTTGAGGGACTTCTTCCGCATACTTCTTATCGAGAAGTTGGGTCATGACATCAGCATATTTGGCGTGCAGTTTCCCATCTCTCACCAATCTCCTCTTAAGAGACTGTAGCCTTTGCTCTGCTAAGTGACGGTTATTAGGAAGGCAGGACTTTCTCTCCCTGAAAGGTATGGACAGCTGGTAGTGCCCATCTACCTCCTGTATGGAGTCTCTCCATACTTGTAATGCTCTCTTGTCCTCCACCGACATGCCCTTCGAGTTATCAGCTAGATGCTCCGTGCCTTCCATCTTCCAGAACTTGGTTACCTGTTCATCCAATACCATATCTTGAGCAATGAAATGGGATGATGGTTGATTGCTTGGATGCTGCTGCTGATTTACTGGCCCATTCAGAGTCCATCCCAACACTGTGCGTACGGCATACACTTCCCTTGGTGGACCGAATCTAACTTCTAATGGCTGTAAGGCCTCTGGAGTATCCTGTCCTATTAAGAGCTCAACCTCATGACTTGTAGTGGGAAATTCCAAATCCTTAAGATGTTCCCAATTCTGCACATCTGTGGTGGTAGCAACATTGTTGCTGCTAACATTGATCTCCTTCTTTGTATATACGCATGGCAGCTCTAATTCTTCATGGGTGGAAGGATTCCTGATCTTGAGGCCAACTGCCTTACATTCTATGAAGCTACTTGACTTTTCCAACGTTGAAATTGATAAGACCTTCCTTTTTCCCTTGGCACCAAGTTTTTCAGCTAGTTTCTCTGTGCAGAAAGAACTTGTTGATCCAGAGTCCAATAATGCAAAGGTATGAACTGTCAAAGATCCATCAACAGCTCTGACCTCTACTGGAACAATAGGTAGAGCAATCTTGACATTTGTGGCAGCACTGGTGCTCTCTGCAAAGGAGGTCTGCACATCTACCGGTGGCTCCGCTGTATCGGAGTCTTTCTGTACCACTCTTTCAGTTGGGAAATGAAGGAACCTGGTGTGTTTTCTATTACATCCCTTCACGGAACAAGTCCGATTTAGAAAGCACTTGTGGCTTTGGTGGCCTGCCTTCAGGCAATTGTAACACAGACGGTAATCTCTTGCTAGCTTGAAACGTTCTTCTACTTTAAGTTCTTTAAATTGATTGCAGGAAAAGAGATCATGTTCTTCACTGCAAACTACACATTGCTTTACTTCCTCGTCATTTTGGCCAACGTTAATTCCATGAGAGGAAAAAGATCTCTCTCCCCGGGACACTGCCCCTTTAGATCCTTGAGCTTCCTTCTTTCGGTCATCGAATAACCCTCCAAACACTGGGTCATTGACTTCTTCGGCAGCTTCGAGGACCAACTGCACCAAGTCAGACAAATCGGGTGATCTTCCTCGGTGTCGGATGCCCTTCACCACCTTCAACCATCTGCTCCTCAGGAAATATGGGAGCCTCTCCACCATCTTTACCAGTTCACGTTGGCCCCCGATCTCCTGCATGAGATCGAGTGCACTGAGGGTCTCCTCACAGATTTTCAACTCATCTGCATAGCTCTGTAATCCCTTGATGTCGTTAGGTCTTATAGCAGGTCCATTTACAACCTTGGAGATCCATGCTTCTCCAATCTTGAACTTACTACCATAGCGTTCCGATAGTAGTTTTCTTGCCCTTCTATATCCTGAAGAGGGTTCCACCATCAAGCAGCTCTTGATGATGGTCTTGACCTGATCTGTACAACACTGGAACAGCTTCATGAGCTTTGTCCCTTCCTGAAGTGAGGACCCTCCGATCAAGTTGTCGAAAGATGTTACAAACTCATGGTAGTGAAGAGGATTGCCATCAAACTTCATAACCTCTGCACTCGACAAACTTATGGCCTCTAACAGACGCTGCTGTTGAACTTGAATCTCTAACTGATTGTTCATGTGGAGACTGGTATTGGAAAGAGACTTTGTCTGAGCCGAATCCTCATGAACCGGGTAGGCGATTGTTGAATCCAGATCCTTCGGCCCATGGATCGTAGGTGGGTTCACACGCTGCTGTGTGTGAGATAACATCTGACCTTCATTTCCAGCAGGTTTGGATGCATTCAGATCTGACTGGATGGGAGAAGGAATGTTGTCCTTCAGTTCTTGACCTATAGAGGGGGCCTCTCCTTGAACTTGATGGCCAGCTTTATGCTGGCTGACGCTAGTAATAACACTTCCTTTGTTATGACGACTTACATGTGAAGAACTCTCCTCTTCATAAAGACTGCTGTAAACATACTCTTCAGCCTTGGCGATATCCAGCTTGGTCTGTAGCTCCATCTGGATTTTCTTCTGTTTCAGCTTGAGCATCTCGATATCCAACTCTTGCTGTCGACGTAAACCTTCAGCCTCCGCCGTCAATGCTGCACTTCTTGCCATGGCCTTGGCACGTAAACGAGAGCTGGAACTAGAAGATGCACTGCCTGCAGACTTAACGATGCTTCCACACTGACTGACCGAGTCTTCTGGATTGACATCGGGCAAAGTCTTGGGCTCTACAACACTCATCTTGAAAGGGCGACGCGTTCAATCCAAAGGACCCTTGTTGTTGAACTGTTGATGACGATAACTCTAACACTTTACTAAAGTCCCACCGTTGACGTATAAAAGACTCAGTGACACCCTTTGTGCTGATACCAAACGATGAATGCGGTTCAACCTTTAATGAAATAAACAGAACACAGTCATAAGCATTGCGTAATATAAATGCCAATGAACATAGATAAGCTGATCAACTAATATTACATCCTTGCTGTATATAATATACACATTCACTCTCCTTCATGAAATATACATGAGCCTATACATATTCATGAGCTTGACCCTGCATTGACCCCTATAACCTGACCTACTTTCTGTCATAGTAGTATACCCCAAATCTGTCTACCCGGCCAATTGCCATTATAAGACACCAAATTAGCTAGATTATAATCACACAGAGTTTTCCTCAAATTCTTATTAAACCTGTTATAATACCAGGTCAGTCATCATATTTAACTCAACACTGTTTACTTTCACTAACGGCACCCTCGCATGTCTATTCATGCGCTACACAACATACACTGGCACAACGTGAGCTTCGTGCATTAACTCCAACTTTCTAACTCAGATTTAGCCCATTCATATTCCTCCATTTTCATATCTTACAGTTTCAACAAGAAAGAAAACATTTAATTTCAATAATCTTAGGTCGACTTCTACTTACAACATTGGGCTTGTGTGTAAACTGACAAATAACGGTGAACTTCAGTACCAAACAACACGACTTGACAAACGTGTTTCAGCTCCTGAACCAAAACAACTTCGCCCTCAACGGCCCTGCTCAGAAATACGAATAAACTCTCGCTTCTGACGTCACAATGCCCATTGATGTAAATAATACAAAATATCTCTAAACTAGAGATAACAGTGGATATGTGCGCTTTATAAATATCCGATCTTATTATTATTATTATTCCAAGTCTGATGTCTACACATTTCCTTAGAATATTTTTAAAAGGGTAGTACATGTATGTGTTGCAATTTAACCAAACAATGTACTGTAAGGAAAAGAAAATGTCTTTTTTAGTGTCAAAAGGACTGAAGTGTGTTCCTAAATGAGTTACCAGACCAGTCCAAAACTCAAGTCCCTGAAAAGAACCCCGGGAAAAGGACTTGAAAAGTTAGCGAACCCAACCTGAACGTGACATTTTTTCTTGTCAGTTACAGCATATATATATATATATATATATATATCATGTTACTCATAAATTTACTCATGGCAGATATGATTATCTGCAAACAAACCCCCCTTGGTATTTTCTTTTTCAATTCTGCATGTTTAGGTGTGCAGTCCTGAATTAAATTTAAAAAAATAGACAGTAACAAAAGCAATACTTTTACACTAAGAAAAATGAAAAAACTATCTAAAATTCTTTGCTTTAATTTCATACTTTATTTTTCAATCTGGAAAACGAAATTAGCATACAATAAAGATGTAGCTAATGTGTTGTGATAACAAAATATACATATTTAAAAAATTGTTGAAAACTTGTGGAAAAAAACTGATTGTGGGAGGTACCAGTAATATACAAATAATACACAAGTGTGAGTGCGTTATGGCAATGCGGCGCATGAGGGTATTCACAATGGTGCAATAAAATGCATGAGGCCCAGCCAAGTGCATTTTGTGCCATTGTGAATACCTGAATAGCGCCGCATATTCGCCATAATGTCACAAACAAAAACCTGTGTATTATTTGTTTTATAAAATGGGTCTACTATCAAACTTTAGCACTGTAACCCTGCAACCTTCATAACAAATATTGTGTCCACACGATCACGGCAGCAGTGGCCTTGTAAACAGACTGTGCAGTGCATGGTGCGACTTCTCGTAAACGTCCACTGAATTACACGCGGGTGTGCATTTTGACATCTTGGTGCACTTTTTTTGCACGGTTGTTATCACCAAAATGCACTCCCTGTGCGTATGGTAAAAATTAATGCATGCACACATGATCCATTTCGACGCTTCTCATTGGCTACATTCTTGATCCCATTTTATAATTGTCTTTATTACTTATTAAAGTGATTGTATAATTAGTGATTGCAGTGTTTTACAACATGCTAATACACCAGTCATCGTATTAAACATCAGTTCTGCACTTACAAGGCACTTTTTCCACTCCCTGGGGAACATTTTACTTGGTTATCGATAGAAATGGTCTATGACCAATAATAATAATAATAATATTTTTTTTTTAAGTCCACTCAAAATTTTATTAAGTTAAACCGAAAATGGAAATTCTTTTTGCCCAATTGATCGTGAGCCCTGCAGCCACTAAGCAGCGCCAGATCGAAGTGGCTCTATCCCTTATTGTCAAGGACTACAGTGATAAACTATTACTATCAATCATGCCCAAATCGCTCTCTGGAAGGTAATGTAAAAAATGTATTACGTACAATTTCACCGATGCTACATGTATGCGTATATGCCTTCACCACAATTTGTTCCCTGATCAGTAGCACATCTGATACCTTTTACACATAAACTTCAAAAGATCAATTTACAGTATTATTTATTGTTTCGAGTCAAAAATGGGACCAGCCCTTTAAAGCATTGTTTCTTGATAATTTTCTATCTTACTGATACATGTAGTTCAACAGGTCCATAGGATTCATTAAAAAAGTAAACTACCGGTAGGCTTTTATGTATATAATGTTGATGCTTCATGGTTACAGTTTTTGTTCATTATAATTACGTGTACATGAGTAAAAGAGACTCTAGGATTGCATGATTATTTCCTTTATATTTTTAACTCCAGGTCCACTTTAGACTAACAGAAACATTATGGAGACTTGCATCTCAAAACACTTGGCGTTATATAAACCATGAAGAAAAACTCAGGTTCAATATGTTTTAATGATTATTTTTCTTCCTTTGTATTAGCCGAATATAGAGACAATGTTTAGGCCTAAGGACATTAACATAGAGATTTTGTTTGAAAACAGACATACATACATGTACATGTACTGTCAAGGGTGTTAAAGGTGAAATTCAAAGAAGATCACAAATATGTCAACTAATGTATCACTAGAAACTGGTAAGCTAACAGATGGCCATCGGACAAGTTTTAGGTCAACTATATATTTATAAAAATACAAATACAACCACCTCCATAGCAGCTGGGATATACGAGAGATTCGCCGGAAAAATAACGATGTTTTAATGACGTCACTATATGGACCAACACTGTCCAAGCAGACGACATCCCATAGAAAATGAACATCATTGCAAAGCTATTATATCTCAAATCATAATGAGTTAAGTGTATATAAATGTAATGGCATTTGAAACTATTCAATAGGGGATACGACCCGATTCTGATAACTAAAATCTTTTGCTTGTAAATACACAGGATAGGGGTTAATTAACAATCAAAGAAACCAGACCTTCAAATTGAAAACCCCCCGGAATGATATTAAGGACGGCATTTGTTCCCTCTTGAAACGCCAAACATACCCCGGTGTGTGCAGCTGAATATACAACGGCGTCTTATTTTGTTTACAAGCGACAGATTCTTTTATTTTCGTATCGCTGCATTTGTCATCAAAATAAAACCATGCGCGGGGTTTAGAGTGAGGCAATATATTATACATTTAGCCTGACGGTAGTGAAGTAAGAGAAAGAACTTAAGAGAAGATGGAAACACAGGAACTGAAAATATGTGAGATGTCATGGGACATCGTCTGCTTGTGCAAGTCATGTCCATACTGTGATCTCACACATCTCAGCAGCGTTCGGTGAGCTCTTCAGGTGCTATGCCGGGGCTGTATTTAAGCGTTTTGTAATTTACTATCATCATTACTTCAAATGTTTCCAAGCATTGAATTTTGATACCCTTGTCGAATCAAAGTTTCAACTTTGCAATAATGAAAATAAAGTTAGTTTTTAAAATCAATGAATATCTACTTTAAGGATTTCCATGCAAATCAGTTCAAAACCATTGGGAAGTTAAATTAGGATTCTATAGTTGTTACAAAGTTCAGAATCACCTTTAGTTGTGATATTTCTTAAAGGCTTCGTTTAACAATGTTACATCTGAGATGCGGGGCCCTACATGTTGTCAGCGTCTGTGATATGGTGAAATAATGAAGCCCTAAAAAAATTGTGCTTCAAAATGATCATGAAGTGCATCAAACAAGTAAAAAAATCTTTGATTGACTGGTTTTACCATACTCCTTTTCCCCAATAGACTGTAGTGTTATAAGACAGTTACGAAAACAACAAATGAAATTTCGATTTTCAATCATAAATATGTTGGTAATCAGACGGGCGATCGACTTGTAAAAGTCATGGGGTTCCTGACTGACCTAAAGGTTTATAATTATCATTGCAGCATGAGCTAAATCCAGGATTTTGTTTCAGAATTTGAGATAAAGATACCCAATCCCTTTAAATGTTGAATCAGCTCAGCATGTCCAGTAAGTCTCTCTTCACTGCAGGTTAGACAATTTTTTTGTCTAACTGGTCCAGCAAGACGGTATTATAACAAAATGTTACACTCTCTCAAAGAGTGACATCTATTAAAATAAACATGCA
Source organism: Strongylocentrotus droebachiensis (assembly GCA_035222895.1). Lineage (NCBI taxonomy): Eukaryota > Metazoa > Echinodermata > Echinoidea > Camarodonta > Strongylocentrotidae > Strongylocentrotus > Strongylocentrotus droebachiensis. The sequence continues at coordinate 231,760 of JAVYIG010000640.1, forward strand.
CAGCATGTATGAGTGAGGATATATAGTTTTCCTTTCAACCCAACATCGATCATTGCCAACAAATTCAGCTTACTGTCCGACTGATGCTCCATTTGCAATTTTGCATATCAAAAGATAAAATGCTCTTGCCTTGGTTCATATACTGTAGAAAATAGACACCAATAGAGCTCATTGTCTGTTGCGTAAAACTCTGCAGGTGTCAGAAAAAATCTGTCGCTTTTTGTCTATCAGGAGCAGTCCTTTTTGGTAAATTGAGCAAATTGTCCGTCAAACTGGGTGGTTCTGAGTGACTTCTTGAGGATGCTGGGCTTGCGTTGACCGACTGACCGCGCCTTGAGGCCGGTGACTTCCCGGGGGTCGAGCCGGGCGTCCTGTTGGGGGTCCCACCAAGAGAGGGTGTCCTACTACCAACCGAGCGTTGGGGAGATGGTGTGTAGCTTGCCCTGAGTGCCTTGTCGGAGGGACCGACGCTTTTTTGGACGAGCTTCTGCGCCGCGGATGACAGTGATCGTATCCGCTCCATTGGGCTCGCTGAACCAAAACGACTGGGTGACGGGCTGCACAGGGCAAAGACAATAAAGATTTAGTTATCTTATCGTTGTGGTACATAATAATACTCTGACGCACTAAATAATAGGAAATACAGTGCAACAGTAGCACAGCTTTCTCATTTCATGAGACTGTTGTGCCCAGGGAAGAAAAAGGAATTACATGTATATCTGAAGCTAGGATGGTGAGAAGTTCTGCCTCTGCTAGAGCAGATTATTATAAACATCTCATTTTTCTGTCTTTTAATCTTAACTAACATAACATATATTTATATCTACATTGCATTGGTCATCTAGACCTTTTCCTTTCTTTCGCTTATCTCTTTCTCCCCCCCCCCCTCCCTCCCTCCCTCCCTCTCTCTCTCTCTCCCTCTCTCCATCCCCTCTATGTCTTTCCTTCTCTCTCATTTAGCTTTATATAACCCCTATCTCTCTCTCCCTCCGTCTGTATGTGTGTGTCTCTCTATCTGTCTCCCTCTCTCTCTCTCTCTCTCTCTCTTCCTTGTATACTTCAGGTGAAGAACATACATACATACATGAAATCTGACCATGTAGCATACCTGACAATGTTCTTAGTGACTCTCTTCAAGGCTTCTTCCTTCTTGGCTCGATTCTTCTTGGTGACCTTATCAACCAGTGACAGACCAAGTTTCTCCTTCCTCGGAACACCAGGCATCTACACACATCAAAACAAAGACATATCATACACAGAAAGTGTCCCGGTAACTGAATGACACAAAAATACTGTGGGTGGTATTCTCTAAAGCGGACTAACTTTAGTGAATGGTTTAATCCTCCGACTAAGTATGGAATGCCAAGTGTCCATATGAATATATATTTTGAATAATTTGATATGTCCCTATATTTCCATGATAACATAACTATTTCATAGTTATATTGTTGTTTATCAATTATGTTATTACATTTTATTTTAATTTAGTGACAGATTAAATTATTCAAAAGCATATTCATATGGACACTTGGCATTCCATACACTATGAATATGACGGACAAAGAAAGAGGACAAAATATACAGTTCCTCAGGTAGACAAAGGAACATCCCTTCACTGCTATAATGTAAAAATGTGTAGAACAGGTGGCATATTCACCTGCTCTACACATTTGTACATAATAGCAGTGAAGGGATGTTCCTTTGTCTACCTGAGGAACTGTATATTTTGTCCTCTTTCTTTGTCTGTCATATTCATAGTGATACTTAGTCGAAGGATTGAACTATGGACTAAAGTTAGTCCGCTTTCGAGAATACCATCTTTTGTTTCAGTATGTTAATTTCCTTTTTGTTGGTACATCACTTTATTGATACTTATAGCAATAAAGGAACAGAGACATTATGACATACATTGTACCTAGGCATACTGGTACAAGGAAATGAGGACTTGACCTGATTAACGGCCCTTGTAGAATAGGTAATGTAAAAAGATACAAATATAAGATTACTAATGCAAAAAGACTTATCATGGTTAAATAAATAACCAGTGGCTGAATAAGGGTCAACAAAAGCTGCCACATTACATAAGTCAGATGATGCAGTAATTCAATGATGTTTTCACCTTATTTCCTTATCACAGATAATCATTGTCATATCTTATAGGATATGGCAGCTATTCGAGTGATACAGAAATCAATTTACACTGGCGCTGCCCCGATTATTATATTGCTTCCATTGAGCTATTATTATCTGGTTGAAATGCTCTCAAAATGTATATAAATGTATTCATTCTTCTGATACAATGTACGTTAATGTATTATCGATTATTGGTTAACAAAAAAAGTTAGAACGCATAGGGAATTTTACAAGTTATTATGTGCATATAAGCACTTTCCATTATATGTATCATCATTATTATGATGGTCAACATATCAACATATGAATACAAAATCTGAGGAGAAAATTAAAATAAATCTCAAGGATATACAAACCTTGAACTGTGGCCCTCTGACTATTTGAACGGGTGTGTCACCTCCGTCCAATCTGAAAGGCGAACCTTCTATCTCACCCCATGTCATCATTGGAGATTCGTTCACACCTGGTATAACAAGAACAAACATTGGTTAGGTGAAAAGTGGGCAAATTTCACAGATAATGCATTTCAGGGGGGGGGGGGGTGTTTCACAAAAATCCTAAGTTGAGGTTATCTCTAAGTTTGACTTAACAATTATGGAAAGCCGTTAGCATCATTGAAAATATTTTGTAAAAGTTATCTTAAAAGGCATAAAGTGTTGATAATCAAATTATTCATATTTTCTATTATGAATGAGATTTCATGTTCTTAATGTTGAATTTATAAAAAATTTAAAATACTTTAATTTTCGCTTGTGAATATATTTCATTTTAAGGCTACGAATGGCTCTCCATAATTTGTATAAAGTTCAACTTAGAGTTAAGTTTGACTTTAGAATCTTTGTGAAACACTACCCAGAAGAGATTTCTATGACATATCCATATTTAATTACTTGTGTGGCAGTTTCGGTGTCCGTGTCCGGACATCTTCTTTAGACGTGTACTGACAGACTGAAGCTAGCTGCCAATTTTTTAATCACAAGATGTCAGACAACTGGCATATATGCCACAAAGGAAAAAGTGGGGGGAAAAGGGAAGGTGCCAGACCTCTCACAACTCACCAGGTGCCGGAGATGGAGTAGCCACGAAGCCGTACCCGTTGACCTTAGCACCATCCGCAGGGGTCAGCTCCTTCCCGTCCGATCCGACCCTACCATTGTGTCTGCTTGGTCCCGCTAGACCAGACAGGCTCTCGGGTCTCGTGAAGGGGTCAGAGGTCAATCGTGTGTTGGTGTGGGCGATCTCCGTCTCAGGCTTCTGCAGGATCTTCTCGGCGAGGCTTGCTTCGACACCTGGAACATGAAAGGGATCACAGGTTGACCTTTGTGCAATTTTTTGAAAGTACTGTGATATATATATGCAAATGTGCAATTATACAGTAGGCTTGCGGGTGCACCATGTGAGAGAGATGTAGGATTGAAGAGTCCTGAAAGGACTCTCGGTAATCTTTCTTGAGGGTGTGTAGTCCGAAAAGGACTGTTGGTGTAGTTTTGAAAAAGACTATTGGTTATCTTTCTTAGCTTAAAATTCTAAGGAGAACTATAGCGCTTGGAGAGCACATGGTGCACCCGCAAGCTTCTGTATATCTACATCACCATGCAAGCCGATACTCACAAGCAGCATCTAAATGTGCGATTGTTTTTCAATTTTCAAATTTGTAAAAATAGTGTCCTAAAGAAGGAAATTAAATGAAGCTGCTTGAAGGGCTATTCTTTCTTAGTACATCTACCGCCAAAAGTTATCAGCTCAAGTGTATTCAGGCTATGCTGGAGCCTCTCCCAGATGATTGGGGAAGTCCACCTCGATAGTTGGTTTCAATAAAAGCATAAAAACAATCATTTTAAGTCAAAATTGTTAACCCCCTGAAGGTTCATTTATGACTTTTAAACTAGCCACATACTGTAAGAGCCAGGGGGTATCAGAATCCACTTATAATTTGTTGTTTGCGTTGTGAGCCTTGTCTTACGAATGTTTGACACCAACTGTATAAAATTTCAACCTAGGAGTATCAGGTGACTGACAAAAACCTTGAGGAACCAGTTACGACCATTGAAAAACATATGAGCACAGTCAGCCAAGTCGTTGTCACTTTTTGGTGACAAGTCGCCACTGTAGTGTGACTTGGGCATTTAGATGAGCTTGCACTCTTGATTCGGGTACATACCATCAGGCACATACATCAGTGCATTCTTGGCCTCGTATTTCCACCCAATCACATCGTTGCTCCTGGAATCGATGGTGAGCTGCTCGGCGCTCTTCAATTTCAGCATGTCCACATTCTGTTGTGCATGGTTGAGCTCTGCTTCGTACAGCCAGGCATGCTTGTGTCGATGCTTGTCCTCCGCCTTGGCCATGATGTCCCGGAACGATGCATTGTCTTCGCTGGTGTACTTGGTGAGGTACTTGTCCAGGGTTACCGATGTATCGCTCTCAGCTAGATATTAACATAAGATGATTTGAAAGTAATCAATTCAAATGCATGACTTAATCATACTGTTTGAATTATAATTTGATCTGGGCAGTGTTTCACGTAACCATCATGAGCACAAGTTTGCTGAAAGCCCACTGAAACCTGTGCACTAAACTTAACACAAGTTTCAATGGCATGTTGGTGAACTTGTACTTATTTAGTTGCTTATTTGTTTGTTTAGAAACTACTGAGTAGGGGTCTTTTAAGCATCTTCTTGTTTTCTTAAGAGCCCCCCAAATTTGCATAGAGTTCAATGCAAAACAAATTAAAGAGTGTTATTTTCATGCAAGCAAGCTTGAAATGTAGCCCCCAAATTTGTTTCCATTTTTGTTTCTTCCCTGTACTGAATGTCACTTATTCCACCTATGAAACCCTTCAGAGACTTACGTTTCTCCAATTTGGTCAAGTCCGTGTCTCTCGGGGGCATATCCTCGTTCTTGTATTCATCTGCTGTAGTCCTCGGGGTGTCCTGTGTGTTGAACTGTCCCAGTACAGGGGTTTCAAACGTTGATGGGGTTTGCTCTCCCTCTGTTGGTGAAAAAAAAACACATCAATGAATGAAGCTACAATGTTTGGATGAGATTAAAAATATCAATTTGGAATACTGTCTTTATTTTGGGGGTATTTACCAGATTCTAATCATAGAACAAATGTCATATAAGGCGTAAAAAAGAGAATATGTTGTATGTTGCGACCGATCCCAAAATCTTGAAATCTACAGTCGGCTTTTTATTTAAAAAAATTGTCTTATGAATTAAAAAAAAGCATTAAAAACTGAGGAAACTGAGAAATGTCAGCCCAAAAGAGGGAGAAAAATAAGAAGAACAAAATTCTGACCGACCGACCCATGTTTTGACACCTAAAGGGCTCTACAACATCTTTTTGTTGGTAGGCAACGGGCTATGAAACGATGAAACGGTTAGCTCTTCGGTACCAAGATGGCGATGACTAGAGCAGCGATAACTACACTGGCGGGAACGTGCCCCTTTAATACATACAATATACATGTATGTACATATAGTACACATAGTACATTTAATGACATCAGGGAGGATTATCATACCTTGCATGGGAGTGAGAGAAGATGTTCCCGGTCTGGATGTCCGGCAGGTGGACGCATACTTGATGGCCAGCTCCCGCATCTTGACCAGATCATTCCGCTCCATGGCTTCCATGTATTCATGCTGAGCCTTCAATTTCTTAAGGTCCGGGAAGAAGTCGCGCTGGATGATATTTTCCAAGTCCTTCAAAGTGATTGATATCGTGAACTTGCCATTAAAACTTAACACAAATCACAAAATATGTATATTTTGGGAAAGAAAGAGACACTATTTGTTAACGAAATAAAAAATTGGTGGAATAATTATGTATCCCATTTCCCTGCTGAGCCTTCAACTTCATAAGGTCTGGGAAAAAATTGTGCTGTATGATCTTCGCCAATCCTTCAAAACAGCTTTTTAAATAAAGAACTATTAATGACTTTCACTGATAACCATTTCTTAGAAAAAAAGAAAGATTTGGTGCAGACAAAAATTCTTTTAAAAAGCTGAATTGCTTATTCACAGATGATGTTTGTCCTGATCATAAGTATTTACAGATTTCAAACATATCCTGGACTTTAACACAAAATTTCTGTTTGGAATGGTGAGTAAATGAGATCAGATTCATGAGAAAATGATGACGCTCTTTCCCAGAATTGAACAGTCTTTCAGCAAATGTAGGGCACACTGGCAGTCCAGAGAACATCCTGACTCCGGGTACTACTCCTGAGAGATCTAATACCCTTATCCTATTAGTATTAAACCTCACTTCTCTTCCTTACGCTGCTTGCAATCTTTAGATCATCTTTGTGATAGGATGCATAGCCCTTTCAAGATTACTAGAAGGAGAAGAAATCACTGGAATACTTACACTAACAAACACCTCTTCATCCAGAACTTTTCTTTTATCTGGTTTCCTCTGCTTCTCCCACGCTGCTTTAGGTGGCACAACAACCAGGGATTTGTCATCTGCTTTTACAAGAGCCATCTCAATGGCGTCACGGAACAACTGCCCAGGAAGTTAACCTCAGTTCCTAACTTCCTATACCTTCAAATATGGTATTTGTCAATCTGGAACAAAAGATAACATCTCTGAATTGTCTCTTCATTTTTAATATTGGCTCAACTTTAACGATTTACAACAGAAGCAGAAGAAGAAGAAGAAGAAGAAGAAAAAGAAGAAGAAGAAGAAGAAGAAGAAAACATTTGAAGACTGGAAGAAGAAGAAGAAGAAGAACTGGAGACTGGAAGAAGAAGAAGAGAAGAATGTCATGTTTCTAGAGGAAGTTGTTGAACTCACTTGAAGAAGAAGAAAAAGCATTGGGCGCCTTTTTCAACCTGATCCATGAAACCCATAATAGCAGTGCAGAACTCACTAGATTTTGGGTGATTTGACACGAATATGAAGACATGTATGACTAAGAATAAAGAGTCTAGAATCTAGTAGTAGTAAGATAATTTAAGATAGGGGCGAGCTTCATCTACAATGGTAGCCTACACCAATTCGAACTAATGGGACTGAGTAAAGCAAAATAACATCCCATTCCCAAGTTCTGATCGGCATTGCGACACTCGGCAACACGTTAAAATCATGAAGTTCATGTAAATCAATTCTTCCCATTCATTCAAGAACCTAGGTACAACACAGATATTAAAAACGTGAATTAATAACTTACTAAAATACGGCTTTTCCACAGAATAATTATGATGTTACGTTGCGTTGTCCGAACGATCAACAATGGCGTGGTACGAATATCAAAATACCAGTCATGCCCTCTGTGTATTCTGTATTAGTGCGAACATTACAAGGACGAGTTGTAAAAGTTCCCAAAACTCTAGCACGTTTATTACTCCAATCAAGCTACCTCGGCCTAAATTTCATCGCATACAAAGAAGGGGAATTGTCAATAGTTTGGCCAAATTTCTGTTGGTTGAACATGGATCTATTAATCTATATAAACCAAAAGTATTAGGTCTAGTGATAATAATAAAATATTGATAATAATGATAATGACAATGGGCTGATAATAATAGAGATCAAAATTTCACTAATAATAATTGTCGCATATAGATCTATAGTGCTTTACCATGACATGACAAAACGTAGATGCACGAACCCCCTTAAAACCCCTCCAAACTTATTAAAAATATATAAATTATTTGCCTTTTAAACAAACAAATACAACAAAATTATGGAAACAGAGAAGATGACAGAATTCATTTCGATCAGCAAATTACTTCCCAAACACGCATGTGTATATTACATGGTTTCAATCGACCTTATCCTTTTTCAGCGTTCAGTCGAACATGGCCCACCTCCTTTCTGAAGCATTTTAGTTTGAATTTAGCCGTAGTAGTATACTAGATGACAAACACAAAAATATGTGTTCGTCTCTCAATTTTTTTCGTTTCTCTAAATTTATTGTGGGGCTATACGGTCGCCCAAATTATGGGTAATTTCAAAATTAGAGCAGCCCCAGCCCCCCCCCCCCAAAGTCAAATAAACGTGTTTTTACACGTTTTTTTTCTCCCGAGGGGGGGGGGGGGGGGGGGGGGGGGGGGGGGCTTTGTTTTTAAAAAAGGAATGATTGTATGGCGCTAGCCCCTAAAACTAAAACATCATAAAAAAGGGTTTGGGTAAACAAAATGAAAGTTACAAACAGATTTATGGTACGCCTGTGCCGAAAATACGGTGATGTATTATTATTTAACGGAATAGTGGGAGAGATGGAGAGAGAAAAGAATTAACTACACACAGACAAAATATGGGCTACGTACGTAATCCAGTACACTTTCTTTCATCATGCCCATCAAATTTCAAATGTACCACCCTCTCTCTCTCTCTCTCAATTTTGTTCCTCGCTACCCCCTCCGCCTCTCTCCCATCCCCCTCTCAATCCGTATACTCCCTCCCTCCTCCTCTCTCTCGTTTTCACACATCCGCACACACCCACACACACGCTTTCCCCAAAACCGATATTTTTCGTATCATTCCAAAACAGATGTTTAAACCCGATGCGTATTATTAATATCTTACTTGAGCCATGCTTTCATTTTTTTTTATTTGCACTACCACACAATTTCTATTTCCATTCATAATAACCCATTTAAATTATTTTGAATTCCAAACTATTGTCACACAAAAGATGCAAGGATATATTTTATTTAAAAGTTATAAAATGCAATGATAAATCACAAAATTTTAGTTAGTAAAAGAAACTCAAGTATACACAAATATAATAGCACGTAAATATTAAAGTAAAGCAAGCTAAATGCGGGTAAATATCTAACCAAAGGACGTATTAGTGCCCAACTAATGCGCAACTAAGGACATAAGTACAAGGCATTGTTTTTTGGGGTAGAATCCGATACACAATACTCTCGCAGAAAACTGTTTTTGTATTTTCATGCATATTAAAGGAATGTAACTGAACATTGGAGAAAAGTTTAAAAGTTAGATATTTATTCATGCACCTCCCCGCCAGAGCCCGTGTCGGCTTGGTTAAAAAGAATCGAAATTCTCCTCAGCTCGCCTTTCAAATTCTAAATATATAATTTTGCCGCCACACCGAACGTTAGCTTAAAATACATGTACGTATATGTAAGAGAGACACTGTAACTATGGCAAAATAAGAGCCCGTCACGAAGAAATCACCCTATACAGCCAGCATAAAAGACTTTTGATACCCCGTATTAAGCCTTGTTCATAATTATATTACACATTATTGTAATGCGGCAATTAAACCGCCATAATAGGAACAAAGAAATCTAAGGCAACTATACAAATGATGGTCGCAAAACTTTCAAAAACAACCTGGAGCAACAGACCTGCTTATTAAAGTATTATATTTTATGCATGTTTATCTCCCGAGCATTTGGATACCAACTATTTTACTTATATGATATGCAAAATGATATTTCTATGGATGAAATTCACTTTGCATACATGATTTATGTAGGGTATACAATAGAGTACTGAAATTACCCTCGGGATGATCTCTCGAAAGCCTTTACGATCAAGTTTACATATGAATCAATAATAATGACAAGCAGGAAAAGTGAAAGTAGTAGCAACAAGTGCCTAATCTTTCCGCAGATCCCCAGAACAACTCTACAATAATTATAAAATTAGTGACACCGGCAAATTCAGGCCACAAAAGTCTCCCTTTTTAAATGTTAAGTACTGTTCTAACACATGCATACATGTTTCAAGTTCTGAATATCTTTTCCACCCCACCGTCAACATTGAGTACTGATCATAGCATGCTAAATAATGATAGTGCTTTTGGATTCCAAATTTAACCAGTGTTTCATCATGGCAGTCTGTTCTAGACGGATGACGAATTCTTGTCTGAAACAACTTGACTGTCAAATTCTCTCTCCACTCCCCTGTCCAGCTTATTGTAGTCGTCGACATCTCTGAGACTGTCATAATCATCGGCTTCATCGAGGACGCTAGTTGTGCCATTCCCTACTTTCACCTTCAGATAACCGTCACTCGACGTCGGATCCGAGTTGTTTGACTGGACGGCCAACCGCGGTAGAAGTTTGTTGTATTCGTTCCCATTGATGTCTTCCGAGTTCGGCGTGGGGAGGTCCGACCGATCGAGTTTGTCGTAGCTGGCGCTTTCGTCGACGGAACCCTTCGGTTTCGTGGTAAAATCGGGTTTAGCAGCGATTGCTGGCTTCGGGTTTACCTCGTCGCCTTTATCTAAAGGAAGACCTTTACCATGAGGCTGCTTAGCACCACGGAAGAATACTGGAGCGGTATCGAAGCTTCCTCCTTTAGATCCCCCCACCTTAAAATAATACGGGTTATCATCATCAACTTCGCCCGTGTCTTTGCGGTTAGTCACGTCATCTTTATTTAGATTTTGGTTCGCATTGTTTCCCGTCGTGTTCCTGATTTGGACCAGATCATACGCATCTTCGGGATCCGTCGACGTCGGATCAACCCCTGGTCGAACCACTGGCTGAACTCCGGTATTGTTCAGCGACCCAGGTTCGAGTTTGAAATAGTAGTCGCTGTTGGTTTTTTCCGTCGACACCATGAGTAGATCGTAGTCCGAGTCGTCTGGGAGTGGGGACTTCTGACCCAGCCCTTGGTAGTGGTGGGGTAAGGACTGTCCCGCGAGCGTTACGTAGGGGTCGCTACTTTGAGCATCGCCCGGATTTGAGGATTTAGGGTCAGCTTTAAGGTTCGGAGGCGACGATGGGAACTCGTAGGGATGATCACTTTTATCTGTAGATCAAAAGACAAATAATGAATAAACGTAAAGATTTGACAACATGATCTTGAAGACTATCCAGTAATCCATTACAAAACAGTATTGTTCTACTTATAGAAAATCATATTCGCATTTTCATTCTCGCACATTTCAACGAGGGTGAGGGTTGATTCGTAAAAACTCTTTGCGATCATCTTAAAGGAAGTAAGTGAACATAGTAAAAGGTTTTATAATCGGTATGAACGAATACATTGAAAATGATAATTTTGTGAGGGAATATACCGAGACTGGAATTAAATCGAACCGACTAGTGGCCTATCTAAAGAAGGCAAGGGGAGACAGAGACACGTATCCCCCAAATGGAGAATAAAAAGAAAGGGAACAGAGAGGGAGGAAGAGAGAGAGAGAGAGAGAGGGGGGGGGGGGGGGGAGGGGGAGAGAAGGGAGCGTGAACAGAAAATGAAAGGACCCTTCCGGCACCCTTCCCTTCAGTGACATTGTTATTCGCATTTTTCCCAACGCGTAGGACAGGCGCCGCCACCCCTTCCCTGCCAATGTGCCCTAAATTGCTAGACCCATACTTCGCCAGTGGAAACTATAACAGTAAACCGCAGTGCGATCATGCGCTGACCGCAGTCCGACCGCAGTAAGGCAAATTACATTAAACGCTGTTTCTCTTCAAATTGCCGGTGTTTTTTGGTTAGGTTCGAATATTTCGATTCTATTATCATGTACAAATAAAAGGCCATGTATACAGTAATGTTATAATGGCGAAAGTCGAGATAACAAGGAAATAATAATTATTCCAATATGCAACATTTTTAAAAAAAGTTTTCACACCCCTACGTACACAATTGTGTACGTAGGGGTGTGAAAACTTTTTTTTTTTTTAATGTTGCATATTGGAAAAATCTCTAGAAACTGGGAGAAACAAGAGAAACAAGAGTTACAAAGATATAAAGTACTAAAGATTCCCTTTGTTCCAATTCATTGCAGTCATGATAGACCAAAAATGAGAGAAATCTGACGAATATTTTGGGGTCTTACCAAAATTATTCCTCGGTTTTCAAAATTGATCATAATCAGATACACTACTTGACTAGTTCCCTTTCCATGTTTATTTATCGTATCAGAGGAAGTTCAAGTATAGTTTTCTTCATATCGGTTCCGGAAATGTAATGCAATAGCAGGAAGTGCATTAAAATATAAATGTTCTTCATTTTCCAGAATTAGGACAGACGAAGGAAAGGTACATGGAAAGCAACCACATCCTGTACTCCAACTCTCAAAAGTTTAATACTAACATCACTAAAATCCTACCACTACTATAACTACTACTACTACTACTACTACTACTACTACTACTACTACTACTACTACTACTAGTACCACTACTACTATACTACTTCAACTACTACTACTTCTACTACTACTACTACTACTACTACTACTACTACTACTACTACTACTACTACTACTACTACTAGTTATACTACCGCTACTACTACTACTACTTATACTACTACTACTACTACTACTACTTATACTACTACTACTACTACTACTACTACTACTACTACTACTACTACTACTACTTATACTACTACTACTTATAATACTGCTACTACTACTACTATACAGTACTTATACTGCTACTACTACTACTACTACTACTACTACTACTACTACTAGTTATACTACCGCTACTACTACTACTACTTATACTACTACTACTACTACTACTACTTATACTACTACTACTACTACTACTACTACTACTACTACTACTACTACTACTACTACTTATACTACTACTACTTATAATACTGCTACTACTACTACTATACAGTACTTATACTGCTACTACTACTACTACTACTACTACTACTACTACTACTACTGCTACTAATACTTATACTACTACTACTACGTATACTTCTGCTACTACTGCTACTACTACTACTACTACTTCTACTACTACTACTAGTAGTACCACTACTACTATACTACTTCAACTACTACTACTTCTACTACTACTACTAATTATACTACTACTACTACTACTACTACTAATTATACTACTACTACTACTACTACTACTACTACCGATCGTACCTATTAAACAAATTATAATCAATTAACGGTTAAGGTATACCTGATCGCATTGTGCTAGATCCATGGCCACTTTTAGGTCGTCCTCCTTCAGCCCTGTAAAAATCAAACCAAAAGTTACCAATGGATTAAAAGAAATTTTGATTCTGCACGTATGATTATGAAATATTTGCTGGTTTTTTAAATGTTGAACAGGTTTTAATATGTTGATTGCATGGTTTCGAGACATTTCTAACCGAACAAAAATATTGCTGGATGTAAACCTATGAAAAGGACCAACGTCATTGCATGCATGTATGATAAAAGTCAGCCTACGAATCAAATCGGTTTTTATTCGGCAATGTATTATTTCCATTATATATTTTTTTCGTCACAAATCGATTGCGAGCAATTTTCGTGTTCATTGTTTCAAGGTCCCTCTGACATCATATATTTGTGTTTGTAATATTATGTGTTATTGCTTACACGTTCATAAGCTAATATTAGTGTATAAGATAAACAAAAATGTTATTGTGTGATTCTATTTCAAGGTCCATTGATTTGGTTGTGAGGTTGTTTTTAATCTGTAGCTCTTTTAACATATTATTCAAAGCATTCTGATTTTAAGTTGATTTCTGCCAAGGAATTGCCAACAGAACACTCCTTCTTTTCACATTGCCACTGTGCCATCCCCTCCCCCTCTCACTCTCTCTCTCTCTTTCAATCTCTCTTTCCCATATCTCACTCTCTCTTTCCCATATCTTTCTCTTCCCCCTCCCTCCCCTCCCTCCCCTCCCTCTTCTCTCTCTCTCTCTCTCTCTATCTCTCTCTCTCTCTCTCTCTCTCTCTCTCTCTTTATCTCCCCTCTCTCTCCCTCTCTCTTTCTCGCACACTCCCCCATCCTCTCTCTCCTTCCTCTTATCTATATGCCCCTCCACCTCTCTCTCTATTTCCCTTTTTTTTACTGCTCGATGGGGGAGGGGTCAGGTACCTGACTGCCCCCGTATTTCGCCACTTATTATTCCAATTCTAGCTGCCCACTTACTTGTTCTGGTTACTGGCCTGTTTTCTTCTCCGATACAAGCAGAATAGCAGGATTGTGATACCCACAGTAACCAGGATCAAACATACCACTGTAACGCTGACAGTGACTGCTGCGTTGCCCATAATTGGGATGGGTGTGGTGCTATCAAGGGGTCCTAAATAATGAAAAAATATGTATTAGTGATGATTAATTAACTTGATCGCAAAGGTTTTCGAGAAATCAAATCAAGGGTCATTTTAATACCCTTGGCCAGTTGTATATCCTATATAATACATGTCCGGATCACGTCATACCGGCACTTTGATGTAAATATTTCAAATGCAAAGCCTATTGGAATTGCCTAAAGTTGATTTTTACGAAGTATTTGTTTTCACATGATTACTTATACTTTCTTGTAGAGAAGCTACATGTGAACCTTCGTCTTGAAGTCCTACCCGTGATGATGTAAGCATCAAGAGGCATTATAGCGCATCATTGGGTCTTGAACCCAGGATCTACCGGTAAAGAGACCACTGCTCTGTACCATTGAACTATCGCGTCTCACCACGGGTATGGACATTGTGGTAATGTTTCTTTAAGAAATTAAGTGTCAGTCAAGGAAAGTCAAGTAGACAAAAGTAGACAATTCCTTATATACTTAACACTAAATCATCACTAAATCATATTGCTCGTTTTTTGGGTGTACATGTATGAAATTCACGATTTACAGGCACAGTTCTACCACATTAAATATTCGTTTTGAAAACATTCTTGGAAAATGTTCATCACTAATGTAGATTTTTGATGGGTATCTAAGAAATTGTGGCAATGCATTTTTTTTCTCCAAACCTACCTTCTGACTTTGCAGATGAAGACGCACTTGTTACCTCACCCGGCATTTCCTCACTCGACATGTCCTCACTGTCTATTGATATGCGTGTAGAAAGAGGGCGTCCAACACAAGATCATTGCTGCCAGACTTCTGTCAATCTGCGTCTATCAATCAACAAATATATGAAGTACCTTTAGAAGATGCTTTTAGAAAATGACCATTCTGCATAAATCTACAAAGAAATGGAACACTTTCGGAATGTCCTTTCAAATGATGATACCTGCCAATCCGCGTAAATCAACAAAGAGATGAAATATTTTAGAACTTGCCGGTGGAAGATGATTATATCTATCAATCTGCGTAAATGAACAAAGAGATGACAAATATATTATCAACCGTCATGCACCCAACATTCTATGAATAGACCTGTTCACCAGATATCTATTCCCAACTTTTGTCGCTCCGACACCGCAACAGCTTTGCATCCAATTAATTCACTCACCTGATTTCAAAAGTCATGATTCATGGTGTTGCAATGTCGGACAATACCGGCAAGCTTTAGGGTAGTACCCATTGTTTTAGAGGCAAACACATATTTATGAACCAGGCGCTGTCTTACAAAGATTTGAAATTGATCAAAAATTGATCCAAACGTAACGTGAGTTTGATATCAATGTGCAATCAAATTGGATCAATCTTAATTTTTTTCAAAGACATGATCTTGGTGTGGTATATCTACACAACAGAAACCTACATGTAAATTAAATTTCATAATTAGTACTTTCTATTTGTGGGTTATTCACCTTCTTCTCTTGTTGATTTTCGATTCATCCGTCCTCAGGCTATGCTCTTGTTGTTCTCATTTATAAAAAAAAAGCCATCGAACAGCGAAAAGAAGAGAGAAACCTGCATCTAGTGTTGATAGTTCGCACATCGTAAAAGAATATAATAGTTCAGAAAGCTTATAGTAGTGTTCAACTTTTTTCTTTTGTATGATTTTGATCTTAGATAATGACACTGATGGATATAAAATAACTTATTTTAAGAATTTGTCCGAACGTCAGCTACCTCCGGCACGATGACGTCACACTTTTCCTGATGTCTGGTTGCTTACTAACAAGCATTTATGCTTTCCTATCAGTCAGGTAAAATAACCACCACCACCACCACCACAAAGCATTGTATTGTGGGTATTCGTATGGCTTGTGAGCGCACAATGTTGTACAATTTAGTTTGCAGGAAATCCAGTTTATCCCTTTAATTCGCCACAAACCGCAGTATACATAGGTGTAATATTATGGTATGAAAAAGGAAATATTTGGTAGGGCCTAATCATAGTCGTCTGGTTGTTGGGTTATTGCCAACGACCAAGTTTGAACTCAATGGTTAGTCCGAAATGTGCGGATAGAATACATCGAAATGCGTATTTAATTTGAGAAGCCGTACGTACACGTACATAATGTGTTGGAAGTCAATTATTTATTAATAAAACCAAAATTTCAACTACCCGAAACCTGTCCTTGTATATTAATATAGTTCAAGTGTTAACCATAGTGACATTCACGCGTTATTAGATTGTAAATTATATTAATTAAGTGAAGTTATTAGCTTCTTGAAATGGATTTACAAGATTCTTTTACGATACAGTGTAATTCACTTTCTATTGGAAGAAATATACTAGTCCTCTGAATTCGGAGTAGTCGTGTGTGGGTAGTTGTCCGAGGTGTATATATTGTCATAGGAATTTTTTGTCCGAGGGTTGTTGTTGTCAGGCGTAATAATATTGTCCGGGTTTATTTTCACAGGAGAAATTGTCTGAAGTTGTATTGTCCGGGTTGATTGTATCACTATCCGGGTATCACTGCCATGGATGGTAATTGTCCTGAAGTGTGGATATTATTATAAAGGGGTATTTGTCTGAAAGTTGTGGTCATATGCATGGATTGATTGTTCGATAATTATTGTCATAGGTGTAATTACAATTGTCCAAGGATTACTGCCATAAAGAGTCCTGGAGATATAAGTATAGGAGTTAATTATTGTACTGGGTTATTGCCATATGTGGTAATTTCAAGTGGAAATTGGAGTCCGGGAAGTGATACTTCACAACATTCCGTCTTTTGAATAAAAGTAAATTTATGTAAAGCAGGAAGAATAGCATATCCCGGGTATTGTGAGTAAGAAAAGCGGGTTGTCTATTGTGACTAAGAAACCGACATTTTTGTAAAGTTTACACTCTAAAAATAGAAATGTTAAATCACTATTTAAAGGTACTATGTCCCTTTTGCAGCCAACCTCAAATGCTGTGGAACTTTGCAGGAATTATGAATATGTCATATATGTCCTATCTGTGAAATATAAACGTTAGCAGTGTCCTCATATTCAAATTATGCAAGGAAAACCGTTTACTTGCTAGACTTCACTGTCAGACACTATTGAGTGACTGACTGGCTTGTTTTCTTCTTTGGTAATAACATACATGAAAAGAGTTGTAAAGGGTACATGAGCATTTGTCTACATCAATAACCCACTTCTTGTGATGGCCAAGATTAAACTGATTGAATCTTTGCGCAGCATAAAACGTATGACCATTCGGTACAATAATTGTCTGAAAATTCAAGACTATTACTTTTGGGCTCTATAGCCCTAAAGTCGATTTGACAACTAATAGTCGTTACTTTCCCACTTGAAGACATTTTCAAGCCCCACCTTTTTTAGGGAAGTTCTAAATTAGTATTATCTTTCAAATGCAGTTGGAATTTAACTTTTTCATTTTTTTGGCCTGCAAATGGGACATAGTCCCTTTAAAAGGGCCGATGAGTGACCACTTTTCAAAATGGTAGATGAACACTTTGAACATGCTGGATTCAACTTTATAAAGGTTGAATCTAGCTATCAGGTTTAAAAGTATCAATCTGACATTTTGAAAGATTGGTCACTCCGGCTATGAATATGACGGACAAAGAAAGCGGACAAAATATACAGTTCCTCAGGTAGACAAAGGAACATCCCTTCACTGCTATTATGTAAAAATGTGTAGAACAGGTGAATATGCATGTGACACCTGTTCTACATATTTGTACATAATAGCAGTGAAGGGATGTTCCTTTGTCTACCTGAGGAATTGTATTATTTTGTCCGCTTTCTTTGTCCGCCATATCCATAGTGATCCTCGGCCCTTTTAAATGTTGATTTAACATTTCAGTTTTTAGAGTGTACCAACATCTCACGGAAACGCGTGTAAATGACCTTGTACGCGTTTCAAAGGATATCAATGACCTTGTACTTTAAGCGGTTTCGTGAAACACTGCTCTGGACTAAAAAAAAAAAACATTGGTGCAAATTTGCACTTTGCCCCCATAGCATGTATGTACACATCGTATCAGTTACACAAAATAAAAACGCAATGTTTTGTTCCCCTTTAGTCACCGTGAGTCACTCATTTTAGAACAGCGTTTTTTGTTATTATATTCCAATGCTGAATATGGGAGTTTAGTGCTATTGTTCGGTTTTGTAAATGGCATATCAATTTTACATCATGCGAATTAAACTCATGGAAGACCACTGTTATTGGTGATAATGAGTCACCCTGTCTAAATATCAGAAATACATAAATAAATAAATAAACTAAGTTCTTATATGCTCAAATGATATGCATGAATACTGATTAGTGTATATTGACAATTAGCGTCATTGTTCTTTTTTTATTGGCATGCTAATGGTGTTTCATATAAATTGACGCTTTTTTCCTTCATTACAATGCTTAAATGATTGTGCATGAATGATTTTACCAAACAAGAATTGATCGTGCGTGTCTTTAATGATAGTAGTAATAATAAATGGTAGTTTAAATATTTGTTTCACAATGACGTAGCTAAAAAGGATCGTGAGGCACCTGTCCCCTTTAGGACTGTGCAAGAAGAAAAAGTAAAAGAAAAAAAGAAAAAGAGAAAAAGAAAGGAAACACGGATTGGAAGGAAACCTGGGATACATAGTGATAAAGACTATCCTATATACGCAGTTTCATACTAATGAGTTTATAAATATACGATGTATATATACACATATCTAACTTATAGTCATGATTTGTACTGCTCTAGTTTTCATGAATCACTATATTCAGAAAAATGCTTTATGTCGAGGTAATATATTCTTATATTTATAGATTGAAGAATTACCAGAATGGGTATTTATTCAATGATATAAATTTCGAGAATAAAATAGAAATGATAAATGGAAACACGCATTGAGTTGAGTTTTCTTCTCCGTCAAAGCCATTTTTAAGAGCCTGAAACTAATTCATGCTGAAAGGAATAGAAAATGATCGTGTAATGGACAAGGTATTAAATCGAAATACCAGGTCTGTTTTTCAGGCAATATATCAAATTATCATAGACTCGTGGCATGTTCAAGACTATTATGACTATACTCATGCTGGTCTAATGCTTATATGTCAGCCATACCACTAAGTCGACTCCAACCCGACCGACTTTTCTATACCGACAAGGCGACAATACATTTTTTGTCGTCGGTCTGTATAGTCGGTCTTTTGTCAGCTTCTTTGGTGTAACTGGAATATCACAGCGTTAGAATTGTACCATGTCTCTCTCTCTCTCTCTCTCTCTCTCTTTTTCAAAGTGCCATATCGTTTGACTTTGGCGATAATGCAGTTCCATGCACAACCCTCGGCACCTAGCCGTCTGTATTAGTACCACTCCCAGTTCTTTCACTCCTCTCTCTTCCAACAATTTATGCAGACTGTCCATCCAAAGTATCCTCTTTCTTCTCCTACTCCTTCTTTCCACAATTTTCCCTGTCAAAGCAAGATTCTCCGGGCCTTCTTTACGTATAATGTGACCCATGAACTTCAACTGCCTAATCAACATCTCACGGATCATTTTCTCTTGCACTCCAGCTCGTGTAAGAACTTCCTTATTACTAACTTTGTCACGCCAGGGGACTTTCATCATTCTTCTTAAAACCACAATTCGCAATTTTCCAAACGCTTTTTAGTATCAGAGGCCATGTCACACACAAACAAAAAAAGAATTCTCATGGCAATTCTCTTCATCCAACTTTCAAGAGTAATAACCTTGAATTTTCCGAATACCTCAGCCACACCGCAAGACCGACTTCGAACCAATCGATTCCTGGCCATTCGAGACACAAAATGAAAAACTATCGTTGAAAAGAAAAGAAATAATTGGAAATTTATATGCAAGCTAATCGAGGAAATTAAAACACTTCATGTGCGATTTGTTTAAAATGTGTATCTATAATTTTGTTGATGTGAATATTTTTCTTCTGTCAATGTGAAACTTCAATTGCAAAAATATATTTTATAAGGAAATTTATTTGTAACCTTGTATGGAAATGTTAGAGTTCACTTTATTTATTTAGGCCTAAGCGAAGATTATTTGTATTATTTTATAAAATGTTATAAATTATGTAACATTTTCTTTTATGAGGGAAGAGAATAAAAACCTATGAAAACAAATAAAATTGAGATAATGTAATTTGTGTACGGTGTGTTATCGACCTGATATGGATCTCATTGGTTTGACTGGGTTGTAAGAAGTGCTTTGAACGGATTGTAGAGGTGTTATATATTGTAGGTTTCTGTACTTTTCTCCGCAACCGTGAATAAAATAAAACTGAAACAAATGCGATTGTTATTGAAATGCAATCATGAAGTATTTTGAAACTCTATCATAGTTACATTTGACAGAGTTCGTGCCTACCTGACCTCAAAACAAGAGTTTCAATTTCAGTTCTAAGCGACATTTTCTTTAAATAATAGTTTAATACTTCCTCTTTCTTTTTCTATGATTTTTCCTATATTATTGATACTTGTTCTTTGATATTCATAACACGGGTGATCATCTACAGGTAACACGGGAATTTTGCGAGGGTTTTCTATAATTTCCATAGGCGAAATAAAATGCCTTTGCATATTAAAATACTCCGTAACGCAGAGGACTAAAACCGCTCCTCTAGGAGTAATTATAGGGATCACTCTTTTAGGAGTTGCATACACTAAAAATTATAGTCTACAAAGTCTTTGTTAAAATGAATGCACTCCAAAGTAGTGGTTGCTAGAATTTTTAGGGGATTTTAATTGTTTTTGAAAGTGAATTTACACCCCGGGATTTACACTATACATAACGAAGTGAAGTGACTCCCCAATTGTGGAAATCCACTCCTGTACATCCTTAAAAGAGAGAAAGAGAGAGCAAGAAAGAGAGGGAGAGAGAGAGAGAGCTAGAGAAAAGACTCCCTAAGTGTATCGATGCAAGGTTGCAATGCATGGGTTTGTAGAAACTAGACCAGTTTGTATTCAAATTTATGTTTTATTCTCTGGGACCTAGTGACGAGGTATTCCTTTAATTGACCTGTTACTAATAAACGAAGTACATGGAATCCAGTCTGCAAACATTAATTTTTGTTATGTCGGGCAAGCCTCGGGCAAAATTTCGGGTTGTCAATAACAATATTTCTTTAAAAAAGTACGCATCAAATTGTACTGTGTTAGTAAACTGGTCCATTGTGAAGCGCTTTGTATCTACAAGGAAAATGCGATATACCGACTACTCTTCAGATATGCTTTGATATACTTTTTATTAACAAAGTAAAAGAAAAGGTTGAAAATTATTAGTGAACTGCAATATAATGATCTATTCAAGAACGAGAGCGTGGTAACGATTCATTTATTAAAAAGCTCATGTCGGTTGAAAGCAAAAATACATACCTTTACTACTGCTTAAAGTCGCATGTAATTGTGATCAATTTTTATTTAAAGTTCTATCCATTGCAAATGTGAAAGTTGTAATCAATGTTGCGATTTTAGCATTACGCACGATCACGAGCATAAAGACCCAATCAATAATATACAATTGGAATTTTGAAAATTGTATAGCTTATCGGCATACTTTATTAATACAATTCATTCGTATCACACTGAACTCAATCAGCATGACTTTGTGTAATTTTCCGGTTATCTCGAAGCTGTCCAGTGCGTATTATAACTGAAATATTTGTACGTATTAACTATCATTAGCCCAAGGTAAGTAGGATTAAGAATCCGACATCATCATCGTGACAACAGTACACTCACCTGTATCATGAATAAACTCCAGTGGCCCGTGTGCAATACCGGTGTCTTGAAGTTCCGAGGCACTCTTGTACAGTCGGCCTTTTGGCGGTACTGATTAGAGACACATACCTGGTCTAAATTTACGAAGATCCGCTCATCATTATCTTGAACATATTTACTCCAACGAGAATGTTGAGTCGCACATAATGATATTCACACGATGTTGTTGTCGACTGGATTGACAGACACAGAACTAACTGTTATGAATCTACCTGCGTGCAGGAACCACAAAGTTTATCTTCTCCACAGACAGCATGCATGGTAGAGATCTGCATTGTGCGTGTTTCGCTCCAGTAACTCCATTTTACGATCTTTTTTATCCTTACTGTTTGCAGACCATTATTCATCAGCAGTCTCCATTGATCGCGATCGACGGTTTGACAATTTTAAAGAATGACTTTTCTGCACACTTCAGGCAACTATGGTTTCGCTTTATATCCATTTCCCATAAAAAATGCTTGGGTGAGAAAAGAGGTAAATACTAGAAACACAGTTGCATTGATCTCAAGTGTTAGTATAAATAATACCGGCTAGGAGGAAACGTAAATGGTGTCAATATTGTGAAAATATCCTGTTTTCTACTCAGTATTTTTGTGTGGCCAATTAAGTAGTTGAAAAAAACATTTGGAGTGTGTGCGTATGTGTGTGTTGTGTGATTTGTCTTTGTTCTTTCAATTTTGTTTCATGGTTAATATAGAGAGTAGTGTATCTACTGCATGAAACTACGATTGCATTGATCTCAAATGTTAGTATCAATAATACCGGATAGGAGGAAACGTGAATGGTGTCAATATTGTGAAAATATACTGTTTTCCCCTCGTCTGAAGTAATATATGTTGTGGCCAGTTAGTCGGAAAAATCATTTTGCGTGTGTGCGTTTATGTGTGGTTTTCGTTTGTTCTTTCAATTTCGTTTCATGGTTAGTGTATATACTGAATGAAACTATAAATGGAGGACATAATTAGACATGACATTGTATCCATACAAATAACAAATAAACATTCCCTCTGTGAATATTCAATTAAACATTTTATTCAGATTATATATTATAGGCAGGAATATATATAGTTGAATTGGGTACTTGCAACATATTAATCAACTTTTGAAAATGGATAATAATGATAACAATGAGACAAAAGTGACTGCGTCTCCTATAATTATGCCTCCGCCCTAAATTCAATATAGGAAATGGATGGAGTTATTCGTGACATATCACGATGAAACTAAAAGCCTTGACATTTGATCTAGTTACTAGTTACAAAATGTAATCAGATTTTCTTTCTATGGTGATATTTAATTACTATCATTACGGTTCTTGAGATATCACGATAACGAGAAAGCGAGAAGGGCAGAAGGACGGACACCTCGAAAACATCATTCCTCCAGCACGACCGTCGGTCGGCGGAGGATCAATAAAACAGTCCAAATGATTACGGGATTCACGATTTTAATTGGTATAGTGACGAGCTTTGGAAATCTTTGTGTGACATTATTCCTATGATTTATTACACACTTGCAATAACGGTTCTAAAGGGGCTTGGGGTTGATCCCCCACCCCCCCCCCCCACTGGCAGGGCTCCCAACAAATGTCTTTCTATAATCGTATATGCGTACTTGTATGACTGCACTGTACTGCACTGCATACATCTGTACAAAAGAGCTATTTAGCGTTTTTGAACCTCTGATATGGCAGAACGGTGATTTTACACGAATTTGAGTTCCCTTTGGAAAGGTACACAAGAATTCATCAGATCTTATGGACGGAACATCAAAATATATGTATCTGAACACGCCATGCATTTTTCTAACATCGGAAAACTTCCTAAACATATCTTTGTATAAAACATTCACAAATTGCATATTCTGTAAACACACACACACAACTATGTACAGTGTTCAGCTTTCTTGATACTGTTACAAAGGAAGAATAGATCCTCAATTTCATTAAAAAGCTATCTTGTTTTCCACCAATTGAGCAACCATATACCACAGTTATTAAGTGTCTTGACGCCCTTCTCTGCCGCGTAAAACTGGAGAGCAAAGGAACCAGGATGTGGCAGCTTGACACAGCATTGCACCATGTTTTTGCCGTTGTTGGCGCTCTTTACTGTCACATGTTCCTTGGGCAGTCTGTTTGTTTTGTTATCTTCAAAGAGATGAAAGTTGGCGCGAAAGTTGATAGATCCGGAGATATCGAGTTGGCACTCTCCTGCTGAATCGGTATGGACCGTTGAGGTCTCGATGTTCTCAATGGCCATTCCCATCTTCAAGAAGTGTTCCGAAGGCCCCCACATCCCGGAGTGTGCAGGGAACAAAGGTTGATTTGTTGGCTCTTGGCATTCTATCAACCAGTTACCGGCAAGGGCGTTTGACTGCTTAGAGCCATCAAAGACCAATAGCGCGTACATACCGGGCTGGTCAAACAGAAAGTGAAGGGTAGTCAGGATCTCGGAACCATTCTGTGACCAACAAGTCTCGGCGTTGATGAGGCGGGTGGCGTCGTACTTGGTATTGTTCTTGTCCAACCGGTAGGACAACTTCTTCGCAGACCTCTGGCTGCTGTGCTTGATGCAGAGTAGTCCTTCACCTTTCGGAAGCCGGATGTGACTTGTTTCCAAATCTACAAGGGTCATTCCTGCATTGTGGAATACTTGATTAGGGCCCCAAAGACCACTGCGGGGAGGGTACGGCTCCTTTGTTGATACCTCATGGCAATCGATGAGCCACATTCCTACGTAGGTAGCCTTGTCCTGTTTAGGAGTCTTCTTCACAAAGAGACGGAACGCGTACAGACCTGTCTCGTGGAATCTGAATTTCAATGTGGCGACCGTCTTTCCATCACGTTTAATCATCTCCCCAAACATCTTTCCCTGATGAACATCCTTTTCCATATCTCCGCTCTTCAACGAAAATGTTAGGAAAACCTCCTCTGTTAATGCTACCTCGATCTCGCATTCCCCTTCATTGGTTTCCAGCAAAGCCTCCTCGTCCGATTCAAGACCGTGTTTGTTAAACTCTTCTGTTGGACCGCACTTTACAGCCCCTTTCGGGAAGAGTGATTTATAACAG
Organism: Strongylocentrotus droebachiensis; assembly: GCA_035222895.1. Taxonomy (NCBI): domain Eukaryota; kingdom Metazoa; phylum Echinodermata; class Echinoidea; order Camarodonta; family Strongylocentrotidae; genus Strongylocentrotus; species Strongylocentrotus droebachiensis. The sequence goes on from JAVYIG010000640.1 coordinate 256,797, forward strand.
GCCCTTTCGCATACAACCAACCAAGAACCGACATAGGACGTGTCAGTTCCTGGATGTAATTTTGCAAATAGTTTTAGCTCGTACATGCCTGCTTCCGAAAGACGCAGACTGATCGAAGCAGTTGTCGTAGACTTTCCCTTGGCACTCTGAACAAAGGCGTGACCATTTCTAAGCTCATTGTCTGAACCCCCAGCCTTGAGAGTCAAGTTCATCTCCATATCTCTTGATTTATCACACCGAACAACAAAATAGCACTCGCCTTCTTTCGCGGAAATCGTGGAGGAATCCGGTCCCCTTACGGTCAAACCCATTTTGAAGAACTCGTCGTTCGGTCCCCATATTCCATTGTGTCCTCTTGGAAACGTAATGGGGGCGTCGTCACCACCCTTGAATTCTCTGGTTGATGTGATCATGTAGGTGGCAGCATGGTGAAACTTGGCATCAGAGTACTTTAGCTTCAGGATAAACGTATACTTTCCAGGTCTTGGACAAGCAACATGACAGACATACCTTTGTCCCACTGTCTCTATGTAGACGTGATCTTCCAGATTTTTTTCCGGATTGTCGAGATGAGTAAGATAGGGCACCACTGGCACGAGATCTCCGATCTGCTTAAAGCTAATCGTTGCGCGCCCATCGATGGCATCTACGAACGGTTCCAGATGGGATATTGCTGAGAAACCTTTCTGCAGACATCGAGGATCAACACCCCAGACCTCACTGCTCTCAATCGGTACAGTTGGACTTGTGTTTTTCCCTTCCGCTATTATGGTGAATGACATCAATCGAGTTCCATAGTACTCTGCAACTTTGCTGGAGAAGGTGTCATCACCGATGATGTATTCGTTTTGAGGCAAAGTACCGTATGCCGTGAAGACATACTTCCCAGGCTCTTGGACCTCGATGCGACAGGTGAGGACACCGTCTTTCCACCAGTGGATAATGCTGTTTGCAATCTCTTCACCGGCATGATCGTCTCGAGTCAACCTGCAGAAAGCATTGAGGGGATACTCGCTCTTGATCTTGATCAGAACATTGTTGTCTGTGATGTTGATGACACCCTTGTCATGTGAAAGACACTCGAGTTTAAACTGATATGCGGCACGACCGATCTGGATGCTGTTGCTCCACGACTCCAGGTCGGGATGAGAGCCGTCTTCGACGGGAAAGTGCGAGGCGGAAAATTGATCAGGGTATGCGAGGAAGAAGCCCTCGCCCCATCGACGCTCAAAGGTATATACTCCTTCTGCACCTCGATCTGTAAAAGGGATGGAAAATAGTTGAAGAATATTGAGATTAGGTGAACTTAAATTATATCAGTGATATTTCAGATGGCTGAAGAAGTTTATTGGAAAAAATAACCCTTTAATGTCAATCTACGCATAAATGACACAGTGTTTGCAAAATGGTTTGTTCCATTAAAGATGTTACTGACGCAATATGTTATGAAAATGTCCATGATATTTAAATAAAAAAGGTTTAACTAGAACTTAAAAGGTATTACATCAAATACAAGTAATATGATGATATCGTCAAAGAGGAACAGATTTACAGCATTTCGACGGCTGATCCAATTATGTATACATGCAGGGGAATTCCTTTTTGGTCCTACGTCTCACGCTTCGGCGACAAGGGCTCCGTAGTCAATATCCTATAATTAAAACTTTCTCAACTTCTATCTTATACCAAACACTACCCATTACGTAAACTATAACCCTTTTAACTTAAAAATCAGTAGCGCCTAACTCTTAAAACTGACAAAATTAAGCCGGTGCATTCGTAGCCGGACCAAATGTGGGATTATAATTATCCTTACTTGATACACCAGCAGCCCAAGCCGCGTCACAGAAGAACCACTGGCCTTTTATCATGACTCTGTTCCATGAGTGTCTTCCTTGTTCCAGCAGGTAATCTGTTGCTCCAGGATAGAACCCGATCGATTTAGAAACCCCAATAATGGACTCGCATTTAATCTCCGCTAACCTGCACATGATAATAATAAGAGTAAAACAGTCATCATCGTTTACCGACATACATGTATGTCACCAATCGTAAATTATATAGATAAGATATTTTACCCAGGCATGTGGAACTCTCCTGCTCGTCCATTGTATCATGCATAATTCATTTGATCGCTGAATTTCTCATAGTCCTCTAGATCTCGATCCTGATAATTAGGTCTCGGAATCAATATCGCCAATATTGTCAGCCTTGTCAATAGGTCATCCCTATAACTTCAATGGTCAGAGTATAATGCAGACTCGGTTAATTCTGATGGTGGATTATGTTTAACAGAAGAAACGAAGAACTTCGAATTTGGTCCAACTCCTTTTAATAAACTCTACATCATACTAGGATTAAACTCACAAAACCTCACGTCGAGTAAACAAAAATGGCCCAATGTGTCAAAGAAGCTAATTAAAATCCATTTCTAGAGAGCGAAATTTCGATAAACCATATCGTTTCCTTACCTGGACATTTCGGAGAGCAGCTCTGTAAATCCTTCGCATACGGCTACACCGGTTTGTAAGACAGTGGCTGGAGACTGATCGGCTCTTGTTCCGGTGTTCAGGAACACACTGTCGTAAGATACGTTGTGGGAGATCCAGCGAAAAATTATTCTGAACTTCTCAAGTTCTCCTGTTGCCGTATCGGTTAGCTTGTTAACAAGTGATTGCATATCGGTCTGTGGTATCTTTGGACCCTATAAATATATAAAAGGTAAAAGAATAGTGACACACATGATTGTCTGAAATATCACAACAACTTTTATGAAACTCATCTGTGAAATACGCGGGTGTAAATAGACGTCTTCATAGTTAGAATATGGATGTTTCGTAGTCTTTAGCGGAAACTGCACTTGTATGACACATTTGTTCAACTGCTCCGTGGCCAATTTCTAGCACATGTACTAACCGAATTCCTAATTTTGCCCAGGGACCAAAACACTCAACGTAACTCTAAACCGAAACCTAACCTACGACATAATCACAACCATGATCCTAATATTATACAATAGGCGATGATATAAAGCTCGGAGAATGTGTCGAATCACCGACTGCATTTCTTATCAGTGTTTCCTTCTTCTCATGCTGCCCGATCATCCGTTATACACTTAAGGATACACATTTTATCCATGAAAAGTAGACTCCTCAAAGATTTTTAAAAAAAAAGTGGGGGGGGGGTACCTAGGTCTATTAAAAATATCATCTTACATTTATCACAATCTGATCAAGTCTTTCCATGACGTCATAGTCAGGAATCAATTCCCTCTTGCCATCCCAGAAAGTATCCTCGATCTTACGTAATCCTGGTCTAATGACGCTGTTCGTCATCTCTTCATCATCAGAACTAATATCTTCAAACTTGATCCTGTTATCGAAGAGTGATGAGTTGATATCCCTCCACTGAACGACCGAAATACGACGTCGATTTGACACAGGTGGGACTACAAGGCCATAGTCATCCGGAAGTAGCTTGGGTACGATCGCAAAGGACTGCTGGGTAACGGTGGTTTCTTCGATCTCGATTATAGATTGTCTGCGTTTTACGTCTCCAGTCGAAATGATGTTATCCGAAATTATCTTAACCGTAGTCAATGATGTCCTGGTTCGCTCTCTCATTGATGTCGGCTGGATGGAGTCGTCATCGTCGTCGTCGTCGTCGAAAGTGAAGCTTGGTAGACCAGGAGGGGTGACAACGGGTGAACCGTCATCATCGTCGGGAAGGTTGATGGTGGGGATAGAAGCCATGGTAACGAGGACTTATTTATCTGCCAACATAAAAGAAACAAAATATATAATACATGAGAGCCTTGTTTTAAATGCCAGTGCACCAACATAAAACAACTAAAGGGGGGACTGTAGAGGATCGCTTAATGCCATGGACCTTCTTAGTAGGTCCATGGTTGAACTGGTAGATCGATCTGCTTGGAATCTGCTCACAATTAAAGCTATACGGTCATCAACCCTCTCCATTCAGAGAAGTTTGGCCTAATCCATTTGCCAACATTATGAAATAATGGACATAGCATTCGGTCTAGCCGCTAACGCATATAATTTCAAGCGTGGTTCATGCAGGACATCGGGAATGTCGAGAGGAATCTTGATGAACAATGCTATTACTGGGGTAATGAATTTCACATCGGTAGCCGCGGACTTTACGTAAACTCGTTCATCATTTAAAGGGAAGGTAGACATAATCGTGTTAAAGTTAAAGACCAGTTCTGGTCATGCGATTGCATTGTGAAAGAAACGTTGTGGAATCGATCAGAAAAGGTTGATCATCTAGCATATAAGTATTGGTGTGAACTGCAAGGTTATGGAATCATCAAAATGATAAGAAATTTGGCCCAGTCTTCCCAACTTGTTTTTGAATGTGCGATCAATCAAATACAAGTTAGCAACTCTGTGATGAATTTCTTGCGAGCTCCCCTCCCATTTCCCCTCTACTAAAAAACTTCAATAAAATTATATTCTCGTATAAGAAAATTTTAAATCATACATTCACCGTATATAAGATTATGGCAAATGTGTTTTTTTATAATGACTGTATGAAAAAAATCTATTCCGTCATAAAGAACTAATAGAATGAAAGTTCACGACATTTTCTGTACAGAGCAAATTGGAGAGGAGCTTTCAAAATACGTCACAGTGTTTCCAATTTGTGTTTCACTATTAATGAAATCTTTAACAATTCACAACTTTCCTATTTTTAATCGCATATTATTCGAATTTTGACTAATCTGTTTCTCTCATTTTTCTGCTTTTATTAAAACTAACTTTATATCAGGATGAACTTCCATTTTAATTTCAAATCGTCGTTAACCATGTATGACGTCTTATTACTTATTACTGTCATTATAAAGACAAGTTGATCTTACCTTATTTACAACGCGCTTTTGATATATCTTATTTGCAATATCGCCACACAGAAGTAATAAAAGAGGCTGTTGATAACTGGAATGCAAAGCCTCGCAAGGAGACAACTTACGGGTAATATCAAGACCGTACTGTATCGCCTACAAAAACCATGGTCGGATTTCACATCATGGTATTGTCATGTTCACAAATTTCAAAAGATAACGCACAAGGCTATTTACAGATTTAATGTCTTTTGTTGAATTTTCGGAAGTATTGATAATCACGTCGGGTCGGGGCATGCATCTGGGGTAGAATTGTTAGAAGCGACCACAGGACTGCGCGTAAAAAATATTTAAAAAACGTGGATGCAGATGAAGCCAGGAAGTGCCCACATTCGGTCATGTGTTTTTCTTTTTCAATTCAAATGAACATTTATTTCCTTCCAAACAATAAAATTTATAAGTAGGAACATAAATATAATTAAAGTGGGAGAAAGGTAGAAAGGAAGAAAGGGATAGACAAAGAGGAGAGGAGGATAGAGAGCTTGGAGAAAGAGAAAAGAAGAGAGGAAAGAAGAGGACTGCAACATAGTATCAATGGAGTGTATGGCATGCATAAACAACCTAATGGCAACATAATCTGTCAATCTTGAATTCCGGCATCCAATTTTATTCATGATTCGTCCCCCTTTAAACCCTCACAAATTAAGGGTATGCCTCTACCATTTGAGCTTTGACGCCTACGCAGAAGAGATAGAATGATGATGATAATAACTTCACCTCCAACTCAAAATCTCCTAAAGAACGAGAGCAAGCTGACGGGTCAAATAAATGACCATTGACATAATTGAGAGATGTTTGGCTTTGGAAGAACGATTTCTTGTAATATATAGGTGTTGACACGATGGCCTTTTGCCGTTGATTTGAGATCATTAGGGGCTTTTCGTTTGTGTGGACGAGGACGGCGTTCACGTCCTCTAACGATGCGAATTGGCGTCAGACACCCGTCCTGTTCACTACCTTATTACCCTTTTCGTTTTAAGTCGACACCCGTTTTCTACACGATGACGTAATGCCCCCCGCACGCGCTTATTCAATTTCTCCTTCTTTCACTTCTTATTTTGTTCTTCGTTTATTATTCTATTATACTCTCTCTATTTTCCTTATGTTATTCTTTGTTTTTCCTTCTTTCATCTTCTCTTCTATCTTTCCATTGTCTATTCTTTATCATTTTCTCTTTCTGTCTTTCCTAACGTTATTGTTGTTGTTATCATTCTATCATTTTTCTTTCTATCTTTCCTCATATTATTCTTTGTTTCTTCCTTCTATCATCTTCTCTTATGTTATTCTTTGTTTTTTCCTTCCTTCACTTTCTCTTTCTGTCTTTCCTCATGTTATTCTTTGTTTTTCCCTTCTTTCACCTTCTCTTTCTGTCTTTTCTTATGTTATTCTTTGTTTCTTCCTTCTTTCACCTTCTCTTTCTGTCTTTCCTTATGTTATTCTTTGTTTTTTCCTTCTTTTACTTTCTCTTCAGTCTTTCCTTATGTTATTCTTTGTTTTTTTCCTTCTTTCACCTTCTCTTTCTGTCTTTTCTTATGTTATTCTTTGTTTTTATCATTCTATCACTTTCTCTTTCTGTCTTTCCTTATGTTATTCTTTGTTTTTCCCTTCTTTCACCTTCTCTTTCTGTCTTTCCTTATGTTATTATTTGTTTCTTCCTTCTTTCACCTTCTCTTTCTGTCTTTCCTTATGTTATTCTTTGTTTTTATCATTCTATCACTTTCTCTTTCTGTCTTTCCTTATGTTATTCTTTGTTTTTTCCTTCCTTCTCTTTCTCTTTCTGTCTTTCCTCATGTTATTCTTTGTTTTTCCCTTCTTTCACCTTCTCTTTCTGTCTTTTCTTATGTTATTCTTTGTTTCTTCCTTCTTTCACCTTCTCTTTCTGTCTTTCCTTATGTTATTCTTTGTTTTTTCCTTCTTTAACTTTCTCTTCAGTCTTTCCTTATGTTATTCTTTGTTTTTTTCCTTCTTTCACCTTCTCTTTCTGTCTTTCCTTATGTTATTCTTTGTTGTTATCATTCTATCACTTTCTCTTTCTGTCTTTCCTTATGTTATTCTTTGTTTTTCCCTTCTTTCACCTTCTCTTTCTGTCTTTCCTTATGTTATTATTTGTTTTTCCCTTCTTTCACCTTCTCTTTCTGTCTTTCCTTATGTTATTATTTGTTTCTTCCTTCTTTCACCTTCTCTTTCTGTCTTTCCTTATGTTATTCTTTGTTTTTATCATTCTATCACTTTCTCTTTATGTCTTTCCTTATGTTATTCTTTGTTTTTTCCTTCCTTCACTTTCTCTATCTGACTTTCCTTATGTTATTCTTTGTTTTTCCCTTCTTTCACCCTCTCTTTCCGTCTTTTCTTATGTTATTCTTTGTTTTTTCCTTCTTTCACCTTCTCTTTCTGTCTTTCCTTATGTTATTCTTTGTTTTTTCCTTCTTTCACTTTCTCTTCAGTCTTTCCTTATGTTATTCTTTGTTTTTTCCCTTCTTTCACCTTCTCTTTCTGTCTTTCCTTATGTTATTCTTTGTTTTTTTTTCCTTCCTTCACTTTCTCTTTCTGTCTTTCCTTATGTTATTCTTTGTTTTTCCCTTCTTTCACCTTCTCTTTCTGTCTTTCCTTATGTTATTATTTGTTTCTTCCTTCTTTCACCTTATCTTTCTGTCTTTCCTTATGTTATTCTTTGTTTTTTCCTTCTTTCACCTTCTCCTTCTGTCTTTCCTTATGTTATTCTTTGTTTTTTTCCTTCTTTCACCTTCTCTTTCTGTCTTTCCTTATGTTATACTTTATTTTTTCCTTCCTTCTCCTTATCTTTCTGTCTTTTCTTTATGTTATTCTTTGTTTTTCCCTTCTTTCACCTTCTCTTTCTGTCTTTCCTTATGTTATTCTTTGTTTCTTCCTTCGTTCACCTTCTTTTTCTGTCTTTCCTTATGTTATTCTTTGTTTTTTTAATCATTCTATCACTTTCTCTTTCTGTTTTTACTTTCTGATTTACGCTGCGATGTAGCAAGATGACGTCATTCTGACGACGGGTCACTAGTTTTCTGACGAACCTCAAATCATCGATGAACGGGTTCGCAAATGTGGCCTGACGACGCCAGACGACCCGACGCATGCGCAGATCGCCGAAATGACGTCCCATATTTGACGTCGACTATGTCGACGTGACAAACGAAAACCCCCTAAAGCGAATTCTTGCCCTATCACGACGTCATCTTTGGGAGGAGGTTGAGGTTTGAAAAGGGACAGGGGCCATTATTTCATAACCTTCTCCGTATTAGAAGGAAGACTAACCCGCCGGTCATAACTAAATGGGTAGATTAGATGTGATTATCGCTTCGAGCAATACTTCTCTTGTGGAATTACTGATTCATAGGTTAAGGGTAGTAAATGTTCTTAATATTTTTCATATGGAACAGAATCTCTCCAGGTTCGAACAACAAATAAAAACAAAACAAAACAAACAAAAACAAACGGACAAACACAACATTCACATCAGCTTTAGTTAGCGATTCTAAGTATCTGTTCATTCTTTCGCAGAACTACTTCATAGGCGTATGGGCACAATCTTTGCAGAGGGCTGACCCCCGGGGGCTGACCCCTCCTGCCAGAATATCAGCTTTCCTCTTTCTAATTCTCTGTTGATTTGTTATCGTGGTCACGCCTACCATCAAAATCGACAAAATATACAGACTATTTCGACGTCCAAAACTGCGTGACAGTTGCAATATTGGAATTTTCAAATTTATCGGGAGCCTGCCCTTCCTCCCTCCCCCCCCCCCCCTCTTTCGTCTATAAGTTCTCGCCTGAATTTATGATCCTATCCCCGATGGCGTTAACAGAGGTGTTTCCATTTTACAGATCTGGTTGGTTTCATTGGTGTGTGTAGTTTTATTATGTAAGAAATAAATACTATTGACATGATTTTTTTTTTAATCAGAAGAAATCAGGAGCATTCATTCCTCTATTTTAACTTGGGTTCTGGTAAATATAGAAAATAAATTCTCACAGAATCCATCGAAACTTACGCTGGATGTTCAAGATTACACATACAAGACATGCGCCAAACAATAGTGGTAGAACATGTATAGTGGCTGAGTAATGAGCAAAGAAAGAAAAGTAAATCCGGGTAAAGTAGCTCCGACACCATCTGTTTAACACAGGTCACTATTCTGCGAATGGCTGTAGTTGTGGTTTTTATCGAAGATGATGCCCCGTAAGTTTTTGTGCGTTTGTTTTTATTTCACTGGTTGACAAATGAACTACTATTTCCTCTCAAAATACGATTCCCATACCAGAGCTAAAGATTAACTTTAACAATGTTGAAGGATAAAAAAATATTAGCTTCATCTAATTATGATTAGTGTCCTTGTAAACATGTTTTCTTTTCTATTCTAGTTATATGTGAAATTCTATTTCAGTGATCTCGTTGGACTTTCTCTCTTCTTATATCGTTCAATCGACATTCCTGTTTCCCCCCTCATTTCTTTTCCTGCTTTTTTTTCTCTCTCTCTCTCTCCCTCCTTCTCCGTCTCACTCTTTCTTTCTCCCTCCTTCTCTCTCTTCGTCTTTCTATATATATATCTCTCTTCGCCATTCTCTCTCTCTCTCTCTCTCGCCTTCTCTCTCTCTCTCCATCACCCTTCTCTCCCCTTGCCTTCTCTATCTTTCTTTCTAAATCCCCCTCCCACCGGATCGCTTGCTCTCTCTCTCTCTATCTGTCTTCCTCTCTCTCTCTCTCTCCCCTCTCTCTCTCTCTCTCTCTCTTCTCTCTCTTACCTCCTCCTATCCCCATCACCATCATCAAATTCCTGAACTCCTGACCATCATTATGAACAATGGGTACCTACCACTCCAGGATCAGACTACCAATCGACTCGAGTTAATCATGTTCATATCTTTCTTTTACATTACGTATAACTTAGGACCTCGTATATAATGTGTCCATGCAGCTGCTTGTACAAGGTCATGTTCTCTCTCTAGATCTCTCACGTTCAAGGACAAAGCTAATGTTCCCAGTAGACTTGATTGATTATGCACCCCTATATATTAAAGGTCTATGAACTTCACGAAGGTGACCACATTTTATTTCTTAGCCTATCATTTCATTTTGTTCTGTTTAGTTGTTTCGATAAGATTTAAATCTATTATCAATTGTTAGTCATCAATAATGAATACTAAGATAAACTGTACACATTATTTATCAAACGGTTATTAATACTTTCTTTTTACACTTGAAAGGATTGTCAGAAAAGTATAAAGTACTTCAAGATACCACCAAGAGGTAATTAAGTAATATTTAGTTAACAAACCTTTGCACTCTTTCTATAACAACAATAAATATACATTTTCTATCGAACAGTGAACTATATGTAAATATATCAACACATTTACCTACAGTTTAAAATGGATTATTTCATTTATTTTCAATTCATAAACATGTAACTTTGAACGGCAGTTGATTCTTTGATACCCCTCGATTACTACCTAGATTCTTTAAGTTAAAACATACAAAGGCCCAGCTTCTGGAAATCACACTTATTGCATCTTATTTATTTATTTATTTATTTTGTTTTATTTACCCAGGGTAACCCCATCAGTGAGTAAAACACTGTTATACTCGGGGGCCCTGCAATAGTACAACAAAAATTACAAACATATAAATGAATACAAAACAACAAATATTACTAAGACATCAGACCTGCACGAAGATAAACGGAACTCCATCCTGCAGCACCATTAACATATAAACTTAAAGATAGCATCCCGGAGTCCTGTTTATACATGTAACCTTAACGACAGTTTACAATTCTTTAAGAATTACCACGGAAGAAAGCATCCCGTATTCCCGTTCACATATATAACCTTAGTATACATCCCGTCATTCTGTTCACACATAAACTTGAAGATATCATCCGGTAGTCCCTTTCACATATAAGAAAGCACCCCCGCGCCTTCCACATACATGTAGAACCTTGAAGAAAGCATGCTTCACAGTGAGAGGTCAAGAGAAGATACGTGTAATGAGGTCAAACTTAATGTCACCAATCCTATGCACTCCGACGACAGGAGCTTAAAGACGTGCCAGGATGGGCATTCCTCGTATTAAAGGGGTATGTAGTCGAAATTTCTGCGCAACACATATTCTGGTAGCACTTTTGCATACAACAACATAGATGCACGTTTGATGGTTTGGTTTACCTAACTGCTAAATCGGCATGTGTATAATGGCTGTATAAAGCAAACAACCAGGGGAACGACAGCTGTAAGTCCTTTCCGAGGGATGAGCATTCATGCCTTATACCAAAAGGCACTAACGCATCGACTCGCATGGCTTTGAACCGGGATACTAGGTTACGAGACGACTGCTATACCACTGAGCAATCCCACCTCCACAAAGTTAGGTATACTGGTATTGGTATTGGTATTGGTATTTATTTTTTCATATCACAATATAAAAAAACAATACAAAGAAAATGCATGTACATAATAAAATCAATGGTATAGTGAATGGCTGGATAACCCATGATGATGATAATGATGTTGATGATGATAACGACAACTCTGATGATGGTGTTGACGACGGCAACGATGATGATAATGACAGTGATGTTGATGAGGAGGATGCTGATGAAGGGGATGATTCACAGCTTTTATATGGCGCCTTATCTCAGTATGGTATGAAAGTCGGAATATCTCTTTGAAGGATTAGATAACTTTGTCTTAGATTCTGAAACAAAATCCTGGATTGAGCTCATCCTACAATGAATATTATAAACATTTAGGTCAGTCAAGACCCCCATAAGTTTTACAAGCCAATCGCCAGTCTGATTATCAAGATATTTATGATTGGAAATCGAAATCAGATTTTGCGTTTTCATAACAGTTTTTATAACGCTACAGTCTATTGGAGAAAAATGGTCACTCAAAGATTATTTTACTTTTTTGAGTCACTTCATGATCATTTTGAAGCGCAATTTCTTAAGGGCTCCAGTTCAATATTACATCATATCAGAGACACTGATAAAAGGTACGATACGGCCATGCATCTCAGATTTAACAATGTTAAACGATGCCTTTAACACGTACATGTTAGACTGGTAGCTCTTTTGTATGCAACTTAAAGGTATATGAGTACTATAATGATGATGATTATGGATGTAATGGTAGCGGTGATAACTGTGGTGGTGATGATGATGGTGGTGATGGTGGCGGTGATAACTGTGGTGATGATTATTATAATGATTATGAAGATGATTCACATTTTCAACTGCAGACGCCATATTTCTGTGCATTCGATCGTCGTATAAAAAGAACGTGTCGACGGAAATGAAGCACCTACACTTAGACTGGTAGCTCGATTCCTTCCTTCTAAATCACGTCAATCTTAAAGGTAGCATAGGTCTACAACTCCATAGTTAGAATATTTCAAGTGATGTGAGCGCAAGTGGGTAGGAATATGAGAAAGGAAACAAAGAACGATAAACTTGAGTTGACAAACTTTACAATAATTATGTCAACTAAACAATTAAACACGCACGTTTGCCTATTGAAAGCGGATGTGAAACAAACAATGCCTTACGAAAGGACCCCAAATGCCGCCCATCATGACCATTCTTCCATTCATTCTTATAGCTTTATGGAAACTCAAGCAGTATTAATAAAACTACGTTTTTTAAACTTCTAACAAAAAATCTTCAGCATGTTATCACTAATTTCCCTTTTTTTTTTATTGCATCGTGCATCTATTTCCTTTTTCTATCGGCAAACATAAGTAACATAAGTAAAATAATGTTTTATTCCATTCAATCATTCCTATTCTCATCCATATACTCTCTTTCATTCCGTTATCTCTAATGACACACGTGATGCTTTCCGTATGCTTCATGTTTGGAATATCATAGTGGCCTTTCTTAATTTGTTTACATAACTCGAACTCGAATGAACCCCAGCCCGGAATGTCAATATTTGCCCCATATGATTTACGATCAAATCATTCCTTGGTGAAAAGGCCAAGGCATTCGTCGAACTAGCTTCACATTGTATCCCTGTTGCACATAGATGAAGTTCATGGTTCCCCTGATATCTAGGCACATGGGCATTAGTTTAGTTTGCCCAGGAAGGGGAACCGGGGGGGGGGGGCTGTCCGTCAGACCGAATATCAAATTTCTCCGTCATACATATTGCGAGCGAGCGAAGCAGACGATTCATTACAGTTGATAGCATTCACGGTGAGTGCGTTATCTTTTCCATCTATGCCCCTCGTAAATCAATGAATATCAACTAATTAAGTTATCCAATAAAAATATTCTGGGGCTGCGGCCCCCAGCCCCTTCGCCTCGTATGCTAATGACTACGTCATACTTCCTTATTTGTCGATACGACTCGTTATATATTAAGGAAAGGTCACAATATCTTCGATCTGTGAAGACCAAATTGCTTCATATCTAATCAAGATAAAGGATAAGAGGTTTGCGGATTTCCTCTAGAGACGTCCACGTTCAGGGTCTATATAGCGACAAGGTAATAATGGATTATAGAAGGGGGTTCCTCTGAGGCTAGACAATCATCCAGCAATACTACTACTACTACTTCTACTACTACTACTACTTATACTACTTCTACTACTACTACTTCTATTACTTCTACTACTTCTACTACTTCTACTACTTCTACTACTACTACTACGACTACTTCTACTACTTCTTCTACTACTACTACTACTACTACTAGTACTACTACTACTTCTACTACTACTACTACTACTACTACTACTACTACTGCTACTGTTATTGTTACTGCTACTACTACTATTACTTTTACTACTATTCCTACTTCTAATACTAATAATATATTTTCCCCTGGTTAGTTTTGCCCATCTTTTGAATATGTTTTACAATCTCTGCTGGTAATAATGGATTATGGAAGGGGTGTTTTTTCTCTGAGGCTAGACCATCATCCAGCAATACAACTACATGTACTACTACTACTACTACTACTACTACTACGACTACTACTACTACTACTACTACTACGACTACTACTACTACTACTACTACTACTACTACTACTACTACTATTCATAATAACAATTTCCCCTGGTTAGTTTTGCCTGTCAATTGAATGGGTTTGACAATCTCTGCTGTCAAATGATGGATTATGGAAGCCTGGGTGTTTTTTTCTGAGGCTAGACCATCATCCAGCAATACAAGATCTGTGTTCAGTGGAACTACATTTTATTGAATGGTCAGGCATGTCTAGATTAACGAGCGACCCCGGGGAGAAGGCTTGATATCTTGGGCAACACATGGACTAACTCACAACAAACACCCGCTGTGATAACCCAACAAGGTATATTGATTTAAGAAATGAACTATAAATTGGAATCTATATGCGATGGGATCTGCCATTTACTATCATAATTCGAACGAGAAAATGGTATATAGTTTCATGACAGATGGCAGAAGAATCAATGAATCATGTTTATTCATCCCAGTACAACACCGTATTCAAAACTTTCGTTATCAGTTAAATGAAATTATAAGACACATTTGCAGAAATAGATAAAACATATCTAGTCGTTAAAAATCTGTAAACGCTGTATTTGGCCCGGGCATACTACAAAAGTACTGACTCATACGAAAGAACAAGATAAACTATCACGTATAACATTAACATTATGCGACAATGATGTGCAACATTATCTTTACCGCGCCCACAAATTGATACCAAAATTCATTAGGAAAAACATTTAGCGTTGAATCTTATCGACATGATCAAAGACGTTTTAATTCTAGAGTTTAGAGAGATTATTTACTATCCAGGGATTTACCAGGTACACGAAAAGTCATAATTGGTAAATCTTGACGTTATATCTTAGTCTCATTAACGACTCTTTATTAACGGGTGTTTGTACAGAAAAAAACCCGCTTTTATTTATATATAGGATATTACACTTCGAAGTTACTCGAAATTTGATTTACGGAAACAAATGCCTTCCATCACCGTCATACGGCAGATATTAAAAAGGATTAATGTCTTCCGTTCGACAATATCCACACAATCTTGATTTTAGTTTCTTATAAAAGTGAACCCCTCTTCGGCAGAAAGATGAAAGCAAAACGTTTTCCCCTGTATAAATACGCTCACTGCTGAGGGCTCTTTTATATGGCACCAGGTGCAAAGGTTTTTTTTTTGTATTTTCTGGTGCGCAGTTTCAGCTGCCATGCTAAAAAGTTTTAAGTAAGTCTTTAATTTTTTGATGCAGTCCTACTGAGAAAAAAAGCAGGCGCGGTTCTAGAAGAATAATTTAGGCTGGGGATTGAGTCTTGGGACTTGGGGTTTATGCACTTATTTTCTAGACGGTCTTTGCTTTAAATGCGTGCATGATCAATACTTTGGGGAGGGCTTGAAGTTATAAATATATATATGTATTTGTTGTTGGGGGGGGGGGGGGGTCGAGCCCCCCTTTTGGGGAAGAATCCCCGATCCCCAGATAGTCCTTTTCTTTTTATTTGTTGATTGTTACTCTTTTAATATCTACCATAGATATGACTTCCATGGGGAATACAAAGGTTGAGAAAAGGAGAGCTATAAATACTGAAAATTAATTAACATTCTCCCGAAATGTTTTCCTATCGCTGCAGATCCTGAATGTCCAACATAAAGTTATGCTAATACAGTATTTTTCCTATTCTACATTGTAGAGGCTCTCTCATTTTAATAACCAATGTAGGCCTATATCAGAACAAACCTGAAAAACGCAGATGTTACAGGTTTCATGAACGTCTTGACTCAAAATTATATCTAAAATACCAAAAAATAGGTATATTTCTTCCAAACTAGCAATTCATTACAGCGTTAGGTTTAAAATTCATTTAAACGATCATGCCTACTTGCTTTAAATTTTCTGGTCATGTTGAATATGCCTAGCGGTACTTATATCAGTCGTTTCAATGGAGCGTAACTTCATATAATGAATAAACAAAATTCTAATTTCCTAATGTTATGAACCAGAGCAATATAACACGACATTCGGACATTATTTTTGATGCTGTTTTGGAGAAATGAAGAAAAAATTGAGAAATTATGAAATTAGATTTGTATGATGTCACAGCTTCGGTACTCAGTCTATAGGCTTACATACACACCGCATACGCATGGACAAAAATAAAATGAAGTCAGTATTGCTTGTTACATGCACAGGAATATAAAGACGCTATATCATATAGCTTGACGATAGGTTTCAGTCGGCTTCACCGACAGAGCTATAGCATGTCAGTAATAATCATATCATATTTCAAAAAGAGATGAACCCGATGATGCCCATCATCATTCAATGTACACAAACAGCACACATTGAATAAACATATTATGTAGCTTGACCGACAAGCTTTAATCGGCTTTACCGATAGAGCTATAAAGCATGTCAGTATAATCAGGGGCGTATCCAGACTTTGGCCGCAGGAGGGGCAACACATCTGAGCTCATGGGGACCTATACACTTCAGTAAGGAAACATCTTCTCAAGGGCCTTGGTTTGTGTTACAGAGAGGGAAGACATTAACCCCCCCCCCCCCTCAACAAAAAAAAAAGAAAAAAAAAAAAGAATTTCGATCAGGAAATTTGAAATCGAACCCTAAGGTAATAGATTGAAAGATTCAAATTCTAACACAGATGATCATTTAAAAATGCGGCTTTTTCATAGTTTTGAATCTGTCAGGAGGGGGGAATTGCCCCCTTCCCCCCTCCTTTAAATACGGATGTGTCAATAATAATCATATGACATGTTTAAAAGAGATGAACCAGGAGATGTGCATGATCGTCTGTCAAGGTCTATACAAGGTAGAGATCGTCTCGAAGTGACTTTTTAAATAACTGAAGTATGCAACAATTACCAGGATACTTAACCAGAGATATTGGAGGTGATGTGGCTCAAAGAAAATGATAAGATTACCCCCAGGTTTATTCTATTCCCCCCCCCCCTCACTACGAAGGTATAGCCGTTTTACCTGAGCAAAGAAAAGGCGTTAACGAGGCAAAATGCATCTGTAAGTTAATTGTCAGGTAACATGAACACGTCAAGCAGGAAACAATAATATTATCCAGACACTTAACTCGTGCAACTCGACTGAATTACTATTATTTCTAATTTCAGCGCTGCAAGTTGGCAATTTCTCAGTTATTTAGCTTTGTATGAGTATTGTTGCCTCTGTCTGTCTCCCTCTCTATGTCAGTCTCTCTCTCTCTCTCTCTCTCTCTTCCAAGCATACAAATTAGAACCAGCTGTAGCAAGTCATCTCGCTTTAATTTGAGAGAGTGCTGCTATAATGATATACTTGATTAGCAATCTGACAATTGGAAACAGTTTGTTCGGTGTACGAACTTCAGAGGCAGATAGCCACAAAGGTAGGCAGACAGACAGACATGCAAACAGAGAGAGAGAGAGGGAAATAGAGAGAGAGAGAGAGAGAGAGAGAGATATGGGGGGAGGCGATCATAATAAACATGGCAGATAAGAGTATGATGCTTTTCTCAATTATTACTAATTATGCGATTAGGATGGAGGCGGTGACATAAAGAAATAGGGAAGATAATACTCACGGATACATTCAACTGTACAGAGAATATCAAATGAAGGGAAGATACAATGACCCGGTTGGTTAACGTTTACAGTTTACGTTACATGGACGCTGGTAAAATCACCATCATTCTAAAACTTATAAAACCCAAGTTTCGCATTGAGGAGAGAGTGATGAATTTAAACACATCACCCCCTTGCACATTAATTCCACGGCGTCTAGTAGCTGACATGCAATGCATACTCACGTTATCCGGTGGCCCAGTGCCTGGATGGATGCCTTCAATAAAGATGCTGTTTCAGTTCTGGTATAAAGTGACAGACAGTGAGATGCTTTCCGCACCATCCATCTCGCATCACCGTCACCCAGAGCTATGTACCTTCTAGCGGTACCCCCGTCCGCCTCTGTCTCGCTAGGCACAATAAACAGCACGAGGCTTTGTATGCCTAGTCTGCAGACGCAAACCCTTGTCATTCTTGACGAGTAGATTAAGCTCTTTGTGCACGAGGCGTCATTGCGATTGCGTCATTACCTGCGCTTATCATTCCTGTGAAAGCATATAGTGCATACGCTAATAACTCAAAGCAATGTTTGCTCTGTTCATTTTTAATTAACTCTGTGTACAATGTCACTCTCATTTGGTGCGTAAAATAATAAGTCAGTCATTGACGCAGCACTGCGTCAAGCAAATTAAACCTCGTGAGCAGCAGGCACCACATAGGGTCTGAAATGTGAGACTACAGGAACCTGTTGTCCATTGACTCCGTGTAAAGACGCTGTTCCTAATACAGTCAGTCACTGACAAGTTAGCCTAAACATTGTATAGACGCAAGGCTACATGGAAATGTGTCCAAGCGCCAGAATAACACGATCGCAAAGACTTTCGAAAAATCAATTCTAGGAAAGTCTTATCACTCTCTTACAATTCCATAGAAATCAAGTTCGAATCAAGTAATCCGCCTTTGTAACGTTCGCACATTTCTAAAGGTTATGGACAAGGCTATATAAATTGCTTTAGGTTGAAATTTCGAAAATGTTCGCTATCGTGTTAGGTAGGGTCTGTGTTTGCAGACTAAGGCACTTTGAAGATGCCTCTGTCTGTCTCGCTCATATAATAGACAAGATATTAAAACTCAATATATCGCCATCCATCAGAGGGTGTGCCTGGTAAAAGTGGGAGGAGCCTGGAGCGCGGTGCTGGGTGATAGTTAGTCTTTAAACGCAAACTGTACCTTGACCTTTAATAATCTATGCCCGTTGCACATGAGGTGTCATTAATTTCGATTGGGTAATTTTCTACGTTAAGCAAGTATATATGTAAACTAAAGCCACCGCACACTCCATGATCATCCTTAGATCTTATTTTCGAAAAAAATGACATGAATCGTCATTGGATTTGAAATGTAACAAACATCATATCTTTCTCTGCCATTAAGATTTTACAGGTTTGAATGTTCGTTTTAAATGCCATTGCAAATTCTTCAAAAATCGGATCGTAGTTGGATCGTAAAGTGTGCGGTGGAATTAAGGCAATCAGCGAATGCAACAGTAATTCAACTTCTTGCATTTTTCAATTTGCACTCACTTATTGTACGGGGACATTCGTATTAATCTTGATGCGCTAAAAAAAAACAGTCCTACGTCAGCAAGTGGCGCATCGTGTTTAGCGGGCAACAGACGGTGTTTTTAGTTACGTCTAACGAGATTACAACCGATGTGTCGAAATTTGATCAGCTTGTGCGAGGGCCGATATGAACGGTGTCAGACATCCAGGGTATCACAAATATGGGTTTATGCGGAGGAGACAGACATACATGTATGGTATAGGCTATGATATCCTAATGGGGGTAATTAAGGCAATCAGCGAATGCAACAGTAATTCAACTTCTTGCATTTTTCAATTTGCACTCACTTATTGTACGGGGACATTCGTATTAATCTTGATGCGCTAAAAAAAACAGTCCTACGTCAGCAAGTGGCGCATCGTGTTTAGCGGGCAACAGACGGTGTTTTTAGTTACGTCTAACGAGATTACAACCGATGTGTCGAAATTTGATCAGCTTGTGCGAGGGCCGATATGAACGGTGTCAGACATCCAGGGTATCACAAATATGGGTTTATGCGGAGGAGACAGACATACATGTATGGTATAGGCTATGATATCCTAATGGGGGTATTGAACGTTACTTTTTAAACATCTTTATCCCAGAGAACCTTTTAGGTCATCAGTTCTGGCATGAGCTAATTTGGCATACTTTTTCAACTAAAATGAAACCTATCATGATTAGACTTAAACCTCTTAAGCTGCACCAGAACAAAATAAAACATTCCCCCTGTCCACACACAACATTTTCCGTGATTAGTCATGATTAGCTATACCGTTTCGCGATAGTGATACCGTTTCGCGATAGTTTTACGACCAAAATTAAAGGTGTGGACGCTCACTAACGATACGTCGTATAACGAAACTAGTCTAACGAAACGCAGGTTTGGGCATCGTTTCGAACTGAAACTCGATAAAGAATCACGCCTAATCACGGACATTTTGTGTGTGGACGGAACTAGTCTAATAAACTGGGCGGGGCTTAACGTGACCTCGAGCGAAAGGAGATATGAGCTCTCATTTCTGCTTCCAGCTGATCGCTGCGCAGCCAGCTGATTATACATAAATATACTGCATGCATTGTTCCAGTGGCACAGTCAATGCAAATACTAGGGACTTTTAGAATGAGTGGACGAGAACACGACGTACGCCGACTGATCATGCGTGTCAACGTACTCAACTGCCCATGTTGACTACAATTAGAAATCTTTTAGATTGCACTCGACGATATACATGTATGCAGGAAGTAACACTATGAATTACATGACAGACAAAGAAAGAGGACAAAATATACAGTTCCTCATTCTACCCTCAACAATAGGCCATTTTCTTAATGTAACCAAATTTAATGCATAGGTCTTTGTGAAGTGCCTCAATACAAATTATTTCATTCACCTGATAGGAATAGTAGTATTTCAATAGTCAGAATGCAACTGCATATATTAAGTGTTGCTAGGTAGGTCAAGCCATAATGTTTGTCCAACGTGGCAACAACTAATGTATGCAGTTAGGATTCTGTCTATTGAAATACTATTATTCTTAACAGGTGAATTAAATAGTTTGTATTGAGGCACTTCACAAAGACCTATGCATTAAATTTGGTTACATTACGAAAATGGCCTATTGCTGTGGTAGAACATCCCTTCACTGCTCTTATGTAAAAATGTGTAGAACAGGTGAATATGCATGTGACACTTGTTCTACACATTTTTACATAATAGCAGGGAAGGGATGTTCCTTTGTCTACCTGAGGAACTGTATATTTTATGCGCACGCGGCATATACTAGTATCGTACTAGATTTAGGAAAATCAAGGTTGACGCATTCTCGATCGCCGACTGAGACGACGTGACGCATGCGCAGTGCCTTAAAATGACGTCACACGTTGCAGTCAAAGCTGAAAACGTGCAAATCTAAAAGTCCCTATTATTAGAGATGGACGTAAATGAGCATGGTCTGTTCATCGTTTCGTATGTAAGGCATGTCCCATACGTTATCAAGTATTGTTAAATTTTATCATGGAATTTGGAATATCAAATGATATTTTTTTTAAATATCATTGAATCGGACGTGTTGTCTGATACAAGCTCTAGTATTAAAGGCTATCATCAGCTTGATACATAAATCAGACATTAATGAAATCTTAGATGTGGTCAGTAACTTATGGGACAAAATAGCTTTGACTGCATCTACATTTCAAAGGCTGTACCCATTTGATGAATACTGTTCAAAGAAACATTAATATGTTACTTCTTAGCTCTATTATTTGTTGATTTTAAACTTTAGTTTCATATCATAATTAGTATCGTTATTCATAATGTAATTTGACCTTTTATCATAAGGCTTATTTTTATTATAAGGTTTATTATTTAACCATTCATGCGAATGACTCGGGATGTCACGATGTGATGTTTTTCATGCCAGAATTTACCACAAGCACGAGACACGCCTACATATTTTGTTTATTTCAGTCATGTTAAGAATGTGAATCGTACAATAGGCAGAAGTAATAATAAAGAGAAAGGAATGCCCACATCCAGAATAAAAGTGCAGGTGCGGCGTTTTTTGCTTTCTTGCACGTTCACGTCAAGCATAGTTAAGGATTTGTGTCGTCCATTCATTCTCTCTCTCTCTCTCTCTTCCCCTCTCTCTCTCTCTCCCTCTCTCTCTCTCTCTCCCTCTCCCTCTCTCTCTCTCTCTTCCTCTCTCTCTCTCTCTTCCTCTCTCTCTCTTCCTCTCTCTCTCTATCTCTCTCTTCCTCTCTCTCTCTCTCTCTCTCTGTTCCCCTTTATTATGAATTGTGAAAAATGTATGCTGATCACGGTCGCAAAATATTAATTAAATCAAACTATCAAAAAATCAACCTAAGGCAATTTCATTGGCCTTGTTTATCCCCTGTTAAAATTTGCGAATATTAATATTATGATTTATAACATGATTCGAACATGAAGAGGAAACTGAAATGGCCATTAGCTCGATTTCTCAACAGTCTTTGCCTTCGTGTATACTATTCAGGCGTTCTATTGCAAGTAATGACTGGGTAGATTTAGTTATATCTGTCTAGGGGGTAGAAGTATACATTTCAGTTATCTCAAATTTTGAAAAATTGCTCTTCGATCAAGGGCGGATCCAGGAATTTCTTGCCAGGGGGGCACACGGTAGGAAAGAGATTGGCCGGGGGGGGGGGGGGGGCACGCCCCTGTTTTTCAGTAAATTTTGGGCGAATTTAGGGCTGATTTTAACATGTTTTTTTTTTGGCCGGGGGGGCACGTGCCCCCTTTTTACCCCCCTGGATCCGCCACTGTCGATAGATTGCTTATCAATCATGATATTGGGATAGATTTTGTGTTCCGAACGATTGGTGCATGCAAATGTCTCTCATATTGTATTTAAATGCAAATAACGTACTCTTTACAATGATCCAGCCTTTCGCATCACATTATCATATACCTTCCATAACAATACACCAAAAGGATCACGATATGAAGCCAGCACTAGAAATTTCAATTCAAATTTAATACCTATATAGAGGCATTTGAAATTACAAAGTAAACTAATCCGCTTGCATGTCAACATCAATGATTTTTTTGAATAAGCAAAACGCGTACGCAGAACAAAGTAACCCTTTCGAGACGGTCATTCCACAATTTGTGGTTAGGCTCTATAACTTTTGATTCAGATCCATAGAAAAGATTACCAGATGCATGAGTACAAAAGGGTAAACAATTCTGCACACGATATGTCCTTGCTTGTTGAATGACCATATTGCTTGTGATGCCAGGAATTTAAAACAGCAAAGTATGCTTTCAAAATCCTTAAATGGGCAACACGTTAAAGGGTTCAAAAACTAAATTGGCAATTTGTCAACTTTCCAAGAAAGGTTCTACCCGTGTATATTGTTTTCAAAGCCATGACATGTTAGTAAAACAATGCAGGGGGGTGTTTCACAAAGATCCTAAGTTGAACTTATCTCTAAGTTGGACTTAAAAATTATGGAAAGCCGTTAGCGTCTTTGAAAATGTTTTGTAAAAGTTGTTTTAAAAGGCATAAAATGTTGATTCACATCATTCATATTTTCTATTATCAAGGAGGTTTCATGTTCTTGATGTGGAATTTATAAAAAAAAGTCTAAAATCCTTGAATTTCTGCTTTTAAATTTATTTCATTTTAAGGCTCCAATGGCTGTCCATAATTTTTAAGTCCAACTTAGTGTTAAGTTCTACTTAGGATCTTTGTGAAACACCTCCCAGTTTTAGAAGCAAAATGTTATTTTGATCAATATACATACATAATTATGATCAATTTATCCCTTAATAATTTTTTTCTTTAAAGGGTTACGACCAGGGACACATCATACAAAAATGCGTTAAAAACACACACAAAAAGAGTAAGCAAACATTATAGAATATTGATTATTTCTTAAAAAACGAGCAGGTGTCAAAGTGGTAGAACAAAACATACAATTTTCTCACGTACCTGACTGGATTATTTTATTCAGAAATTTTGTAAACAGATATGACTGTTAAAAAAAAAAGTTCGTTGTTGAGGGAAACAAGTCTTGAATGGAAGGTTGAATTCTGGGACAAGGTGAAAAATAATTTGTGACCGTTTTCATCGTTATTATGCAAGTGTGGAAGAACATCAGAGAAAAAAAAATAAACGTTACCTAGGCTCAGTTAAATACGAAACATGTCAAACATATTTCAAAAGCATTATCATTGATTTGATCTACTACAAATATTTGACACAAGAGTACTAGAAATAATTACTAACTTGACTTAAAATTTCTATTGGGCAAGGTATGGGAACCCCGTGTCTGCGCACCTAGGGTTGACTGGAAATTAAGCAAGTCTTTTCTTTATCATTCCTTTAATACTTGAGCATATTAAAACAGTATGTGTGTAAAAAGTGTCATCGAATTTTTTAACAAGAAACATTGTCATTTTCACGAGAAAAGACCATCACGTCATATTGACGTTCAAAAGCAGAAGTTTCCCATTTTTTGCACATTCGATTTATACGCAATTTGGGATTTTCGTCATCAAAGATGGACATTAAAAGAGAACCTGAGGAAATGTTATTTTTCTGAAGTGGGTACATGAGTATTTCCACAGGCGCCCCATGCGAGGAGTCCATAATCCAAGCAAGCAAGTACCAAATTTGAGTACAAATTAAGCAGTATATACGAGATGGCTATACAATTTTACCTCGTTCAGAATACCAATTTATTTTTAGAGATTATTTTAAAAACATAATTAACATGCAGCTTCCATGGAAGTTTATCATCTACTATTATTCAAATGAAATTCGTGTAAGAGACATCGTGTTTAATAGTATTATCAAGTCCAATATTTCTTGGTAAGTTATCAATAATATAACTAAATAGCATATAATTCTATTTTTTTGTAAATTCGATGACAATTTTATTGCCTTGATCCAGTCAGCAACTACTCGTAATTGAGAGTTAATCGTTCTGAGTTAAATGTCTCGGCCTTGATTAGAAAAGTCGTTAGTAAACAAATTGAAAGACAGGGTTGTTCTGGACATGCCAAATTCATTAATAATGTAAAATGCAATGTATACGAAAATACCCTGAATAATTGTGTTGTATGTTTATTTAAATAATGTACTGAAATGTTAATGGCATGCCGCGCTTAAATTTGCGTCAAACCACACATCAGTCCAAATCCAGCTAATAGACAAGTATATTTCAGCAGCCGATCATCTTTCCCCGCTAATTCAACAGGGAGAAGTTCCACAAACGTCACAAACATAAATGTCCCAGTGGCTAAACCTTGTAGGATGCCATTGACTAATAGAGCATCAGCGTCGACGGACGGATCAGCGAGTGGAATGCCGATACCGATGCCGATTGGGGACGTGAGAGAGAAGATGACAAGGCAACTCCACTTGAGAACATCCCGTCCTGGTAGTTGAGCGAAACGAAGAAGAACGGTGAAACTCTCGATGCCATTATGGATAGAGATGGCAATCAACAGGTCTATCGTGTCCTGCTTCTCAAGCTGAAGACCAAGGGCTAGCCCTTCGAAGAGGCCGTGGAAGGAAAGTGAAACAAGGAGGACGATGGCTCGGAAGGAAGTGAAAGGCTGGAGGTCGTCCAGGCCTCGTTGGACGGTAATCGATGCTTCGCTTTGACACTCTGAAGGCGATCGTTCACGCAACGCCCCGTAGTCGCCGTGGCCATCGGTGTCCGATTCTCCGGTTGTGGGCTTAACCAGGTGACATGTGTCAGATGCGGCATTATCAGTTCTCTCTGAGCTCTCCAGGCACCACATCATCAACTGTTCCACGAACACAACGAACAGGAAGCCCACGCCAGCCGTGAAGCCAGCCCAGTCGAAACCCATGGCCATTCCGCCCCCTCCTACTTCACCGGCGTGAGTGATGTTCAGCGCCTTATCGAAAATCATCCTCACATCTGGAAGAAGATGAACGAGAGCGATGCTCAAGAATATTCCAGCCGCGGCTGAGTTAAGTAGACTGATAACACGTCTGGTGATGGCGCTTTCTGCCATTCCTTGCGAATGGGATCTTATACAGCACAGTGGTATTAATCCTCCAACAAATGCTAACACAAAGAGCACTCCAATGCCTAGGCCTTTCAGAGCAACGATATCCATCCTGTTCTAGTTCAGAGTGCTCAGTTTCGTGTTAAGATCAAAAAGAGTCTTCAAATTTGCATCGAATAGTTTAGTTCAAGTAAGGAATTAGTTTAGGCTAGCTAGCTGTAAAAGAATGAGTCGTTTAACCATATCGATCCTGTTTATATTATATACACCTTCATTATATTGAGCAAAGCACGCGTATACCTGAAACGTAGCAGAAACAGCAGCGTACAGTTTTACTGCACTGCGGGTCGATCCTGTGATTCGCGAAGTACTAAAAGTGCTCTGATCAGATCGATATCTCTTGTCACAGCCTACCGCAGGTTCGACTATATATATATAGTTCGATCTCCACTGATAAAACAAGAGCAATGAGTTTAAACTTGCAGACTATATCCCTCACTAAACCAACAGCAGAGCGCTCCACGGAACGAAATAGTACCATAGTGCAATACTCAGTTGTTATTATCCATTATACAGCTAGGGTCACATCCGAGTCACATCCGAGGTACGGAATGACAGACAACACCCGGTTATGATAGACTAATTGCATGCGTGATTGAACCCAAAACAACGTGCTGCATACAGGGCTTTGACAGGTTAAGAATAGGGACTTATAGATTTGCACGTTTTCAGCTTTGACTGCGACGTGTGACGTCATTTTAAGGCACTGCGCATGCGTCACGTCGTCTCAGTCGGCGATCGAGAATGCGTCAACCTTGATTTTCCTAAATCTAGTACGATACTAGTATATGCCGTGTGCGCATAAAATATACAGTTCCTCATGTAGACAAAGGAACATCCCTTCCCTGCTATTATGTAAAAATGTGTAGAACAAGTGTCACATGCATATTCACCACATGTTCTACACATTTTTACATAAGAGCAGTGAAGGGATGTTCTACCACAGCAATAGGCCATTTTCGTAATGTAACCAAATTTAATGCATAGGTCTTTGTGAAGTGCCTCAATACAAACTATTTTATTCACCTGTTAAGAATAATAGTATTTCAATAGACAGAATCCTAACTGCATACATTAGTTGTTGCCACGTTGGACAAACATTATGGCTTGACCTACCTAGCAATACTTAATATATGCAGTTGCATTCTGACTATTGAAATACTACTATTCCTATCAGGTGATTGAAATAATTTGTATTGAGGCACTTCACAAAGACCTATGCATTAAATTTGGTTACATTAAGAGAATGGCCTATTGTTGAGGGTAGAATGAGGAACTGTATATTTTGTCCTCTTTCTTTGTCTGTCATGTAATTCATAGTGTTACTTCCTGCATACATGTATATCGTCGAGTGCAATCTAAAAGATTTCTAATTGTAGTCAACATGGGCAGTTGAGTACGTTGACACGCATGATCAGTCGGCGTACGTCGTGTTCTCGTCCACTCATTCTAAAAGTCCCTAATAACGTGTAAACTGTCCCTGGTTTACCGTAACGTGCAAGTATAGCGGCCATTCGAACTGTTGAGTTATGATTACATAGGTCATTGCAAAAAAATTGTTATGGTCAAAGTATAGCATTTCCTTACTAGCCTGTTAGCCGGATCGCACCACGCGATTGACTAGATAAGTGCATGCACTTGTTTACACACGGCACTTAGCTGGGAGGGGCAGATTCAGGGTTGTCCGAAGGGGGGGGGGGGGGAGAGGGGGGGGGGGGGGGTCATTCTTCATATTTATATTTTCAGGAAATCCCGTGGGCGATCTCCAAGCAAAGATGCAAGTCAGACAAATCTCCGACAAAAAGAAAGGTCTCTCATTTTCCTGGTATTTTCTAAAGAGTGGGAAGGGGAGCCCGTTGGAAATAATACTGGACGTTTAAAAAAAATCTTTCTTTTAGAGAGATATTCGATTGTCGTGAGCAAGCGAATGCGGGAGATGCCTGCCTAAACACCAATGTAAAACAATTAAAAGTTAAAATATAAATACAGTTCAAATCTTTTCAGTATAGAATTGAAAAAAAGAATAGTCTTCAGATTACCACCACAGGCTTCCCTAATCCAATTCTATGTACCAAGGCGCAACAATAATTACATTTTTTTCCTTTTGATCTAGAGAGATCACATTTATAAGCCTGCAATAAATTTATCATTTTCCGTGATCGGTGGCCAGAACAACATTCTCGATTCTCGATTTTCGAGGGCTGATTAACAAAACAAGAAATGTGGGTCAATAACGACTGGTTGCCATAAAACACGACACATAAGAAAGGATAAATAAAGGATAAATTCCCGGCCAAATAACCCAAATAACCTCTGAATGACGAACCGAAGTTGCCCTCGAACTCGAAATAGTAGGGACTTTTAGATTCGCACGAAGACGATGGTGATTGCTACGATCGACGTCCTTTTAATGCACTGCCTTGAATGGACGTCACACGTATCAGTCCACGCAAATCTAAAGTTGTTAGTGAACTGCAACCAGGTTCTTTCATTGTTGTAGCGCTTTATAGCACGGCCTCCCTGGATTCCATGACACCGGAGATAATCACACTATGAACATGACGGGCAAAGAAAGAGGACAAAATTTACAGTTCCTCATTCTACCCTCAATAATTGCTGTGGTAGACAAAGGAATATCCCTTCACTGCTATTATATAAAAATGTGTAGAACAGGTCAATATGCAGGTGACACCTGTTCTACACATTTTAACATAATAGCAGTGAAGGGATGTTCCTTTGTCTACCACAGCAATTGTTGAGGGTAGAAATGAGGAACTTTATATTTTGTCCTCTTTGTTTGTCCGTCATGTTCATAGTGTCAATGGCGTACGAGGCGGAAACTGAAGGAGGGAGTGGAAATGGTGTCGCTCACATCCCCACCTACCGATAGTTTTGAAAGTATACACCTTAATTTTGACCAACCTCAAACCAAAGTCAAGCATTCAAGTAGTTGTGCCCATTTTATGTCTTTTTTAAATACTTGAGCTTATTAAAACAGTATGTGTGTAAAAAGTGTCATCGCATTTTTAACAAGAAACATTGTCATTTTCACGAGAAAAGACCATCACGTCATATTGATTGACGTTCAAAAGCAGAATTTTCCCATTTTTTGCACAAGTTTCCCATTTTTTGCACATTCGATTTATACGCAATTTGGGATTTTCGTCATCAAAGATGGACATTAAAAGAGAACTTGAGGAAATGTTATTTTTCTGAAGTGGGTACATGAGTATTTCCACAGGCGCCCCATGCGAGGAGTCCATAATCCAAGCAAGCAAGTACCAAATTTGAGTACAAATTAAGCAGTATATACGAGATGGAAATACAATTTTACCTTGTTCAGAATACCAATTTATTTTAAGAGATTATTTTAAAAACATAATTAACATGCAGCTTCCATGGAAGTTTATCATCTACTATTATTCAAATGAACTTCGTATAAGAGACATCGTGTTTAATAGTATTATCAAGTCCAATATTTCTTGGTAAGTTATCAATAATATAACTAAATAGCATATAATTTAATTTTTTGGTAAATTCGATGACAATTTTATTGC
The DNA here is from genome assembly GCA_035222895.1 of Strongylocentrotus droebachiensis. Lineage (NCBI taxonomy): Eukaryota > Metazoa > Echinodermata > Echinoidea > Camarodonta > Strongylocentrotidae > Strongylocentrotus > Strongylocentrotus droebachiensis. The sequence continues at coordinate 286,039 of JAVYIG010000640.1, forward strand.
CTTGATCCAGTCAGCAACTACTCGTAATTGAGTTAAATGTCTCGGCCTTGATTAGAAAAGTCGTTAGCAAACAAATTGAAAGACAGGGTTGTTCTGGACATGCCAAATTCATTAATATATACAATAAAATGCAATGTATACGAAAATGTGTTGTATGTTTATTTAAATAATGTACTGAAATGTTAATGGCATGACGCACTTAAATTTGCGTCAAACCACACATTAGTCCAAATCCAGCTAATAGACAAGTATATTTCAGCAGCCGATCATCTTTTCCCGCTAATTCAACAGGGAGAAGTTCTACAAACGTCACAAACATAAATGTCCCAGTGGCTAAACCTTGTAGGACGCCATTGACTAATAGAGCATCAGCGTCGACGGACGGATCAGCGAGTGGAATGCCGATACCGATGCCGATTGGGGACGTGAGAGAGAAGATGACAAGGCAACTCCACTTGAGAACATCCCGTCCTGGTAGTTGAGCGAACCGAAGAAGAACGGTGAAACTCTCGATGCCCTTATGGATAGAGATAGCAATCAACAGGTCTATGGTGTCCTGCTCCTCAAGCTGAAGACCAAGGGCTAACCCTTCGAAGAGGCCATGGAATGAGAGTGAAACAAGGAGGACGATGGCTCGGAAGGAAGTGAAAGGCTGGAGGTCGTCCAGGCCTCGTTGGACGGTAATCAATGCTTCGCTTTGACACTCTGAAGGCGATCGTTCACGCAACGCCCCGTAGTCGCCATGGCCATCGGTGTCCGATTCTCCGGTTGTGGGCTTAACCAGGTGAGATGTGTCAGATGCGGTATTATCAGTTCTCTCTGAGCTCTCCAGGCACCACATCATCAACTGTTCCACGAACACAACGAACAGGAAGCCCACACCAGCCGTGAAGCCAGTCCAGTCGAAACCCATGGCCATTCCGGCCCCTCCTACTTCACCGGCGTGTGTGATGTTCAGCGCCTTGTCGAAAATCATCCTCACATCTGGAAGGAGATGAACGAGTGCGATGCTCAAGAATATTCCAGCCGCGGCTGAGTTAAGTAGACTGATAACACGTCTTGTGATGGCGCTTTCTGCCATTCCTTGCGAATGGGATCTGATACAGCATATAGTGGTATTAATCCTCCAACAAATGCTATCACAAAGAGCAATCCAATGCCTAGGCCTTTCAGAGCAACGATATCGATCCTATTCTAGTCCAGAGTGCTCAGTTTCGTGTTAAGATCGAAAAGAGTCTTCGAATTTGCATCGAATAGTTTAGTTCAAGTAAGGAATTAGTTTAGGCTAGCTAGCTGTAAAAGAATGAGTCGTTTATCCATATCAATCCTGTTTATATGATATACACCTTCATTATATTGAGCAAAGCACGCGTATACCTGAAACGTAGCAGAAACAGCAGCGTACAGTTTTACTGCACTGCGGGTCGATCCTGTGATTCGCGAAGTACTAAAAGTGCTCTGATCAGATCGATATCTCTTGTCACAGCCTACCGCAGGTTCGACTATATATATATAGTTCGATCTCCACTGATAAAACAAGAGCAATGAGTTTAAACTTGCAGACTATATCCCTCACTAAACCAACAGCAGAGCGCTCCACGGAACGAAATAGTACCATAGTGCAATACTCAGTTGTTATTATCCATTATACAGCTAGGGTCACATCCGAGTCACATCCGAGGTACGGAATGACAGACAACACCCGGTTATGATAGACTAATTGCATGCGTGATTGAACCCAAAACAACGTGCTGCATACAGGGCTTTGACAGGTTAAGAATAGGGACTTATAGATTTGCACGTTTTCAGCTTTGACTGCGACGTGTGACGTCATTTTAAGGCACTGCGCATGCGTCACGTCGTCTCAGTCGGCGATCGAGAATGCGTCAACCTTGATTTTCCTAAATCTAGTACGATACTAGTATATGCCGTGTGCGCATAAAATATACAGTTCCTCATGTAGACAAAGGAACATCCCTTCCCTGCTATTATGTAAAAATGTGTAGAACAAGTGTCACATGCATATTCACCACATGTTCTACACATTTTTACATAAGAGCAGTGAAGGGATGTTCTACCACAGCAATAGGCCATTTTCGTAATGTAACCAAATTTAATGCATAGGTCTTTGTGAAGTGCCTCAATACAAACTATTTTATTCACCTGTTAAGAATAATAGTATTTCAATAGACAGAATCCTAACTGCATACATTAGTTGTTGCCACGTTGGACAAACATTATGGCTTGACCTACCTAGCAATACTTAATATATGCAGTTGCATTCTGACTATTGAAATACTACTATTCCTATCAGGTGATTGAAATAATTTGTATTGAGGCACTTCACAAAGACCTATGCATTAAATTTGGTTACATTAAGAGAATGGCCTATTGTTGAGGGTAGAATGAGGAACTGTATATTTTGTCCTCTTTCTTTGTCTGTCATGTAATTCATAGTGTTACTTCCTGCATACATGTATATCGTCGAGTGCAATCTAAAAGATTTCTAATTGTAGTCAACATGGGCAGTTGAGTACGTTGACACGCATGATCAGTCGGCGTACGTCGTGTTCTCGTCCACTCATTCTAAAAGTCCCTAATAACGTGTAAACTGTCCCTGGTTTACCGTAACGTGCAAGTATAGCGGCCATTCGAACTGTTGAGTTATGATTACATAGGTCATTGCAAAAAAATTGTTATGGTCAAAGTATAGCATTTCCTTACTAGCCTGTTAGCCGGATCGCACCACGCGATTGACTAGATAAGTGCATGCACTTGTTTACACACGGCACTTAGCTGGGAGGGGCAGATTCAGGGTTGTCCGAAGGGGGGGGGGGGGGGAGAGGGGGGGGGGGGGGGGTCATTCTTCATATTTATATTTTCAGGAAATCCCGTGGGCGATCTCCAAGCAAAGATGCAAGTCAGACAAATCTCCGACAAAAAGAAAGGTCTCTCATTTTCCTGGTATTTTCTAAAGAGTGGGAAGGGGAGCCCGTTGGAAATAATACTGGACGTTTAAAAAAAATCTTTCTTTTAGAGAGATATTCGATTGTCGTGAGCAAGCGAATGCGGGAGATGCCTGCCTAAACACCAATGTAAAACAATTAAAAGTTAAAATATAAATACAGTTCAAATCTTTTCAGTATAGAATTGAAAAAAAGAATAGTCTTCAGATTACCACCACAGGCTTCCCTAATCCAATTCTATGTACCAAGGCGCAACAATAATTACATTTTTTTCCTTTTGATCTAGAGAGATCACATTTATAAGCCTGCAATAAATTTATCATTTTCCGTGATCGGTGGCCAGAACAACATTCTCGATTCTCGATTTTCGAGGGCTGATTAACAAAACAAGAAATGTGGGTCAATAACGACTGGTTGCCATAAAACACGACACATAAGAAAGGATAAATAAAGGATAAATTCCCGGCCAAATAACCCAAATAACCTCTGAATGACGAACCGAAGTTGCCCTCGAACTCGAAATAGTAGGGACTTTTAGATTCGCACGAAGACGATGGTGATTGCTACGATCGACGTCCTTTTAATGCACTGCCTTGAATGGACGTCACACGTATCAGTCCACGCAAATCTAAAGTTGTTAGTGAACTGCAACCAGGTTCTTTCATTGTTGTAGCGCTTTATAGCACGGCCTCCCTGGATTCCATGACACCGGAGATAATCACACTATGAACATGACGGGCAAAGAAAGAGGACAAAATTTACAGTTCCTCATTCTACCCTCAATAATTGCTGTGGTAGACAAAGGAATATCCCTTCACTGCTATTATATAAAAATGTGTAGAACAGGTCAATATGCAGGTGACACCTGTTCTACACATTTTAACATAATAGCAGTGAAGGGATGTTCCTTTGTCTACCACAGCAATTGTTGAGGGTAGAAATGAGGAACTTTATATTTTGTCCTCTTTGTTTGTCCGTCATGTTCATAGTGTCAATGGCGTACGAGGCGGAAACTGAAGGAGGGAGTGGAAATGGTGTCGCTCACATCCCCACCTACCGATAGTTTTGAAAGTATACACCTTAATTTTGACCAACCTCAAACCAAAGTCAAGCATTCAAGTAGTTGTGCCCATTTTATGTCTTTTTTAAATACTTGAGCTTATTAAAACAGTATGTGTGTAAAAAGTGTCATCGCATTTTTAACAAGAAACATTGTCATTTTCACGAGAAAAGACCATCACGTCATATTGATTGACGTTCAAAAGCAGAATTTTCCCATTTTTTGCACAAGTTTCCCATTTTTTGCACATTCGATTTATACGCAATTTGGGATTTTCGTCATCAAAGATGGACATTAAAAGAGAACTTGAGGAAATGTTATTTTTCTGAAGTGGGTACATGAGTATTTCCACAGGCGCCCCATGCGAGGAGTCCATAATCCAAGCAAGCAAGTACCAAATTTGAGTACAAATTAAGCAGTATATACGAGATGGAAATACAATTTTACCTTGTTCAGAATACCAATTTATTTTAAGAGATTATTTTAAAAACATAATTAACATGCAGCTTCCATGGAAGTTTATCATCTACTATTATTCAAATGAACTTCGTATAAGAGACATCGTGTTTAATAGTATTATCAAGTCCAATATTTCTTGGTAAGTTATCAATAATATAACTAAATAGCATATAATTTAATTTTTTGGTAAATTCGATGACAATTTTATTGCCTTGATCCAGTCAGCAACTACTCGTAATTGAGTTAAATGTCTCGGCCTTGATTAGAAAAGTCGTTAGCAAACAAATTGAAAGACAGGGTTGTTCTGGACATGCCAAATTCATTAATATATACAATAAAATGCAATGTATACGAAAATGTGTTGTATGTTTATTTAAATAATGTACTGAAATGTTAATGGCATGACGCACTTAAATTTGCGTCAAACCACACATTAGTCCAAATCCAGCTAATAGACAAGTATATTTCAGCAGCCGATCATCTTTTCCCGCTAATTCAACAGGGAGAAGTTCTACAAACGTCACAAACATAAATGTCCCAGTGGCTAAACCTTGTAGGACGCCATTGACTAATAGAGCATCAGCGTCGACGGACGGATCAGCGAGTGGAATGCCGATACCGATGCCGATTGGGGACGTGAGAGAGAAGATGACAAGGCAACTCCACTTGAGAACATCCCGTCCTGGTAGTTGAGCGAACCGAAGAAGAACGGTGAAACTCTCGATGCCCTTATGGATAGAGATAGCAATCAACAGGTCTATGGTGTCCTGCTCCTCAAGCTGAAGACCAAGGGCTAACCCTTCGAAGAGGCCATGGAATGAGAGTGAAACAAGGAGGACGATGGCTCGGAAGCACTTGTTTACACACGGCACTTAGCTGGGAGGGGCAGATTCAGGGTTGTCCGAAGGGGGGGGGGGAGAGGGGGGGGGGGGGTCATTCTTCATATTTATATTTTCAGGAAATCCCGTGGGCGATCTCCAAGCAAAGATGCAAGTCAGACAAATCTCCGACAAAAAGAAAGGTCTCTCATTTTCCTGGTATTTTCTAAAGAGTGGGAAGGGGAGCCCGTTGGAAATAATACTGGACGTTTAAAAAAAATCTTTCTTTTAGAGAGATATTCGATTGTCGTGAGCAAGCGAATGCGGGAGATGCCTGCCTAAACACCAATGTAAAACAATTAAAAGTTAAAATATAAATACAGTTCAAATCTTTTCAGTATAGAATTGAAAAAAAGAATAGTCTTCAGATTACCACCACAGGCTTCCCTAATCCAATTCTATGTACCAAGGCGCAACAATAATTACATTTTTTTCCTTTTGATCTAGAGAGATCACATTTATAAGCCTGCAATAAATTTATCATTTTCCGTGATCGGTGGCCAGAACAACATTCTCGATTCTCGATTTTCGAGGGCTGATTAACAAAACAAGAAATGTGGGTCAATAACGACTGGTTGCCATAAAACACGACACATAAGAAAGGATAAATAAAGGATAAATTCCCGGCCAAATAACCCAAATAACCTCTGAATGACGAACCGAAGTTGCCCTCGAACTCGAAATAGTAGGGACTTTTAGATTCGCACGAAGACGATGGTGATTGCTACGATCGACGTCCTTTTAATGCACTGCCTTGAATGGACGTCACACGTATCAGTCCACGCAAATCTAAAGTTGTTAGTGAACTGCAACCAGGTTCTTTCATTGTTGTAGCGCTTTATAGCACGGCCTCCCTGGATTCCATGACACCGGAGATAATCACACTATGAACATGACGGGCAAAGAAAGAGGACAAAATTTACAGTTCCTCATTCTACCCTCAATAATTGCTGTGGTAGACAAAGGAATATCCCTTCACTGCTATTATATAAAAATGTGTAGAACAGGTCAATATGCAGGTGACACCTGTTCTACACATTTTAACATAATAGCAGTGAAGGGATGTTCCTTTGTCTACCACAGCAATTGTTGAGGGTAGAAATGAGGAACTTTATATTTTGTCCTCTTTGTTTGTCCGTCATGTTCATAGTGTCAATGGCGTACGAGGCGGAAACTGAAGGAGGGAGTGGAAATGGTGTCGCTCACATCCCCACCTACCGATAGTTTTGAAAGTATACACCTTAATTTTGACCAACCTCAAACCAAAGTCAAGCATTCAAGTAGTTGTGCCCATTTTATGTCTTTTTTAAATACTTGAGCTTATTAAAACAGTATGTGTGTAAAAAGTGTCATCGCATTTTTAACAAGAAACATTGTCATTTTCACGAGAAAAGACCATCACGTCATATTGATTGACGTTCAAAAGCAGAATTTTCCCATTTTTTGCACAAGTTTCCCATTTTTTGCACATTCGATTTATACGCAATTTGGGATTTTCGTCATCAAAGATGGACATTAAAAGAGAACTTGAGGAAATGTTATTTTTCTGAAGTGGGTACATGAGTATTTCCACAGGCGCCCCATGCGAGGAGTCCATAATCCAAGCAAGCAAGTACCAAATTTGAGTACAAATTAAGCAGTATATACGAGATGGAAATACAATTTTACCTTGTTCAGAATACCAATTTATTTTAAGAGATTATTTTAAAAACATAATTAACATGCAGCTTCCATGGAAGTTTATCATCTACTATTATTCAAATGAACTTCGTATAAGAGACATCGTGTTTAATAGTATTATCAAGTCCAATATTTCTTGGTAAGTTATCAATAATATAACTAAATAGCATATAATTTAATTTTTTGGTAAATTCGATGACAATTTTATTGCCTTGATCCAGTCAGCAACTACTCGTAATTGAGTTAAATGTCTCGGCCTTGATTAGAAAAGTCGTTAGCAAACAAATTGAAAGACAGGGTTGTTCTGGACATGCCAAATTCATTAATATATACAATAAAATGCAATGTATACGAAAATGTGTTGTATGTTTATTTAAATAATGTACTGAAATGTTAATGGCATGACGCACTTAAATTTGCGTCAAACCACACATTAGTCCAAATCCAGCTAATAGACAAGTATATTTCAGCAGCCGATCATCTTTTCCCGCTAATTCAACAGGGAGAAGTTCTACAAACGTCACAAACATAAATGTCCCAGTGGCTAAACCTTGTAGGACGCCATTGACTAATAGAGCATCAGCGTCGACGGACGGATCAGCGAGTGGAATGCCGATACCGATGCCGATTGGGGACGTGAGAGAGAAGATGACAAGGCAACTCCACTTGAGAACATCCCGTCCTGGTAGTTGAGCGAACCGAAGAAGAACGGTGAAACTCTCGATGCCCTTATGGATAGAGATAGCAATCAACAGGTCTATGGTGTCCTGCTCCTCAAGCTGAAGACCAAGGGCTAACCCTTCGAAGAGGCCATGGAATGAGAGTGAAACAAGGAGGACGATGGCTCGGAAGGAAGTGAAAGGCTGGAGGTCGTCCAGGCCTCGTTGGACGGTAATCAATGCTTCGCTTTGACACTCTGAAGGCGATCGTTCACGCAACGCCCCGTAGTCGCCATGGCCATCGGTGTCCGATTCTCCGGTTGTGGGCTTAACCAGGTGAGATGTGTCAGATGCGGTATTATCAGTTCTCTCTGAGCTCTCCAGGCACCACATCATCAACTGTTCCACGAACACAACGAACAGGAAGCCCACACCAGCCGTGAAGCCAGTCCAGTCGAAACCCATGGCCATTCCGCCCCCTCCTACTTCACCGGCGTGTGTGATGTTCAGCGCCTTGTCGAAAATCATCCTCACATCTGGAAGGAGATGAACGAGTGCGATGCTCAAGAATATTCCAGCCGCGGCTGAGTTAAGTAGACTGATAACACGTCTTGTGATGGCGCTTTCTGCCATTCCTTGCGAATGGGATCTGATACAGCATATAGTGGTATTAATCCTCCAACAAATGCTATCACAAAGAGCAATCCAATGCCTAGGCCTTTCAGAGCAACGATATCGATCCTATTCTAGTCCAGAGTGCTCAGTTTCGTGTTAAGATCGAAAAGAGTCTTCGAATTTGCATCGAATAGTTTAGTTCAAGTAAGGAATTAGTTTAGGCTAGCTAGCTGTAAAAGAATGAGTCGTTTATCCATATCAATCCTGTTTATATGATATACACCTTCATTATATTGAGCAAAGCACGCGTATACCTGAAACGTAGCAGAAACAGCAGCGTACAGTTTTACTGCACTGCGGGTCGATCCTGTGATTCGCGAAGTACTAAAAGTGCTCTGATCAGATCGATATCTCTTGTCACAGCCTACCGCAGGTTCGACTATATATATATAGTTCGATCTCCACTGATAAAACAAGAGCAATGAGTTTAAACTTGCAGACTATATCCCTCACTAAACCAACAGCAGAGCGCTCCACGGAACGAAATAGTACCATAGTGCAATACTCAGTTGTTATTATCCATTATACAGCTAGGGTCACATCCGAGTCACATCCGAGGTACGGAATGACAGACAACACCCGGTTATGATAGACTAATTGCATGCGTGATTGAACCCAAAACAACGTGCTGCATACAGGGCTTTGACAGGTTAAGAATAGGGACTTATAGATTTGCACGTTTTCAGCTTTGACTGCGACGTGTGACGTCATTTTAAGGCACTGCGCATGCGTCACGTCGTCTCAGTCGGCGATCGAGAATGCGTCAACCTTGATTTTCCTAAATCTAGTACGATACTAGTATATGCCGTGTGCGCATAAAATATACAGTTCCTCATGTAGACAAAGGAACATCCCTTCCCTGCTATTATGTAAAAATGTGTAGAACAAGTGTCACATGCATATTCACCACATGTTCTACACATTTTTACATAAGAGCAGTGAAGGGATGTTCTACCACAGCAATAGGCCATTTTCGTAATGTAACCAAATTTAATGCATAGGTCTTTGTGAAGTGCCTCAATACAAACTATTTTATTCACCTGTTAAGAATAATAGTATTTCAATAGACAGAATCCTAACTGCATACATTAGTTGTTGCCACGTTGGACAAACATTATGGCTTGACCTACCTAGCAATACTTAATATATGCAGTTGCATTCTGACTATTGAAATACTACTATTCCTATCAGGTGATTGAAATAATTTGTATTGAGGCACTTCACAAAGACCTATGCATTAAATTTGGTTACATTAAGAGAATGGCCTATTGTTGAGGGTAGAATGAGGAACTGTATATTTTGTCCTCTTTCTTTGTCTGTCATGTAATTCATAGTGTTACTTCCTGCATACATGTATATCGTCGAGTGCAATCTAAAAGATTTCTAATTGTAGTCAACATGGGCAGTTGAGTACGTTGACACGCATGATCAGTCGGCGTACGTCGTGTTCTCGTCCACTCATTCTAAAAGTCCCTAATAACGTGTAAACTGTCCCTGGTTTACCGTAACGTGCAAGTATAGCGGCCATTCGAACTGTTGAGTTATGATTACATAGGTCATTGCAAAAAAATTGTTATGGTCAAAGTATAGCATTTCCTTACTAGCCTGTTAGCCGGATCGCACCACGCGATTGACTAGATAAGTGCATGCACTTGTTTACACACGGCACTTAGCTGGGAGGGGCAGATTCAGGGTTGTCCGAAGGGGGGGGGGGGGAGAGGGGGGGGGGGGGGGTCATTCTTCATATTTATATTTTCAGGAAATCCCGTGGGCGATCTCCAAGCAAAGATGCAAGTCAGACAAATCTCCGACAAAAAGAAAGGTCTCTCATTTTCCTGGTATTTTCTAAAGAGTGGGAAGGGGAGCCCGTTGGAAATAATACTGGACGTTTAAAAAAAATCTTTCTTTTAGAGAGATATTCGATTGTCGTGAGCAAGCGAATGCGGGAGATGCCTGCCTAAACACCAATGTAAAACAATTAAAAGTTAAAATATAAATACAGTTCAAATCTTTTCAGTATAGAATTGAAAAAAAGAATAGTCTTCAGATTACCACCACAGGCTTCCCTAATCCAATTCTATGTACCAAGGCGCAACAATAATTACATTTTTTTCCTTTTGATCTAGAGAGATCACATTTATAAGCCTGCAATAAATTTATCATTTTCCGTGATCGGTGGCCAGAACAACATTCTCGATTCTCGATTTTCGAGGGCTGATTAACAAAACAAGAAATGTGGGTCAATAACGACTGGTTGCCATAAAACACGACACATAAGAAAGGATAAATAAAGGATAAATTCCCGGCCAAATAACCCAAATAACCTCTGAATGACGAACCGAAGTTGCCCTCGAACTCGAAATAGTAGGGACTTTTAGATTCGCACGAAGACGATGGTGATTGCTACGATCGACGTCCTTTTAATGCACTGCCTTGAATGGACGTCACACGTATCAGTCCACGCAAATCTAAAGTTGTTAGTGAACTGCAACCAGGTTCTTTCATTGTTGTAGCGCTTTATAGCACGGCCTCCCTGGATTCCATGACACCGGAGATAATCACACTATGAACATGACGGGCAAAGAAAGAGGACAAAATTTACAGTTCCTCATTCTACCCTCAATAATTGCTGTGGTAGACAAAGGAATATCCCTTCACTGCTATTATATAAAAATGTGTAGAACAGGTCAATATGCAGGTGACACCTGTTCTACACATTTTAACATAATAGCAGTGAAGGGATGTTCCTTTGTCTACCACAGCAATTGTTGAGGGTAGAAATGAGGAACTTTATATTTTGTCCTCTTTGTTTGTCCGTCATGTTCATAGTGTCAATGGCGTACGAGGCGGAAACTGAAGGAGGGAGTGGAAATGGTGTCGCTCACATCCCCACCTACCGATAGTTTTGAAAGTATACACCTTAATTTTGACCAACCTCAAACCAAAGTCAAGCATTCAAGTAGTTGTGCCCATTTTATGTCTTTTTTAAATACTTGAGCTTATTAAAACAGTATGTGTGTAAAAAGTGTCATCGCATTTTTAACAAGAAACATTGTCATTTTCACGAGAAAAGACCATCACGTCATATTGATTGACGTTCAAAAGCAGAATTTTCCCATTTTTTGCACAAGTTTCCCATTTTTTGCACATTCGATTTATACGCAATTTGGGATTTTCGTCATCAAAGATGGACATTAAAAGAGAACTTGAGGAAATGTTATTTTTCTGAAGTGGGTACATGAGTATTTCCACAGGCGCCCCATGCGAGGAGTCCATAATCCAAGCAAGCAAGTACCAAATTTGAGTACAAATTAAGCAGTATATACGAGATGGAAATACAATTTTACCTTGTTCAGAATACCAATTTATTTTAAGAGATTATTTTAAAAACATAATTAACATGCAGCTTCCATGGAAGTTTATCATCTACTATTATTCAAATGAACTTCGTATAAGAGACATCGTGTTTAATAGTATTATCAAGTCCAATATTTCTTGGTAAGTTATCAATAATATAACTAAATAGCATATAATTTAATTTTTTGGTAAATTCGATGACAATTTTATTGCCTTGATCCAGTCAGCAACTACTCGTAATTGAGTTAAATGTCTCGGCCTTGATTAGAAAAGTCGTTAGCAAACAAATTGAAAGACAGGGTTGTTCTGGACATGCCAAATTCATTAATATATACAATAAAATGCAATGTATACGAAAATGTGTTGTATGTTTATTTAAATAATGTACTGAAATGTTAATGGCATGACGCACTTAAATTTGCGTCAAACCACACATTAGTCCAAATCCAGCTAATAGACAAGTATATTTCAGCAGCCGATCATCTTTTCCCGCTAATTCAACAGGGAGAAGTTCTACAAACGTCACAAACATAAATGTCCCAGTGGCTAAACCTTGTAGGACGCCATTGACTAATAGAGCATCAGCGTCGACGGACGGATCAGCGAGTGGAATGCCGATACCGATGCCGATTGGGGACGTGAGAGAGAAGATGACAAGGCAACTCCACTTGAGAACATCCCGTCCTGGTAGTTGAGCGAACCGAAGAAGAACGGTGAAACTCTCGATGCCCTTATGGATAGAGATAGCAATCAACAGGTCTATGGTGTCCTGCTCCTCAAGCTGAAGACCAAGGGCTAACCCTTCGAAGAGGCCATGGAATGAGAGTGAAACAAGGAGGACGATGGCTCGGAAGGAAGTGAAAGGCTGGAGGTCGTCCAGGCCTCGTTGGACGGTAATCAATGCTTCGCTTTGACACTCTGAAGGCGATCGTTCACGCAACGCCCCGTAGTCGCCATGGCCATCGGTGTCCGATTCTCCGGTTGTGGGCTTAACCAGGTGAGATGTGTCAGATGCGGTATTATCAGTTCTCTCTGAGCTCTCCAGGCACCACATCATCAACTGTTCCACGAACACAACGAACAGGAAGCCCACACCAGCCGTGAAGCCAGTCCAGTCGAAACCCATGGCCATTCCGCCCCCTCCTACTTCACCGGCGTGTGTGATGTTCAGCGCCTTGTCGAAAATCATCCTCACATCTGGAAGGAGATGAACGAGTGCGATGCTCAAGAATATTCCAGCCGCGGCTGAGTTAAGTAGACTGATAACACGTCTTGTGATGGCGCTTTCTGCCATTCCTTGCGAATGGGATCTGATACAGCATAGTGGTATTAATCCTCCAACAAATGCTATCACAAAGAGCAATCCAATGCCTAGGCCTTTCAGAGCAACGATATCGATCCTATTCTAGTCCAGAGTGCTCAGTTTCGTGTTAAGATCGAAAAGAGTCTTCGAATTTGCATCGAATAGTTTAGTTCAAGTAAGGAATTAGTTTAGGCTAGCTAGCTGTAAAAGAATGAGTCGTTTATCCATATCAATCCTGTTTATATGATATACACCTTCATTATATTGAGCAAAGCACGCGTATACCTGAAACGTAGCAGAAACACAAGCGTACAGTATTACTGCACTCTGCGGGTCCTGTGCCTCGCGAAGTACTAAAAGTGCTCTGATCAGATCGATATGTCGGCACAGCCTACCGCAGGTTTGACTATATAGTTCGATCTCCACTAATACAACAAGAGCAATGACATGACAAAAACTCAGCGTTTAAAGTTGAAACCCCTATTGACTTTCACTACTCCTAGAGCTAAGCCTAAAATAAACACTAGTGCTAGACAATGTAATCCCCCTGCCGAGACCTCGGCGAGGTGATAGAGAGAGAGGGAGAGGTAAGCATAATGGCTTGATAGAGTGAGAGAGGAAGGGAGAAATAGTGCTAATTTTCATAATTAAAATTGTTGTTATATCGCCAATTCTGGGTCATTTTGCTTCGTTTGAACTTTCATTATGGTCTTCATCTAAATTATAAGTGACTTTTGGACATGAAAATATGTTAAAACAAGTATCATACTTCTCATTTCCTTTCAGGCAGAGCCCCAGCAAGAGTTTGTTTACACTATTACGTAAGATGATGAAGAGTACAGCTGCCATCTCTCACGCAGAGCTGCAAGGCTCTTCAAAGTCAAGTTTAAGTTCAAGTTTATTCAAACCAAATCAAACATAAACAATGGTCCAAGTTTTAACGAGAGAATCGAAATTGGGTAACGAAATAACGAGTAAACTACAATATTTGCAATGTTTATCGTAACGTGCAAGTATAGCGGCCGTTCGAACTGTTGAGTTATGATTATATAGGTCATTGCAAAAAAAGAGTTTCTGGTCAAAGTATAACATTTCCTTACTAGCCTGTTAGCCGGATCGCACCACGCGATTGACTAGATAAGTGCATGCACTTGTTTACATACGGCACTTAGCTGGCGGGGGCAGATCCAGGGTTGTCCGAAGGGGGGGGGGGGGGGGGGGGGAGGTCTTCTTCATATTAATATTTTCAGGAAATCCCGTGGGCGATCTCCAAGCGGAGATGCAAGTCAGACAAATCTCAGACAAAAAGAAAGTTCTCTCGTTTTCCTGGCTTTTTCTAAAGAGGGGGAAGGGGAGCCCGTTAGAAATTATGCTGGACGTTTAAAAAATTCTTTCTTTTAGAGAGATATTCGATTGTCGTGAGCAAGCGAATGCGGGAGATGCCTGCCTAAACACCAATGAAAAACAAATAAAAGTTAAATACAAATACAGTTCAATTCTTTTTAGTATAGAATTGAAAAAAGAATAGTCTTCAGATTACCACCACAGGCTTCCCTAACCAAATTATATGTACCAAGGCGCAACAATAATTACATATTTAATATTTTTTTCTTTTGATCTAGAGAGATCACATTTATAAGCCTACAATCAATTTATCATTGTCCGTGATCGGTGGCCAGAACAACATTCTCGATTCTCGATTTTCGAGGGCTGACAAATAAAACAAGAAATGTGGGTCAATAACGACTGGTTGCCATAAAACACGACACATAAGAAAGGATAAATAAAGGATAAATTCCCGGCCAAATAACCCAAATAACCTCTGAATGACGAACCGAAGTTGCCCTCGAACTCGAAATAGTAGGGACTTTTAGATTCGCTCGAAGACGATGGGGATTGCTACGATCGACGTCCTTTTAATGCACTGCCTTGAATGGACGTCACACGTATCAGTCCACGCAAATCTAAAAGTCCCTATTGTTAGTGAACTGCAGCCAGGTTCTTTCATTGTTGTAGCTCTTTATAGCTCGGGCTCCCTGGATTCCATGACACCGGAGATAATCACACTATGAATATGACGGGCAAAGAAAGAGGAAAAAATATACAGTTCCTCATTCTACCCTCAATAATTACTGTGGTAGACAAAAGAACATTCCTTCAATGCTATTATATACAAATGTGTAGAACGGTCAATATGCATGTGACACCTGTTCTACACATTTTAACATAATAGCAGTGAAGGGATGTTCCTTTATCTACCACAGCAATCGTTGAGGGTAGAATGAGGAACTATATATTTTGTACTCTTTCTTTGTCCGTCATATTCATAGTGGCAATAGGGACTTTTAGATTGAGTGGACGAGAACACGACGAACGCCGACTGATCATGCGTGTCAACGTACTCAACTGCACATGTTGACTACAATTAGAAATCTTTTAGATTACACTCGACGATATACATGCATGCAGGAAGTAACACTATGAACATGACAGACAAAGAAAGAGGACAAAATATACAGTTCCTCATTCTACTCTCAACACTAGGCCATTTTCGTAATGTAACCAAATTTAATGCATAGGTCTTTGTGAAGTGCCTCAATACAAATTATTTCATTCACCTGATAGGAATAATATCAGAATCAATAGTCAAAATGCAACTGCATATATTACGTGTTGCTAGGTAGGTATAATGTTTGTCCAACCTGGCAACAACTAATGTATGCAGTTAAGATTCTGTCTATTGAAATACTATTATTCTTATCAGGTGAATGAAATAGTTTGTATTGAGGCACTTCACCTATGCATTAAATTTGGTTACATTACGAAAATGGCCTATTGCTGTGGTAGAACATCCTTTACTGCTATTATGTAAAACTGTGTAGAACAGGTGAATATGCATGTGACACCTGTTCTACACATTTGTACATAATAGCAGGGAAGGGATGTTCCTTTGTCTACCTGAGGAACTGTATATTTTATGCGCACGCGGCATATACTAGTACCGTACTAGATTTAGGAAAATCAAGGTTGACACCCTCTCGATCGCCGACTGAGACGACGTGACGCATGCGCAGTGCCTTAAAATGACGTCACACATTGCAGTCAAAGCTGTCAACGTGCAAATCTAAAAGTCCCTACTAGTACTAGTGGTGCTGCACATGTGTTTCTGTTTCGGTTTCGACTGCGCAGTAGCAAACTGCGCACCTATACGACGTTTCGTTATAGAGTTTCGGGATAACTTTTTTTGTGTGTGTGGACACCCTGGAATTTATACGATGATTCTTTAGTGACGACGTTTCTTGTGTGTGGACATCCTGGAATTTATACGATGATTCTTTATACGACGTATCGTTATAGAGTTTCGGGATAAATTGTTTTGTGTGTGGACACGCTGATTGAGTCTGCATCCCTGCTGTAGCGCCAAGAGGGGGGGGGGGGACCCCTCAAAAAAAGAGAGAAAGAGGGAGAGGGAGAGTGAACATGAGAGAGAGAGAGAGGAGATGGTGGGTCGGAAGGGGGGAAATAACATGAGAAGAAGATGGATCGACACAATCATCCATCGCATTTTGTCCACCTAATCGTTAGACCTGTGCCACCCCCTCCCTCCCCCGCCGAATGGACAACTATATATATATGTATATAGATATATATACGCAACTGCTTGACTTTGTTGTTGAGATGAAAGCGTGAACGTTTTACAATACTCTGTGATTTTGATTATATTAAGGCTAGCATCTAAAATAACCGAACCTTGGATAATGCGACATTATTTGGCTCCCTATATTTACTTCCAAGTGCTGACAGACGACCGTCGATACACTTTACAGATGATGTACACCGAATGTCCAGTGATGGTGACAGTTATGTTATGGGATTAGCGTACTTCAGAGTTCAGTTGTAACAGTGTCGTGTCTGTCAGTTTGGGTAATTATGGGCATAAGCGTATACTGCCATAACGACACACAGTGGACTCAGTGATTCCTTACAGTTTTAACTTGGATCGTCCACTGTCCCTGTCCAATCATGTAGTAGGTCCATGGTCCAATCCTACGGCGTCGTTAATGGAATAACTATAAGAAATCCAATCAATAATGTGAAAGTTAGGAGTGACGGTGATACGAAAAGGTCAAAAAAACATTAAGAGGAAATGATAAAAGGCGAAACAAAGAAAGAAATGAGGAAGATTTAACAAAAATGAAAGAATAATAAAATAAAGAATAACATAAGAAACGAAAGGAGAAAATACAAAGACCAACATAAGGAGAGACAAAAAGAAAAAAAACGATCACGAATAGATAAAGGAAACATAGAAGAGAAGATGAGAGAATGAAAACAAATAATAACATAAGGAAAACCTTAAGAAAAAATGATTTAAGGAAAAACAAAGAAAAACATGAGAAAAATGGAAAGAAAAAATGATAGAGTGATAAGCAATAACGAATATCATTAGAGATGAAACGAGGAAAAACAAAGAATAACATTAGGAAAGATAGAAAGATAAGGTGATAGAATGGAAAGGAAGGGAAAGATAATGATAAAAAATGAAGTGTGCTATCATTATCAACAGGAACCGTTCAAGTTTCTATGGAATAACGTGTCTCGATCATCAGGGTAAAAAATTACGATGAGTGTGAAGCTGCTGGAACCCAAACGAGCCGTACCTCTGGAGAGGTCCAGTGGAGATCGGTCCAGAAAAGTGAGTGAGAATGGGGTCTTAGTTTATACCGGTAATGTTTTGCGTATTACCATGCCTATATACGAACGTCAACAATCCCAACTTTTGATAGAGAAATGCTGTTTGAATGTATTTACTCAAAATGATGGAGAAAAAAAAAATCTACGAATTGTGTCGTTTGCTATTAATTAACATTATTTAATCACTGACTTCACACTAGACTGATCGGGTTGGGACAATGATTGTTATAGGCCTGTTGAAATCATTCAAACCGTGTTCAAATGTCTAAGCAAAGATGGCGGACTTTCAGGGGGTATGATCAACGAATTTACGCATGACGTCAAGAGCACCTATTGATTATGTCAGAATATATTTATATATATTTTTTTCTGACAGTGTCTTCATAAATGTAACGCCCTTATCAGGGTACAGGGGAGCCAGAATAATAAAATGAAGAGAAGAAAACAGTTGCTTGTGGTGAAATTGGTGTCAGCATGTAGAATGACTTTTATTACTCTTAATATCATCGCAATATTAAAGCATCAATTAATCATTACAATTAATCAATACGCAAATGACGATGGTGAACACATTTTCATGCTTCACTTTTATAAGCGATAAAGCTAGATCATATCAATATACATGAGCTAGATCTTCTCTAATATAAAAGCCTAATCTACCCTCTTAGTTGATAAACAGCTCAAAATAATGTCTACATAATACAATGAAATACAATTTTAGTTAATTCCAACTAACATTTCCTGGCTTCAACAATAACACGTAACTCACATAATAACTGAGTTGATCACAGGTAATATATGGTTTAATTGCAGTTCCAACAAATTCAATGAATAGTTAAGTTTTACATCTCTTAAAATATGCGTTGCAATTTATGTCAATAGATAATGCACTTAATTATCTTTCCATCTAAAGGTTTAGCATGGAATATAATGTATAATCCTTACGTTTAATAAGCAATTCCAAATTAATTGTGCATCCGCAAAACATAATAAGTGAAGATAAAACTACATACATATTAAACTATAAGAGTAACATGTTCTCTAAGCAGAACCAAGAGACAATTGAATACATGTACTGGTTTTATGAATAATCTGAAAATAGACTTAACATTTAAAAAACAAATATGAATAAATGTGCACTAAAATGACAGTAATAATTTAGTGAAAGCAATAATCCCTTGCTCTACGTTCCCTTTAAACTCCAAAATAAACTCCCTAGCTGGAGTAAAACCCGAACAAAAATATTTTATTGATGTAAGAAAGTGCTCTAGCTCTGTGCTGCGTCATTGGCTAAAGAGAGACTTCTTTCTAGCAATTTTTTGAATAAAAACATCTTGCTGTAACTTTGCAAACCGCTGGGTTTGCCTAAACCTCAACTGTGCTACAAATCAGACCACTCAAGTCCCTTTCTCCAAAATAACTAATATTACTATAAAGCCAGTTGCTCTAGGGTAGCATGACGGTTACAAAATACAATATAATAAAATGTAATCGAACTCATTAAATGTGTGACGCAATCATTAATTTGCCGATTAGAATTGACTAACTGCACTATTCTAAAAAGTAGCAAAATACATCTTCTAAATGGGTCCAAAAGAGACCACTTACTTGACTACAAGACTGAGGCGCCACACAGTGACTCTCTTAGAACAAAAGTCCTGTTCACATTTATAAACAACTTGGGTGCCGTGTTTCCACTTCGCTTCAGTAAGTCTATGCCACTGGTTACAGGCTTGTTCACATCCTAGTTGTGAAATGGGTATCCACTAACACTACTATTTCACGATGTGTTCATTCATAACATAAACATAATGGGTGGTATTCTCATAAGTTAAGCCGGGACTAAGTCCAGACTAAACAAGAATTTGAGTTCACACTTCTCTGAATTGCTAGGTTTCATCTTCCTCCTTCACTATTCATGACAAAGATAATCTACCAAAGACTTTGTTGAAATTCAGTTCATACTCATATTATCCTTTTCTGCCCATTTTATTGCAAAAGTAATTTTGTTGGACACTCATTGAAGGGTTAAAACAATTTGTACAGGGTAAATGAGTTGGCAACAGGCACTCCATAAAAGTGTGGACTAACTTAGTACGCGCTAACTTAGTACGCGCTACCGGGATACCACCCAATCATATTTTTCTACCGATTCTATACCTTCTGAAGTGTAAAAGTAAAACATTGAAATGGTACACAGTTATGTACTTACAAGACTCATCAATTCATTATAATGTTTAATAACAATATACCGGCGATATATGTGTATAAACATTAAAGTTAATTGGCATTAACACACTCCTCAAATTCTTTGGATGCACATTCACGTCCAAAGCCTATGTACAAGCTCATCAATAACACAGAGTCAATAAGAATATGGGACTTTGAAAAAAATCCCACCATCCATTCATATAACACGTACAAGTAGAAACCATAATGGCAGACTTAGCAGTCTTCACCATCGGAATTATGACCATGATCCTCTCTTCTGATCAAAAATAGAATTATAGTACAATAATATTATTGTAGAGTTAAGTCTCAGCTGCAACATAATAACATTTGGGAGACTTCATCAGAGCTGGGGTAAAACTGTGAATCACAAGTTTTTTTCTTCGTAAAGGTGTCATTATTATAGGGCGCCAACAGTTCCCCTTATGTTTTATGTATATCTGAAGAATGACATATTTTGACCAATTCAACGTCGTGTAGTTGATTCAGTTATATTTTGTTTTGATGGCAGGAAACTTAGCAGTTTTATCAAATGTTTGTCTTCGAGTGATATCTTTATTAAAAGAAGTCAAGGCCTACTGTTGATTACTTTGGAGAAACCAGCAAATTTCTTCTCTGCTTTGATTTATTTAGTTTTTAAGAATACTAAACCATTGAAATGATGAAGTCTTCGAGTACATGTTGTAACCGACAAATGAATAAACGTGAAAATGAGAGCATGATTATCATTTAAACAAGTATCTACAGATTCGCCCCCTCTAAGAAACAAAATTGAAAGTAAACACACAACAACAACAAAGAGAAAATCAATGTTTACCAGGAAGGGTTTGAGATGCGACTGCATCCGATTGTACATGTATCGCTGTCGTGAGTACGCTCATAGTTGTTGAGATCGGAGTTCATTCTGTTAAAAACAATGATAACAAGAAGTTACTATCAACAACAAGGAACATGATGGACAACCAATAAATTCCAATAGACAGAAGTAGTAAACCTAACATCCGCTCTCAACATTGTTCTCGAAAGCCCAATCCCGGGATAAGGTTACCGAGCATAATGGTCCAAAGTGTTACATATTTGAAACTTTGGGATTGCCGCTTACGGAAAAAATAAATAAAATAATGAGCTAGATGATACGTATACGATGCGGTACCCTAACATTAAAACTGGCAGGGTCAATGTTACCAAAGCTGACAGGTAATTCCATCAAAACAAAGAACTAAATATTATTAGTTAAAAATGAAGGAGTAGAAGCATCCGATCAAAGCGAATGGCATAACAATAGGCGCATAAACCCCTTCAGGAAACAGTTTAAATGCAGTGGGATTTTCGCTCTTTAGGTTTGAATTAATGCTTTACAAGAACCACAAGATAGTATAATTCGTTTCTTTTCTCCCGCCAATGCAAAATCATTTGATATGAATGCATGTATCTTGATATTAATTAATTTTGAGCAGCGATTTGCTCACATTATAAACACTACAACGCTACCTTGGCATCTGGGGTCAAGATACCCTACGGCACAATACTCCCATCTTATCCCAGGATGGGTGGTATAACACCAGGCAGTGTAATCAATATCGGGGTTTCTGCAATAGTTCTCGTCTAGTCCCGCGTTAGGATAGTTAGCTGGAATCATATCGTGTTGATAGGGATCCTGAGAGGTCCACGCTTGACAAGTATGATCGTTGATTGTCTGAGATAAGTCTCCTCTGTAGTTCACTCCTGTAGGATCTTCTTGACATGCAGTTGGGCCTCGATAAATAAAACAGATTAATATTTCAAAAGAGCTTGCTAAAGTAATATGTGTTTGATTCTGAATAATAATTTGCTCCACCTTTTCCCCGGAAAAATCAATTATCTACTCTTATGCAACGATTGATTCACATACCAGATTAGAATTTCTTGCGCCAGTCACTTACAAATATGACG
The DNA here is from genome assembly GCA_035222895.1 of Strongylocentrotus droebachiensis. Classification (NCBI taxonomy): domain Eukaryota; kingdom Metazoa; phylum Echinodermata; class Echinoidea; order Camarodonta; family Strongylocentrotidae; genus Strongylocentrotus; species Strongylocentrotus droebachiensis. Next base: position 307,932 of record JAVYIG010000640.1, read on the forward strand.
ACGCTTGAGGTGTAGGCCAATTGACTTTCATACATGCGTGTGATAATCACTGCCCAGTGTCCACTTGAAAAACATGTAATATTCTAGACGAAGACCCAATATGACTATCCTCTAGACAAACACCTATAAGATGACTACCCTCTGGGCAACACCCTAGAAGTTGCTGATAACAGTATGGAACTTAAAAATATATTCAATAAATAAGGGGAGATAAATTCAAACAGTGAATTTTACATTTTAATGAAATATTTATGAACAATAACAACCATATGCATCTGATTCTAAACACACGCACATCCGCCGACGCACACACCAATGTGTCTCACACATTCAGTGGGATTTTTACTCTTTAGGTACTAATGCTTTCCAAGAACCACAACACATTATCATTCGTTTCGTGTTTTTTCTCCTGCCAAGGTAAGCTAATTTAATATGAATGCATGGTAACTTCATATTATTTAATTGTGAGCAGCAATTTTCTCACATTATAATCACTACAACGATACCTTGGCATCTGGGGTCAAGATAACCTACGGCACAAAACTTCCATCTTATCCACGGATTGGTGGTGTAACACCAAGCAGTGTAATCAATATCTGGGTTTCTGCAATAGTTTTCGTCTAGTCCCGCATTAGGATAGTTAGCTGGAGTCCTAGTGTGTTGATGTGGATCCTGAGAGGTCCACGCTTGACAAGTAAGATTAGTGATCGTCTGAGATAAGTCTCCTCTGTAGTTCACTCCTGCAGGATCCTCCTGGCATGCAGATGTGGCTCGAGAAAACACACAGAGTAATATTTTTTAAAAAGCTTGCTAAAGTAATATTGGTTCTGAATAATAATTTGCTCCACCTTCCCCCCCCCCCCAAAAAAAAAAAAACAGACCAAATTATAATTTCTTGTGTCAGTCACTTACCGATATGACGACGCTTGAAGTGTAGGCCATATTTGACATCATCATACTTACGTGTCAGGATCACTTCCCATGCAGTGCCCACTTGGAAAACATTCAATATAACTACCCTCTAATAGACAAACAGCCAAGGTGACTACCCTCTAGACAAACACCTAAGATGACTACCCTCTAGACAAACACCTAAAATGAGACATACACCCAAGACTTCTACCCTCTGGGCCACACCCCAAAAATTGCTATTAACAATATGGAACTTAAATATAAATACATTAGGGCAGATAACATCGAAGAGTGTATTTTACATTTGTATGAAATATTGATGAACAATAACACCCAAATGCGTATGAATTTATACACACACACATCCGCCTACGTACACACCAATGTGATTCACACATTCATGTACAATGCAAGATGATCATGATGATAGTGATTATACAATGATCCAGCAGCTGCTTGATCGGCGATAATAGACCAGTTCGTAGTTAGCACATGATTCAGATGACCCCAAATATCCACAGATCTTTTAAACATAGGTAAATCCCACTTTGTGCCTTTGGAATAATCACAGCTAAAGTCATGGAGGTGATTCTTTGTTTGCCCTCTTGAAAGGATTACTTTCATCTGTGTTCAATAGAATGTATCATAGGAACATGCATGCATAATATTACAAAACTTTCGTGAGCATGTATCCAGTATTAGTCTATTAAAGTGGATTTTACAATTCTGTACAAGTACGTGATCTTTGTCTGCGCATGAGCAGATTGTATCTACGAACTGGGCATTATGTCTTCAAAATTATCGATTTAGGTCTAGGTTTTTTAGGCTTTAGGTTAGGTCTAGGTTTTGGGATTAAGGTTAACTTAAGTGTTTGGTCCAGGGTTAAAGTTAAGGATTTACTTAGTGAAGGAAATTGAATATGGAGTTCTGTCACAGAAGCATTCTGTCATACAACCGATGTAATACAACACGATCGCATAGGCTTTCAAGAAATATATAATGGTGATTGCAATACCCTATTGTACTGTCACTGTTATACTAGCACATTCCAACAGTTGACGCACGATGCCACATCGCGGTGTCAAAATAATCCTACATAAAACGAAATGAAATAATAAAGAACAGTTGGTGACTCGAAGGAACAAAGTTCGCCATTGTAGAAGATCTGCACGACTCAACGAGGCAATATCAAAATATAAAGTAAAAACTGGGTAGAGTCAAGAAACCACACGTACAAGAAACCACACGTACAAAACAATGTGATTAGGAATGGCACCTGAACAGGATTGGAAGGCACAAACGTGGATAATCGAACTGCTAAAAAAACAAAATGCCAGATGGTAAAAATTTGACCAATTAATATCAAAAATCAAAATATTTAAACGTTCAAAAAGGTCTGAAACGTGTAGTTAATTGGTCCAATAAGCATTTTGACCAATTTCAAAGGGGAAAGAGAGATAGAGAAGGGGAAGAGCAGTAGCTTCACCTAGTATAATAGACATCAAATGCATGAAGTCATTTCATTGTTTTCCTTACTTACTGGTGGTGGAGGTTGCTTGCGATGGCGTTGTGTCTGACATCGTGGTCGTAGGGCCCATCCCGGGCTTGGTCGTTGCGTCCGTAGTCGATGATTCTTTTGACTCTGAAACGTTATAACAAACATAACTGAGCTAATTGATCATGATATAGTTGATGGTTCGGGGTTATAACAATTGAAACTACATGTTAAACAAAATGCGATTAGGAATAGACCCTGAATAGAATTAGAAGGGACAAACGTGGAAAATTTAGGTCCATGAAAATATATAAACTTTTACAGCTCATTTCTGTTATAAGGTAAACAAAAATTGAGTCAGATTTTTAAAATAAATATATACCTGATGTTTGTCATTAAACTTGTAGGCAAAACAAAAAATACGGGCACTGCCCCCTTCAAAAGTGTTTTAGCGACGACAATGAAAGACAAAGAAAAGTAGAGTCAGATAAAGACAAAGAGAAAGAGAGAGAGATTTTTTTTAAAGGGTAATAATGAGCAAATGTCTGACGTAATTTCCATGTTTTTATTGCTTAGACATACTCGATGAAGTGGTGTTTTGAGTAGTCGTTGCGTCTGAGCGTTCCGACATTGTGGTCGTATGGCTCGTCGTGGGCTTGGTCGTTGCTTCCTCCGTTGACACGGTGACCTCTGGAAAAAAAATACATAATTTAGGTAAATGACGATGTATAACTTTATTTCCTCTGAAATTATTTTTCCACCGACTGTCTCCAGGCGCCCTTTGTCAGGATACGGGGACAGGATCAACGAGGGCGGGGGGGGGAATAGATATCGGAACATGCTTTTCCTGTAGGAATCCTAATTCCATCAAAAAGTTCCGAAAGAGGACCATGATTTATTTTCTTCTTAGTCATCATTATTCTTCTCCTTTTCCTTCTTCTTCTTATTCTTCAGTTGCAGTACCGGCCACCGTCATGTATTGTCGCACTGGTGAAGTGCAGTGCAGAATACAATGTCTGATAAAAGATACAACAAACTGCGTGCAAGTAAAACAAAAAGTAGAAAGTCTCGTCATGCTCTTTGATCATTAATTAGCCACCACCTCCCCCCGATACGCCAATGATATTACACCTACGTTCATCGCAGTGTCTCCCTTGAAACCCACTTGAGCAGTGACAGTCGTGGCCTACCATAGTCTCCTCACACCAGCCGTTTTTACAGAGATTTTTGACACAGTCTGCGAAATAAAAAATAAACGGGATAAAAGTAATAATACTGATAAACAAATTATCATCACATTTGGTTCTGTTCGGGGGAAAAGGGTATTTTTCTGGCTTTTTAACAAATTAATATGTTAGCAAGACTAATGCTAGTGCATTTCCCTTTTAGCATTGCCCGTGCCCCTTCTAAAGTTTATTGTTTTGCCTTTAATAATTTTCAGTGCCCTTGGTTTATTTTTTTTCTCATAGGTGTATGGTCTGGGTTAGAGTTGCAATTGGTTTTTAGGTTAGGGTGAGAGTAAGGGTGGTGATTAGGGTTAGGATTAGGTATATTATGATTTATAATTACATGATTTTTTTTTGTTAATGAAGTAGGACAAAACATAAGATAGTTAAGACTTGTTGAAAGCTGTAATCACTATGCCTACGGGCACTTCGTATTTGCTGAATAGGTACCGTTACTGTAACATAGCACCGGACAACTTTTAAATTTGTGTCAACACACATATTATGACTAAAATGTAAATGTAAAAGTAGTAGTAGTAGTAGTAGTAGTAGAAGTAGTAGAAGTAATCAGAAGTTGTAGAAGTAGTAGTAATCAGTAGTTGTGGAAGTAGTGGTCGTCGCACTAGTAATAGAAAAAGGTAGTAGTAGTAGGTGTTGTAATGGTAGTAGTAGTAGTAGTGGTAGTAGTAGTAGTATCTACAGTAGTAGTAGTAGTGGAGTAGATATTAAGTAAGTAAGTATGGAGTAGATATCAAACTTTAATAATATCATTAAAGAACGTGTTATCTGCATTTAGATTTATTGATTAAACTAAGAAATAAATTTGACATTTGAGAACAAAACTGAATAAGAAATGAAACCTACCTGGGATTTTGCATATTCTATGCCCACCCATGATCCCTTCTCTACTCTTCCTTTGGTGGCACCCGCCGATGACAGAAGGAAAAGGAATAAGTTTGGGGATGCTCTGCACCATGCTGCCATCCTGGAGTTGCGTCATCTCACACTTGTGGGACGTGGGCAAAGTGTAATTTAGGCCGAACCCGTCTGGACAAGTCGACTTCGCCATCTCGAACCGATCCGATAAAACAGGCAAGGCTGTGAAGAATTTATTAGAACATTAATTGCTAGTTGTTCTCCTCCTCCTCATACGTCTCTTCTCTCACTGCCTCCTCCTCCTCCCTCGCCTCCTCTTTCATTTCACCTCTACCTCCTCCTCCTCCTGCTCCTCCTCCTCCTATCCGCCCTGCTACTTCCCTCCCCTCCTCCTACTCCTTTTCGTTCTTATCCTCTTCTGCTCCTTCTGTCCTTCCTCTTCTCCTCATTCGTCATCTTCCTGTTACGATATGCGATATCCGGATATCCGATATCCGTCGTAGTTCGATCAATAAACAAGATGTCTACCATAACAAACCAGACTGCCGACTCGTATATTATCCTGAGTATCTACCAATACTAAAACCCTCAAACTCATCATGGTGGCAGCTGCTGGGATCTCCGAAATCAAGTTTGATTTTTGAAGGCACATATCTAGATCCAGTTCACGACAGTTGGGAAGTATAATTAAGAAGACGATTTTCGCGTCGTTATATTCTAATATAGTGCGAGCACCGCACACAGCACACAGTGTACATACCGTACTGAGACAATGTGACGATGCTGTATTATCCCGATTATTTCGTGAATGATGTTGTGTGCATGAGCACATATAAAGGCTCATAAAGCCTGCTCAGAATAGCCTAACCAAGTTATAACTGTGCTCAATCACTGGCACAGGGGTCTGCATAATAACTACACTAATGTTTAAAAGTAAAATTAAACTAAATCAGAGGTGTGAACATGGAGCGTACACAGGTATACGTGTACAAACGTTATCAACACCAGCCGGTTAGGACCTGTTCACACAAAGATTAACAACAAAAAGATCTACACTCAATCGTATAATCTGTCGTAACCAATACGCACACGTGAACATACTCAATGATTAAAAAGTATCCAGAGATGAACTGGGAGGCTACAGACCTACCCGAAGAGTTCAAACTATTCAAGCAAAGAATGGAACTTGTGTTAGCAGACCAAGATGTAACTGATAACAAAAAAGGCTATCAAAATCAAAATCGCTGTAGGCAATGAAGGTTTGCGACGAATCAATACGTTGGGGCTATCAGAGACCGACCGAGACAAACCGCAAGAACTGTGGAAACTGCTAGAAACACAGTTGAAGGTCAACATCAATTTTCGGGTACATCACTTAGAGCTGATGCGGTACCGGTAAAAAAAAAATGAGAGTATCGATGCATCCGTTACTAGATGTCGAGATAAGGCAAACACTTGCGATTTCGAGGAATCCGAACTCGATGGGCGGATCAGGGAAATAGTTACCACTTCAACACCAATTGAAAAATTCCAGAAAGCCTTATTGGACCAGCCAAAAGGTTACAAGATAGAGACTATCTTGAGAGAGGGTCGAAAATACGAGGCAGTTGCGGCGAGCAGAAAATTCCTAGAAACGCTTGATCCGGCTAAAGAACATATAGATTAATTTAATCGGAATCAGGGACGAAGGACATGTGGAAACTGCGGACGTATCCACAAACCTCGTCAGTGCCCTGCGTACGAAAATGTGTGCCATGCCTGTGACCGAAGAGATACCTTCCTTGCTGTGACACAAAGGGCCATTGGGCCAAGTACTGTAGAAAGGCTAAGAACGATCGTAGACGTAAATCAGATCGTAAATCAGATGACCGTAAACCGAAACATGGTAACAAAATGGTAACAAAATTCCAACGATCGAAATCAAGGGTCGAAAATATAAACCGATAAGCGAAATTGACAAAGACACACCTACACATACACCTATCAAAAGTGTTAGTGACCTTAAACAAACATACCCAGATCAGTTTGATGCCATAGGAAGCTTTAGAGGGAAAGCAATGCTGCATCTTAAAGATGATGCAGAGCCCACCATAGATGCACCTAGAAAGTTCAGTGTCCACTTGAAGGACAAGATCAAGGCCGACCTTGATAGCATGGGGAAGCAAGAGGTTATCAGAAAGATAGAACACCACACAGATTGGTGTAGCTCGATGGCCACTGTTGTGAAGAAAGACGGATCCATACGGATATGTCTTGACCCGAGAAGGTTATATGATGACTTGAAAAGGTGTCCACACAAAATTCCAACCTTGGAAGAAATCCAACCGATCTTCGCAGGAGCTCAATTCTTCAAGCTAGACGCCAAAGCTGGATACTGACCAGTACACCTAGCAAATGAGTGCCAAGACCTGACCACCTTCAGAACACCATTTTGAAGATATTGTTTCCAACGATTACCCTTCGGCTTATGCACAAGCCAAGACATCTTCCAGCAACACATGGATAGGATCGTCCAGAATGTGCCTGACTGCGTATGCATCGCAGACGACATTTACATTGTCGGAAAAACAGAGGAGGAACACGACAAGAATCTTCACTTGCTCATGGAGACGGCAAAACAAGAAGGACTCGTGTTCAACAGCTCCAAGTGTACTATCAATAGGGAAGCTATCAGCTACTTTGGATCCATGTACACAAGGTCTGGAATCTTCCCAGATCAAAGCAAGGTTGAAGCTATCAGTACAATGCCTTCACCCAAGGACAAGGAAGGTGTTCAGAGATACCTCGCACCATACATACATATCTATCAGAGAAGTCAGCACCACTTCGTGAACTCCTTCACAAAGAAATTCCATTTGTCTGGGACGAGGATCACGAACATGCCTTAAACAGCCTGAAAAGCGCAGTCTCATCGGGTGCATGCCTGCAGTTCTTTGACCCAAAGAAAGAGACGACTGTTGAGGTGGATGCGTCGATGAAAGGGCTGGGAGCATGCCTGCTCCAAGATGGCAAACCTGTAGCTTTTGCATCCAAAAGACTTTCCAATGCGCAGTCCAACTACTCGAACAAAGAGAGGGAAACTTTAGCCCTAGTGTTTGGTATCAACCGATTCCATACATATCTATTCGGGAAGGAATTCACTGTGATAACCGATCACAGGCCTTTGGAGATGATTTGGAAGAAACCTCTAAGAAACGCACCACCTCGTCTACAGAAACTACTGATCAAGGTACAAGGATACAGATGCCAAGTCAAGTACCTGCCTGGGAAAGAAATGATTCTTTCAGATACCTTGAGCCGTCAACACCCAACGAAGGAATCCTGAGACGGAACCGATCTCGCCTGAGGGAGATTCCATCGTCAACAAACCCTACTCCAAAGCGTGTTAGGTTCGACAAAGACTACACTTCATCTACTCAAGCAGAAACACAACAACAGAATGGCAACAACCATCGACCAACTTCAACATTAGAAATTCAGAACATTTAATTTAAAGAACCAACAACAAACTCGCAAACCACAACTAGATATGGACGCAACATCCGTACACCAGCGAGATACATGTTTGAAGATTGAAACTGAACTCTTAAATATCTTTAAAGAAGAGAGAAGATAAAGAAGAACACATAAGATGCTTAGTTTAATGCAGTCTTAAGAAGTTTATTGTTCATATGCATGTATAATCATTGTACAGTATTTTTGATATGACAAGCATAATGTTTACAAGTCAAGAAACAGATGCTAGCCCGAACATTTTTCGTTTGGAAATGTATTTTATAAAGGAATCAAGTTATATCAAAACTATGTTCAATCCCGCAGATAAACTGTGAAGTTAAAAGTGGAATTATATAATTATTTATACAGTTATACTCATTCGTTATTACAATACTTTAAAGCAATTAAAGTATTGAAAACAAATCAAGATTTTATGTTATATAACCTGATTGGAAAAAGTTCATTAGGAAGCAAATAACCAAAACTTGCATACTACCAAAATTATTTTTTTCGAAGCAATATGTTCATTAATCGTCGATCAGTGATGTTCACTGATTCCCAATCTTTCCAGAGGAAGGAGGATGTTACGATATGCGATATCCGAATATCCGATATCCGTCGTAGTTCGATCAATAAACAAGCTGTCTACCATAACAAACCAGACTGCCGACTCGTATATTATCCTGAGTATCTACCAAAACTAAGACCCTCAAACTCAATCCTCCTCCATTTCCTCCTTCCCTTCCTCCCTCTCCTCCATCTTGTGGATGCATTTAAAAAAAAAATATTTTGACAAATATATTAGGAAATTTTTCGTAGTGTGATTTTTTGGAGATGCCTCGTAGGTCTAGTTTGAGGGCCCTCATTAGTTGTATAATAGAGTGTCTGCACAATGTGACTACAATTGGCTCTGTACTTAAGCTGCTTGTTCGACACAGCAAGAAACAGGCAAATTCAGGCTCTGCCCAAGGCTTTAGGAATTGTGATAAAGTGTCAAATTACAGTCTGTGCTTGCAGAACAAAGTAGGTGTTACACTTAGCTCCTATTTCGCTTCATTGTGGTAATTTTAAAAGCCAACTATTTTCCATCAACATTCGTGTAATCATAAAAATTATGACGGATATGTTAGGTCAAAACAATACTTACCGAAGGACAAACAGGTTACAGTACCAAACAGCAACTTCCAAAATATAGCCATCTTTGGGTCTTAAGCCTGTGTTTAGAAAGACATATTAATATTGTTTAAATCAACAAGAACAACAACAACAACTAGAACAGGAACAACAATAAAAACAACTGGAAAATAATGATAATAGTAATACTGATAATGATAATACTGATAACGATAATACTGATAATGGTAATACTAATAATGGTAATAATGATAATGATGATGATGGTGATGATGATTATCGTAAAGGTATGTGTTTTTCAGTTTAGTGCAGTTCAGTTTGTTTTATTATCATATCGCAGCCTCAGCTGAATTACATGACAATTTACAATCAAATAAAAAAATAACATCACATTTAATTTCTAAACATATTTCATAATACTATGCATTTATATTAATTTAAAAAAAGGTTATATACAAAATAGATACTCTACATGTAATATAATTAATATTAGTTAATAAAAGAAAAAAAAATACTATCAGTTTCCTTAACCTATTTCCACAATTTCTTTCTTATGATAGCTCGTCTGTAGTTGAACGAGTATTTGTGTATATTTTGAACAGTAAGAACAAAATGATGTAATTCATGAATTTCATTAAAAGAAGGAAACGAAATTATGGATGGAATACTTGAAATTTTGATCAAGAGCCCCTTATTTTTTAACTTATTTACATACTTATCTTTGCATATTTCATATCATCATTTCAGGCTACAGATATTAACCTTGTTATATTGTAAATTGTATAGTCTCAGGCATTATTCATTATCAGTATTGTTCATTAATTATTCACCCCTCTCACACAACCAACTGATTTCATTCATTAACCCTATTTCAACCGGGCTATTTGAGACCAGGTTTTTACCGGGGGGGGGGGGGCATTCAACCCCCCCCTAAGATCTAGGCCGTTTCACAGCCGATCGCCGTGAAAATGTGCATATATGTCAAGTGAAGTGTATATAATACTATGGTAATTTCAATTTTTGAAAAAGTCACTCATTTGCGTATTATTATGTTAATTTATGCAAATAAGGTCATAAATTCACATTTTACCCATAAATCAAATATTATTCATATTTAAGCGTTCTCTTTCACTACATATATTCGTTAGACTATTTGGAATAATAATAATCCCTGCGCAATTTCTAAGTGGACTTAACTTTAAAATCTGCTGCTGGAAAAAATGGCGGCAATTTTCTAAAAATTACTTTTAAACTATTTTGGAGATTACTTTCAAACATAACCTCATTTTACCATGTGTGAGCTGTCATATGAAAAAGAGTTTAATTCTATACAAGATTGTAACACATATAATAGCTTTATTTTTTATTTTTTTTTGTATTCATTTTTTTTTCTTCTTTGAATAATTTTTTTCGAAACATGAATTGCCCTAAAATATTTATAGGTCCATATTTATACAATTATGACGACTCCTTACTTGGAAATATCTGAAAAACTGTCCATTAATATTTTTAAATATTATATTTAAATGTCAAGTTCATCCCTTTTGTATCAAAACAGTTACAGTGCTTGAAAGTTTATATTTTGATATGAGCTAGAATTGCAATTTTGGTTAATATAGCTGTCTACTCCTTAGCAACGGTTACATAATCAGATGCTATCATTGAGGAGAGGACTATTTTGATAGGAAGTATGATGTCAGGTAATGCAGTTTCATAATATTTTAATGATATGTCTCTCTTTAATAGTTCCGGTTGTTAATGCTAATAATATGCCTGCCAACCAGTATATAATGTGTTCCCATGAACCAAATTAGGCTTTCGGTCAAACTGATACATACAAATAGACCTGATTTATTTCAGTTCATTTTAATAATATTAGTATTTAATTTTTCTATAGCGCTTAAAGGGATAGTTGAGTTCTGTTGCAAAGGGCGCTACACAAAATATTTTTTTTGTGAGATAATGAAAAACTGAATATTTAAATGACAAAATCATCTTTGTTTGATCGAAATCGGTTCAGAGACGGCTAAAATATAACGATTTCTAACACTTGTGTACTACCACAAATATTATATATTTTGACAAATTTGAAAAAACTTTGAAAAAAACGAAATAACGCCTTTTACGTCGTATTTCAGCCAATGCCGATGTTGGCTTTTTTGTTGGCATTTTTTAGTTGCTTATATTACCCACAATAAGCAGGCTCATGTATTGTTATTTTTAATTAAATAAGTAATTAACGGTCACCGTTTTTTTTTTTTTAATGGGGCTGAATTGGTATGATCGTATTGGCTAAACTCCACACATTTTGGGGTCTAAAATTACCTTCATAGCAATTTTAGGTTCTAAAAGGGCACTATAAATGTTATAGATAAGAATAAGAGCAATAACCATGCACTTTGAAGGCATTTGAAAACAGAACTCAACTATCCCTTTAATACAAATGTCTCTAAGCGCTTTACAAACATACTATTACCCCGGTCATTGGATTCAGTGCTTGCCCGCACACACTGTGTGCACAATCTCTACTCCCTGGGGAGCATTCCAGCCGGCCGTTACTTGACGCTCACGAGCTGTTTGACCAAAAATGACGGCCGCATCCTACCGGGTAGCCATTTGACACCTGGATGGAGAGTAGCAAGTGCAGGTTAATATCTTGCTAAAGGATATTAGTGCCGTGTCGGGATTCGAACCCTCGACCTTCGCATCTCCAGTCAAGCGCCTTAAACCACTCGACCACGACACTCCCAAATTACGCTTATTTGTTTCCACGTCAAGATAAATTCAAAACATGTATAATATATAATCTTTACTTTATTGTGGTATCTGGTCATTTAGCAGCTGGTGACAGTCGTGAAGGAGATCTCGCTTGAAATTTTTCATGAATATCCCTTGTCTACTTTTAAAAATTTGCTCGAAGAATATTTGGTGGAAGGATCATCCAAGTGACAGACATGATTTGCAGTCTGAAACATGTACATAGTTCTTGGTGTGGGTCAGAAGTTTTATATATGAATTATGGCATAGTATTCAATGAGACTGCGATTATCCCTTCCCCCCCTCCCAGCACCCTACCCCACTGCCCACATTTATATACGTAACTGAGCAAGCGAGTGAGCAAGGTGACCGGTTAAGGATACTCGCAAGCTAGCGCAGCGATCGAGTAGAAGTAGAATTTCGCATTTTGAACATTGATAGTTTTTTTTTTTTTAAATTCATTTCTCGTTAAGTGGTAATTAAGTCGAGTAATTTAGCAAGGTAACCCAAATATAAGATTTTAGAAATTCAATTATGTTGATCTCAAATTTGGAACCATTTAAACACGCTTTTCCCCAGCCCTCCCCCAATTAACTATTTATTGGGGCATAAAATTAATCCTGTGCAATATAATGATGCTAGTCGCGACCGGGCTTTAGAAAATGTTCTATTTACAATGCATTTTATCTTGCGTATTGGGGCTAATGTATGCGTAAGGTTCAATAGTTTTCTTAATTTGGTCTATTTTAATCCAGTAATGCATTATACAAACAAATAATTTACGCCCACTTTCGAGGTAGGGGGAGAAAAGGAAGAAAATTGACAAACATGTTTCCATGCAATTTAGACGATCAGATTTTTAAATTTATTGAGGAGAGTCCGTGGGAAAAAATAAACTTTTTGGATTGCAATGATTGTGCAATATGAATATCGCTTTACGAAAATATTGTTCTGGAAAGAGAGACAGAGAGAGACAGATGGAGAAGGGGAAGGGGTGTTCACAGAAGGGGATGGGTGCGAATTCTAAACTCTACCATAAATTATCTTCATGATTCAGACTACAAATCATGACTACCAGCTGCATCCAGATCTTATTTATGTATCACTCAACCGATAGCCTGCATCGTATTTTAACCCACACCATACCCTTAACAACATGTTGCCCCCATCCAAAAATGTATCTTGATTTCAGTGAGGGGGGGGGCGTTTCAAAGGAGGGATGGGGTAAGTATGCACTATGCACATGTTTCAGATTGAAAATCATGTCTGTCACTTGGAATCAGGTTATATTATTTGACCGATAGCCCAATTTGGTCTTAGAAACACATAATTTATAAGTTGCTATAGAGATATTAACCTGCTTGGTGACAGCATTTACCCGCGATATATTACATTTTGTTTATCTATGGTACCGATGTTAAGGAGAAGACGGCCCTTAGCAACCAAAATTACCATTTTACTTCATTCAATTTAATTCTTTCTTTTTAATTCTTTATTCGACCAGTATAAAACAAGTTACAATGACAATGTACGATATAATTGTTAGGACCCCTAAGAAGCAGAAATATGCTTGTAATCGGGGCCATATAACAAGCAATAATAAGCTAATAAACATAAATTAATAATAAAAATTAAAAGACTTGCATAATACAAGTACGCACATATATATCAACGCACGCACACACATCCATAAAGAAGGTTACACAAAAAGAATAGAAAGGAGCAAAAATTAGGAAAGAAAGATAAAAAAAAAGTAGAAGATTAAAGGTGGAAAAGAGAAGTACCTACTAAGCCATGGATACATTCTTTGAAAAATACCTTTTTGTACATTGCTTTAAATGTGTTGTAGAACTGGATCTTAGGTCATGATTCATATCAAAGTATATAACTTTCTTTTTCAAAAGAAATGAACTTGAATATGATGTACAAGTTTTCCAGAAAGTTCCAAGTCAGTAGTCACATTCATTATTCAATATGGACAAATAGGTAATTTGGGGCAATCCATACTCTGGTAAATTTCTAAAATTCACTTTTTTTTTGCACAAAATTATTCATCAAGTCCAAACCTACTTTAATAATGTTATATCATCTTGTATGCAATGAATTTTCTTTCAGATTTCACCTCACACATAGTGAAATCATGTTCCGTTCAAAAGCAGTTTCCAAAATATTTATGCATGGCGTCCAATTTGAAAGCAGCATATTTTCAAGGTAGTCCACCTAAAAATCGTGCATGAAGGTGCCCTAAACACTTTGACGCCGAACACACTTTAAACCAATCCCATGTAAAAAAAAAAGCGTACATGACCCATGAATTTGAATGAGAAACATGTTAATCTGATTAAATCAAAGGCGAATTTGAATACACAAATCACGAATATGAACGTTCTAATAGCAATGCTGGGACAACTTCAACTTCGATTGAATGGATTGAAAAAGTTGAGAAATTGGCCGGAAAAATACCTTTCTCTTCTCTTCTGATCTTCTTAATATTATTCTTTTCTTCTGTTTTTATCCTTCTTTTCTCACTTGCTTTTCATTTTCTCATTTTCTATTTCTTCATCCTTATTCTTTTTTTTTTTAGGCCTGCTGTAAATCAAATACATGCACAATTATATATTTTTTAAATTTGAACCACACAACTATTATTCGTTAAGTCACCCTTTATTTCATCACACAAACATTGCTTTCTATAGCAGGCCCCTCTATTCAAGTCATTTGTGATATGATTAATTTCATTTTTGTTCTATTATCTTTTTCTTGTTTTTTGTACACATTTGTTCCATTATATTATTTCGAAATGTATTACAAGTACATACTAATATTGAAACGAACAACAATTAACATGGCAATGAAAACAAATCAGACTCATGGTGTTTATATCCCTATGATTAAAACAAAAACATGAAGTACTTACCATTTCACTGATCAATCTTCAAAGGCTTCCAAAGATATTTAAAAAACACGCTTATAATCTGACGCTTTTCTCGGATAAAAACAGAGCACATTTGGAAACGAAGAATACAGTTGCTTGAATACAGAGAGGCGGAAAAGATTAACCATCAGATTCAAACTGTAGGCTATAGCTATCGATCAACGGGGATCAATTGAAATCGCAGGAGACTCATGTCTTGATATCTACCTTCGACCAAGTGTAAATGGTAAATTGTACGATTTTCCTTCTCTGCCGGTTTTCGTATATATGAGAACGGGATTGATATGACCCGATAGATAAAAAAAAAAGGAAACACTGCAAACTGGTAGATCAAAATTATGATGACGATTGGTGGATTGAAATTATGAAATGGATTATGGGATAGCTCTGCAAGGGATGTAGCTAATTATGATGATTGTTTGATTTCAGTTTTTGTTTGAAGAGGCACCTGTTACCTTAGCAACATGTTGTGTAGTGAAATTATGGGATAGATATTAACGTCGATGATTGTTGTTTCTTTGATCGTTTGTATTTACTATTGTTTGAGAAAACGCACGTTATCTCAGAAACATCAAATTTTTGGATTGAATTTAGGGGATAGCTCTGTATTTGCGAAGATGAACTTGTTTCGAGGATTGGAACGAACATAATTTTGTGTGTGAAAAAACACGTTACGCTAATAACATGCTAAAAGTGGATAGAATATGATGAGTCACCTTTATTGGATAACCCAGGCTCAGATCCAGAGGGATGAGCCTTGCGCCCCCCCTCCCCCCCCCCCCTATCTCAAAAAGAAAAAAAAGAGAGAGACAAGGAAAAGAAGGGAAAGGGAAAGAGGAGATAAAGGGAAATAAAGAAGAGGCAGAAGAAAAGGGAGAAAAAGAGATCGCGGTGGGGGCGAAAGGCCCTTGCCTCCCCTCCCCCCAGAAAACCTTAAAGATAGAGAATACACAGATCACGAATATGAACGTTCTAATAGCAATGCTGGGACAACTTCAACTTCGATTGAATGGATTGAAAAAGTTGAGAAATTGGCCGGAAAAATACCTTTCTCTTCTCTTCTGATCTTCTTAATATTATTCTTTTCTTCTGTTTTTATCCTTCTTTTCTCACTTGCTTTTCATTTTCTATTTCTTCATCATTATTCTTCTTTTTGAGGCCTGCTGTAAATCAAATACATGCACAATTATATATTTTTTAAATTTGAACCACACAACTATTATTCGTTAAGTCACCCTTTATTTCATCACACAAACATTGCTTTCTATAGCAGGCCCCTCTATTCAAGTCATTTGTGATATGATTAATTTCATTTTTGTTCTATTATCTTTTTCTTGTTTTTTGTACACATTAGTTCCATTATATTATTTCGAAATGTATTACAATTACATACTAATATTGAAACGAACTGGTGTACTAATAGGGGGGGGGGTTGGGGAAATACAATTCAAACGTGGTTTATTTCTAATTCCATAACGGTCGTTTACAAATAATGCTAAAATGACATATTTTTCCGAGATTTTTCCTCAATATATAGTAAATTATACTTTTGTATGCGTCTAAGAAATCCTGGATCCGCCCCTGGGATAACTTTTTGTTTGTTTGGGGAAAAAACACATGTTAACTTAGAAACATGATCGAAATTCTGGGATAGCATTAAAGGATAGATATTTAGAGCATCGACCGTTCTTGTTGTTAAAGTTGCCATAGAAACAAACAAGCTGGTTAGATTGAGAGAAAAACAATATCGTTGAAAGGCACGTTACGATAGAAACATGCTGAATAATTTGGTATGATAGAAGAAAAAAAGCACGTCAAGCACAATCAGACAAATTGATATCGAGCCTTACCTGCCCTGATTAAAGCATACCAATAACACATACACACCATACTTTAAAGGCATCGTTTGACAATTTTAAATCTGAGATGAATGCCCCTACGTGTCATCAGTGACTGTGATATGGTGTAATATTGAAGCCCTAAAAAAAGCGCTTCAAAATATTCATGAAGTGCCTCAAAAAGAAAAAATCTTTGAGTGACCGGTTTTTACCATACTCGTTAGGAAAACGAAAAATGAAATTTCGACTTCCAATCATAAATATCTTGATAATCAGACACGCGATCGGCTTGTAAAATTCATAGGTTTCCTGACTGACCTAAAAGTTTATAATTATGATTGCAGCATGAGCTAAATCATGGATTTTGTTTCAGAATCTGAGGCAATGTTACCGAGTCACTTTAATGCTCTCGCTTCGGTGAAATAATGGATGGCATCGTTTTCTACCGAATTATGAGAATGAAATAGGGTTAATCACTACTCTGAACCAGGTTTGCAATCGTGAAAATAAAAATTCTCTCTTCTTTTCGGAAGTAAGAACCCTATTCCATCTTCAGAATTATCATCATGAACCTTGGAAATGACGGACATTCGGAGAGACGAACTTTCGGAACTATGAACTGTAGGAACTAAGTAATCTTTCTGTTTAAAGAACCTTCGTATAAAAAACCTTCGACATTACGAATCTTCGAAATTTTGAACCTTCAAAATTATAAAACCTTCGAGAAAAAATAACCGTTATGAAACTCGCTTTTAATTAGTAGATGTATTGTCCAACAAGGTTACATTCAGCATACCCAAATTAATGAGTCATTTTTAATAAAATGTGGGTCCCCGTATTGTCCCGACCGAGAGTAGCAATCTGCAATGCACATCAGACAATCCTGGACAGTGTAAACATAGATGAACTCTGTGACGAATTCGTGATGAGATCGGAGACAAGAAGAACGATTTTCGGACATCAGTATGACTTATAAGATAGTTCACTAGTTGCTATGTTGTTTTCGTTCACCTTTCTTTAAAATTCACGTCATTGTATTTTTGTTTATTTTTTTTCACTCATTTTATTTCCTGATATTTCCTAAAACATTTTTCATTTTTGGTGAAAGATTATTATGTCACAACTTATTTTTTTTTCATTTAAAAGCTGATGTAAGCCTATGTCACTGGCGTACTGGTGGAGGGGGGGGGGGGGGCTTGGGGGCGCTAGCCCCCCCCCCAATAAAATCCAACCATGACTTATTTTCAATTTCATACAAGTGATTTATAAATGTTCGTGATATCACATGATTTTTTTAACAAATTCGCGTTTCTCCATTTCTGTTGCAAACTGACACATTCCCAAATAGCCAGGAAGAGCATATATTTTGTATAGTCACTAATGGGCCTAATAAGTGGCCATTTCTAATAATTTAATGAAACGTGAAAGCTTCCGCGCTACGTTCGGGATGGGCGAAAATGATTTCAGATGTGGATTAAGAGTAATAATCAAATAAAACGTCAAAGCTACCCCGCTTCGCGCGGGAGGGGGAAAACTGAATTCAGACAAGAACACGATACAACGAATCGTCTTCCTTCTCTAATAATTAAATGAAACGGTAAAGCTTCCGCGCTTCGCGCGGGATGGGCGAAAACGCATACAGACAAGGATTAAGAGTAATTATTTATTGAACCGTCACAGCTTCGGCGCTTCGCGCGGTAGGAGGGGGGGGGGGAACTTTATTCAGACAAGCACGCGATACAACGAATCGTCTTCATTCTCTAATAATGTAATGAAATGTGAAAGCTTCCGCGCTTCGCGCAGGAATGGGCGAAATTAAATTCAGACAAGGATTAAGAGTAATAATTAAATGAAACGTCAAAGCTTCCGCGCTCCGCGCGGGAGGGCGGGGGGAATTGCACTCAGACATGGACACGATACAATGAATCGTCTTCTTTCTCTAATAATTTACTGAAACGTGAAAGCTTCCGCGCTTCGCGCGGGATGGGCGAAAATAAATTCAGACAAGGATTAAGCGTAATAATTTATTGAAACTTCAAAGCTTCCAACTTCGCGCGGGAGGAAACTGAATTCAGACAAGGATTAAGAGTCGAGAATGGTACATCGAATCGTATTCTTTCTTCAGTAATCTAATGAACATCAGAGCTTCCGCGCTACGCGCGGAGGAAGGGAAACTTGATTCAACCATTAAGGATTAAGAGTCGAGAATGGTACATCGAATCGTCTTCTTCTTTAATAATCTAATGAAACGTCAGAGCTTCCGCGCTACGCGCGTAGGAAGGGGAACTTGATTCAAACAAGGATTAAGAGTCGATAACGGTCCAACGAATCGTCTTCTTTCTCTAATAATTTAATGAAACGTCAAAGCTTCGCGGGGGAGGGGGAACTCCTCCCTCCCTGCACCCAACCCCTTGGCTACGCGCTTAGGGAGGGGGTGCAACCTGCCACACGCTTCTACCCCTTGGTTGCTTTGATCCATTGCCGAAAATATTTTGGCACCTATCATCACCCCAACCACGGATACAAATCGACACCCTTGCGTGCATGAAATATATTTATATCAACTTCGATCTTGTTACTGACTTACATGTTTATAATACAAGAAATAGCCGATTCAACTTTAACTTACCAGAAAGAGTAGGCAGTATTGGAAATTCGTTTTATTACAATGCCATAAAACATTGAAATTCCCTTCCCAATGGTATAAAGGAAATAGAAAACTATGCTCATTTGAAGAGGAAAATAAAGGAATACCTAATATTTGAGAGTCAGAGAAAAGAAGTGAATGACATGTTATATGATTGAAAGTTGTATTCTTCTGCCGGTTCATACTTTTTCATTTTGTATATACTTATGTTTTTGTAAGTTATAGATTCATTTTTCATTTTAATTTTCCTCTTCTTCCTCCTCCTTTTTTATTTCTTCTCCTTCTTCGTGTTTGTTTTGTACTTATTATCATTTCTATCATCAGTTTAATGTTGTTATTAGTATTATCTTTAATAAGTAATTATTTTTAATTTTCTTATCTCTCTGTAAATATTACTTTTTTAACTTATAAATGTCTGTAGGTGACCCCACTGGAAATAAGCTCTCGAGCTTTCGTGGGTTATCCTGTACAAGCTGACTTGATTTTGATCTGTTATTATTATATATTGTTGTATGTTGGAAGCCTGTCGAATAAAAATCAATCAATCAATCAGTTATTAGCACCGCTAAAATTAATTTGAGAATAGGGACGTACATAATTTGTTTGTGAAAATACATGATATGCACAATCATACATTTTGATATCAGGCCTCATCAAATTACCTGCCCTAGTTAAACGCATACTAATATCAAACGCGTCACACTTTAAAGGTATTGTGTCCCATTGGCAGGCCAACAAAAATGAAAAGATTAAATTCCAACGGCATTTGAAAGATAATACTTAATTAGTGATTCCCTCATTACGAAAGGGCTTGAAAAGGTCTTTTAGTGGCAAAAAAATGAGCATTAGTTGTTGAATCGACTTCAATGATTGCAACATTGGTTTTTAAATGGGTCCCATGGGACCCCCTTAACCCTGCCACACCACACTATCTACTGGATCTTCATCACCACGAAGGCGAGATGTGGCCTTCAAGGTATAATCAATCAAATTATAAATAGTTTTATTTTTTAGACCCTTGTACCGAATGGTCGTACATTTTGTGCTGCGTAAAGATTCAATCAGTTTAATTTTGGCCATTACAAGAAGTGGTTTATTGATGTAGACAACTGCTCATGTACTTTAAATTTACAGTGAAGTCTAGAAAGTAAGTGGTTTTCCTTGCATAATTTGAATAATAGGACACTGCTAACGTTAAAATTTCACAGATAGGACATACGTGACATATTCTTAATTCCTGCAAAGTTCTACATGATTTGATGTTGGGTGTAAATGGGACATAGTGCTCTCGCTTTGGTCGAATAATGTATAAACATGTTATTAAAGTGGATCGAAATTTTAAGATAGCATTAAGAGATGAATATGTATAGCATCGACCATTTTTGTATAGTTGAAATGCGCGTTACCATAGAAACAAGCTGGTTAAATTGAGATGTATGATACCAGAAAAACCTAACAGACCGTTATGCACTGTCCAGGGCCCTGGGAACGATTTTTTTCACCGCGGGTGCTGAGATATATACACGTATACACAGGGGCGGATCTAGCTCTTTGCCAAGGGGGGAGTTTGAACCCATGACGATGCAGAGCAGAGCATCGTGCACGAGCCGCGAAGCGGCGATGCGATTTTTTTGGCTATTTTGAACCCCTGTAAGCAGAGATATCACATATCCCTGCTGTAAGTGATGTTTTTCTGGTATCTACTAACTTGCGGAGCATCAGCCACGAGCCGCGTAGCGGCGAGGCTTTTTTTGCTGCTATTTAGAATCCACGTAAAACATGTTTTTATTGGCATCTACTATCATGCGAAGCATCGTCCACGAGCCGCGAAGCGGCGAGCCGATTTTTTTGGGGGCTATACTTTGAACCCCCGTAAATGATGTTTTCCTGTTTTCTACTATCATGCGTAGTATCGTCCACGAGCCGCGTAGCGGCGAGGCGATTTGTTTTTGTTGCTTTTTTCTATGCACATCACATTTTTACTTTGCAGCCCAAGGGAGGGGGGGGGGGGGTTAAACCCCCTAAACCCCCTCGTAGACCCGCCCTTGATATATATATATATATATATATATATAAAAGTGCGACAATTCTCAACTCTGACATGACAACGGGTGTTCCAGAATATGTAGGCGTGAAGAAAAAAGGTCTAGGAACGTGAGACGTAGCTGTACTTTACAAGTTTATTACGAGCTCGTAATAAACTTGTAAAGTACAGCTACGTCTCACTTTTTTAAGTCATTATGCCAAGGTGCATTTTCCCGTCTGGTGCTAATATGTTCGTCTGAGTGATTGATCTTTGTGAAGATTAAATATTTTACAGAAGTTGTAGCAAGCTTACCTTCCCGCCCAATATCGTCTAACCATAATTTGCATATATCGAACTTTTCCCATTTATCCATGGTTTCCTTGACAATTTAAGCAATTTCATTCTTCTACATCTAGGCTATTAGCTTAATGTGATCACCACTTCACAATCACTAAAAGACAGGAACATAATGAACAAACTTATCTGACCTTTATAAAATATGTATATGCTTACATTGAAACGGACAACAACAACAATGGCAATAAAATCAAATCAGACTCGGTGGTCATTTCACTGTGATTGGAACAAAAACATAGAATTCTTACCATTTTACAGATCAATCTTCATGGGCTTCCAAAAATTATCAAACAGAACAATGAAAACCTGACGTCTTTCTCGGATAAAAATAGAAAGAATTTGGCAACGGAGAAAACATTTGCTTGAATACAGAAAGACGGGAAAGATTAACCGTAAGATACATACTGTAGGCTAGAGCTATCGATCAGGAGCATATGGCTTGACATCTACCTTCGACCAACTGTGAATGGTAAATGGTACGGTTTTCCTTCTCTGCAGGCGGTAAGCTCGTATGAGAACAGGATTGATATGATCAGATAGATTAAAAAGGAAATACTGCGAACTGGTAGATCAAAATTATGAAGACGATTGGTGGATTGAAATTATGAAATAGATTATGGGATAGCTCTGCAAGGGATGTAGCTAATTATGATGATTGTTTGATTTCAGTTTTTGTTTGAAGAGGCACCTGTTAACTTAGCAACATGTTGTGTAGTGAACAGAAATTATGGGATAGATATTAACGTCGATGATTGTTGTTTTTTGATCGTTTGTATTTAATATTGTTTGAGAAAACGCACGTTATCTCAGCAACATCACATTTTGGATTGAATCTAGGGGATAGCTTTGTATTTGCGCCGATGAACTTGTTTCGAGGATTGGAACGAACATAATTTTGTGTGTGAAAATCCACGTTACGCTAATAACATGCTAAAAGTGGATAGAAAATGATGAGTCACCTTTATTGGATAACCTAGGCTCAGATCCAGGAGGGTGAGCGAGCCTTGCGCCCCCCCCCCCCAGAAAACCTAAAAGAGAGAGAAAGAATGAAAGGGAAAGGGAAAGAGGAGAGAAGGGAAAAAAGGGAAAGAGGAGAGAAAGGGAAAGAACAAAAGAAAAAAAGGTATGGGAGATCAGTTGCGATTTTTCCCGCCAACAAGGTAAAATGGGGGGGGGGGGGGGGGGCAACTTGTGTACTAATATGGGGGGGGGGGGGGGGGGTTGGGGGAAATACAATTAAAACGTGGTTTATTTCTAATTCCATAACGATCGTTTACAAATAATGCTAAAATTACATATTTTTCCGAGATTTATCCTCAATATTTAGTAAATTATACTTTAAGCGTCTGTTGGAAAATGACAAATTCCTAAATTCACAGCCAGGCACGAAATATAGTTCATGAGATGCCTTCATGTCAGGGCCCGCGGAACGACGTGGATCGGGAACATCGAGCTCCCTCCTTACCCCCCCCCCCCCCACACACACATTTTCTTTGAAAAAGTATATTTAAGAGAAACAGAAATAAAGAGAGCAAGAAAGAAAGAATAGTTAACTGCCAGTGTCACAAAATAATGAGGTATCAAAATATGCTCATCTGACCGTGATTACATAAAACCTCTAATCTTCCGTAGGCTCTGCCCCCTGGATTCAACCTAGGGCCCTAAGGCGGGCCCTTAGATGCTCATCTGACAGTAATGTATTGCCTAAAACCTCTGAGCTTCCAGGGGCGGACAAGGTATCAAAATATGTTCATCTGACAGCAGACGCGTAGCCAGGTGGGCGGTGGGGGCGGTCCCCCAAAACTTCGGCCCGAAAAACAGCATAAAAAGAAAGAGAGGAGAGAAAAGGAAGAAGACGTAGGGAGAAGAAGGAGCATACAAAGAATATTTTTGATATTCAGACAAGGATTAAGAGTCGAGAACGGTACAACGAATCGTCTTCTTTCTCTAATAATTTAAAAAACATCAAACTTTTAAGAAGGGAGGGGATGAGCTGAATTCAGACAAGGATTAAGAGTCGAGAATGGTACAACGAATCGTCTTCTTTATCTAATAATTTAATGAAAGTCAAGACTTCCGCGCATGGCGCAGGAGGGGAGGGGGGTGACTGAATACAGACAAGGATTAAGAGTCGAGAATGGTACAGCGAATCGTTTTCTTTCTCTAATGATTTAATGAAACGTCAGAGCTACCGCGCTTTGCGCAAGAAGGGGGGGGGGGACTGAATTGAGACAAGGGTGAAGAGTCAAGAACGGTACAGCGCCCACTCCCTGCGCCCACCCCCTAATACGTCACTGCTGGTCACCTTTTAGTACCAATATTTGGCTCGCATAATTTCAAATTTGCCCCCCCCCCCCCCCTCCCTTAATAAATCCTGGATCCGCGCCTGGGATAACCTTTTGTTTGTTTTGGGGAAAAAACACATGTTACCTTAGAAACATGATCGAAATTCTGGGATAGCATTAAAGGATAGATATTTAGAGCATCGTCCGTTCTTGTTGTTAAAGTTGCCATAGAAACAAACAAGCTGGTTAAATTGAGAGCAAAATAATATTGTTCAAAGGCACGTTACGATAGAAACATGCTAAATAATTTGGTATGATAGAAGAAAAAAACCCGTTAAGCACAATCAAACAAATTAATATCGAGTCTTACCTGCCCTGATTAAAACGTACCAATAACACGTACACGCCACACTTTAAAGGCGTCGTTTAACAATGTTAAATCTGAGATGCATGCCGCTACGTGTTATCATTGACTGTGTTATGGTGTAATATTGAAGCCCTAAAAAAAAGCACTTCAAAATGTTCATGAAGTGCCTCAAAAAAGTAAAAATATTTGAGTGACCGGGTTTTTACCATACTCGTTAGGAAAACGAAAAATGAAATTTCGATTTCCAATCATAAATATCTTGATAATCAGACACGCGATCGGCTTGTAAAAGTCATATGTTTCCTGACTGACCTAAAGGTTTATAATTATGATTGCAGCATGAGATAAATCATGGATTTTGTTTCAGAATATGAGGCAATTTTACCGAGTCACTTTAATGCTCTCGCTTTGGTGAAATAATGGATGGCATCGTATTCTACCGAAGGCTGGTACTTTCAAAAGTTCGTTTAATCAAGGGTTAATCACTAATATGAACCAGGTTTGCAACCGTGAAAATAAAAATTCTCTCTTCTCTTCGGAAGTAAGAACCCTATTCCATCTTCAGAATTATCGTTATGAACCTTGGAAATGACGGACATTCGGAGAGACAAACTTTCGGAACTATGAACTGTCGGAACTATTAAAGTAATCTTTCTGTTTAAAGAACCTTCGTATAAAAAACCTTCGACATTACGAATCTTCGACATTTTGAACTTTCTAAATTATAAAACCTTCGAGAAAAAATAACCGTTATGAAACTCGCTTTTAATTAGTAGGTGCATTGTCCGACAAGGTTACATTCAGCATACCCAAATTAATGAGTAATTTTTAATATAATTTTGGTTCCCGTATTGTCCCGACCGAAATTGTCTCCAAAGTAAACAAACTAATGATTATAATCCTCATAAGGAGACTTTAATGGAAATACAATTTCTTCGTCTACACCTCACCGATTTTTTTTTTTTTTTTTTTTTTTAGCCATTTAGAGAGCCATGAGCCTTCTGCAGATTCGGATACTTCTTTACATGAGGCCATAATTTTAATCATCATTGTCATTATACTCATCATCATCCTCCTCCTCCTCATCCTCATTATCACCACCATCATAATCATTATCATCACCGTCATTATCATCATCATCTCTGCGTTTGTCGCACAGCTTTAGTATGTCATCTGTGACCCAGGGCTTCTTTGTTGGTCGGTGTTTGCCAAGGATGTCGTTGGCTGTTTCTGTCACGGTAGTGTTACATCTGTTGATCAGAGTGTCTATTCCGGTGTCCTGATTACCAAGGACGAGGAGGGGAGCAAACTTTCCTCCTATCGTTGCTCAAAAAATATCTGCGATGTTGGGGTCCTTGAGTTTTTCAAGACTAAACCTCATTCTTTTGTTGACCTGGCTTTTCATCCTTTAGAGGCGTAGTCTGGAGGTCATCATCACAAGCTCATGATCACTTCCGACGTCGCGTCCTAAGAAGCTCCTGTTCTATACGATGTTCGCACTTGACTGGGAGCGTCCTTTGACCATGATGTCATCGATCTGATTGTGGTATTGTCCTCCTGGGCTGTGCCATGTCCAGCGCTTGCCTCAATACACCCCAGAGCCCCATTACACGCCTAAAGGATCGTTCAGGAGTACCAATTATATCCCCAAAACAAAGATTCCAAACATACAATAGTGCCCAATCCTTTCGTAGAAAGAAAACCTTAAAAGAAGACTGCAAAGCTGTGTTAAGTTTCCTCACATTTCAAGCTCTCTTGGTACTCAATCACTTTTCATAATGTTCATACATGATAATTCGCTTTATGTTTAAGGATAACTTTGGCATATCTGATAAGGCGTATCTGGTGTTATGTTCTTCGAGCAACTTGTCCAGCATATATAAAATCAGAAATGCTAAAACCCACCTCGACCAATCAAAAACAGTGACACCAACTCCTTCAGATGCGACTGGTTTTCAAATGGGATTTGTGCAATTATTGCAGATTTTAGTTCAGATTTTATATTTCAAACATGTCGTACAAAAAAGGAAATAAAATTAGAGTAAAATTATTTGGGGTAGGTACATGGATCGGTAAGAATATGCAAGGTGTAAACGTTATATTTACAATTTTGAATGAGAAAGATCCTGTAGCTAGCATAGGTTATTATCTCATTGCCATTTTTGAAGATAAAGAAAGATTTGATGCTCTCAAAGAGCATCACGCATCACTTATTATATCTTTCAAAGTGGCATACTTCCTTTGAGGAGACTACAAATTCGTGTGTTCTTGGAATAGACTCTGCCTATGTACTTACTTCTGCATACTTTTTGAGTCCAAACAAAGTTTACACCTAGAAAATTGTTAATTATTCTAAAATTCTTTTATCAGGAGTAAATTATTTATTTGCCAAAGAGTGTACAAATACCAAAGGTAATTTTTTTTTTTTTTTAGAAGTTTGGGTGCCACACAATGTGTCATATCGTTATATTTCTTTTTGCAAGATGTTTTATTTCTATAAAATACTTTGCTTTTTTATTTAATTTATTTGTTTAAAACACTAGGCACAATCGAATGGGCATGAACAATAACTGATATTACGAATGCATGCAATCATGCAAGAAGCAGAGTAACAGTAGCTTGCTCGTGTTTACAAAGCACTATAACAATAGCGTGCATGCAGCCTTATTGCAGGCTATGAGTAAATATGAATATAAGTGGAGAGAAATATTCAGTAGGCTTGCGGGTGCACCATGTGAGAGAGAGAGAGGGAGGATTGAGGAGTCCTGAAAAGAACTCTCGGTAATATTTCTTGAGGGTTTGTAGTCATGTAAAGGACTGTTTGGTATAGTCTTGAGAGAAATAATAACAAGCATTAAGAGGAGAAAAAGAGACGTTTAGAAGTTCATAATAGAAAGTGGTATTGATGCTGACACCTTTTCTCGATGCTGGGTTGAAGAAGTTCTTTAATTTCACTTATATATTCTCACATTCTCTCGATCTACATGTATATAATTATATCTTCCATTTTTAAAATCCTATGACTCTATCATATTCTTCTTTCACGACAAATTTATATTACTTTAAATTAAATATCTTCTTTCATTTCCACACTCTTTATCTCCTCCTTTCGAAATCTCTCACTGAATTATACATCTCTTTCATTAAAACTTCTCTCAATATCTCTTCTCGACACGTTCTTACACGCTAGGTATCTCTCTTCTTCTTACACGAACACAATTGACAGTAAAGTCATTGAAACTTAATTATTACACAGGGCCTTCAGAAATGTAACGCCCCTACCAGGTTACAGGGGAGCTAAAAATGATAAAATGAAGAGAAAAAAACAGTTGCTTGTGGTGAATTTGGTGTCAGAATGTAAAACGACTTTTATTAGGTATAGCACACCAAAAATAAGTACAACAAACACATGTTATTTGATGATTGCAAATTATCAAGCTTTATGAAAGCTTCAAAAAACGAAAAAACAAAATTGAAATCGGTCAATGCGTTGTGATTTTATACCATTTTTTTTTATATCGCAAAATTACCTAAAAACCTGCCAGAAATGGTCAAATTGGCAAAAATTGCAAAATTCGACAAAGTTCACAAATTAATTCATCACTTTCTTGGACACAAATAATAAATTAAATTATCAGACACTAAAATATCATCTTTGTGGTAAAAAATGCAAAAAAGAAAATTCATATATCTATTACCGTTTTGAAAACAGAAGCAAACAAAATAAGTCATTTTTGCGAATCTGCGGATATGAAAAAGTTGTGAAAATAACTAAGTCCGTCTAATTAATATGCGCATATGTAATCAAATCAAAACCGAACATGACACATCAATGAAACCTATGTATATCAGACAGGTATGGTAATATAATTTTTTTTTAAAAAAAAAAATTATGAATATTCATCAAATATGCAAATTTTGTCATTTCAGCTAATTATATATATAGGAAAGTCAAACTGTTCATTTTGTTGGCTTTTTTTAAAATCATATATTTATAGATCATGTTTACACCAAATATTAACATTAAATTCCAAATATTTTTGCAATGCCAATAAAATATGGCGATGGAAATTACTTGGAACACCGTTACAGCTATTTCCTCATATGTTTCACAAATTATTCAGAAAAACCGAACAAATGATAAGAATTTGCAGACTTTCAGCTACATCACAGTATAGTTTTTTTGTTTAAATGTCAGATTTGAGGATTTATGACGATTTTCCGAGAAACCATAACATTCCACAGGGACTGAATTTCAGAGAAAAACTAAATTTGGTGACCTTACTACAATTGTGGCTGCCTTGAGTGTAAACGACAAATTGATTTAAAGAGTAAAACACATGAGGATATTGCATTTTTGTAGGGAAGTTTTATACATTGAAGTGCATTTTCACCATGCAGAATAACAGTCAATGGGCGATCAGCGGGCCATGTCACAAATGGCTGAAAAGACAATATTCTCATTAATAATCTAACATATTTCCCACACGCCTGAAAGCATGCCTGAAGGTATGCTTGAAAGATATGTGAAATAAAAAAATAAAAATATTGTTCAGTTTTTTAAAAATAAATTTACGAAAATTGCTATTTCTACCAACTGACTGCTGTTGTGTGTGTATGTGCATGGGCAGACTGTGTGCGCAGGCAGTGTGTTCACCCTACTTTTATTACTAGAATAATCATAATCAAAATTAATCAATATACAAATAACGGTCATGAACACATGTTAATGCTTTAGTTTTATATAACGGTAAAACTATTTCATATCAATCTGCATGAGTTGGATCTTCTCCCCCCAAAAGAGAAACCTAATCTAATTTCTAAGTATATATTAAGCAGCTTTAAAAAAATTGTCTATAATACAATGAAATAAATGTTTAGTTAATTCCAACTAACATTTTCTGGCTTCAACAATAACACGTAACTCACATAATAACTAAGCATATCACAGGTAATATAAATAGTTTAATAGCAGATACAACATTTTTAATTAATAGTTTAAAATATATCCCGCAATGAATATAATCCTTACGTTCAATAACC
This sequence comes from Strongylocentrotus droebachiensis, assembly GCA_035222895.1. Lineage (NCBI taxonomy): Eukaryota > Metazoa > Echinodermata > Echinoidea > Camarodonta > Strongylocentrotidae > Strongylocentrotus > Strongylocentrotus droebachiensis. The sequence goes on from JAVYIG010000640.1 coordinate 337,325, forward strand.
AAGCAGTTCCAAATTACTCGTGCATCCGCAAAACATAATGGCCCGAATTCACAAAGCAAGGTTTGAGCTCAGACCAAGGTTTGAGGTCAAACCTCCTTTTGTTTCGCCAAACCTTCTTTTGTTATTTACAAGGTTTGTAAATAACAAAAGGAGGTTTGGCGAAACAAAAGGAGGTTTGAGCTCAAACCCGGTCTGAGCTCAAACCTTGCTTTGTGAATTCGGGCCAATAAGTCAAGATAAAACAACATGCTATAACAGTTGTATGTTCTCTCAACAATCCACATGGACAATTAAATACATGTAGTGATTGTTTGAATCATCTGAAAATAGACTTAAGATTAAATGAGCGAATATAAATAAATGTACAATGTAATGACAGGAAGTATATAGTGAAAGCAATAATCCCTTGCTCTAGGTTACCTTTAAACTCTAAAACAAACTCCCTAGCTGGAGTAAAATCCGCTTAAGAAAAATAAGATTTACTCAATGTAAGAAAGTGCTCTTTGTGCTCCTGTTTCACTGCATAAGCTAATTAAAAGAGAAACTTCTTTCTACCAATTTTTTGAATTAAAACATATTGCTTAAACTTCGCATACCGCTGGGTTTGCTGTTTTACTAATCAAATCACTCAAGTCCCTTTCTCCAAATAACTAATAATACTAGTAATCAAGCTCATGAAATGTGTGTCGCAATCATTAATTATGCCAATTAGAATTCACTAAACGTAGCAAAATACATCTTCTAAATGGGTCCAAAAGAGACCACTTACTTGACTACACGATTGTTTATTTGTAAGTTATCAGTCAGAGGCGACACACATTCCCTCTCTTAGAACAAAGATCCTGTTCACATTTATAAACAACTTGGGTACCGTTTTTACACTCCCCTACAGTAAGTCTATGTAACTGGTTACAGCCTTGTTCACACCCTAGTTGTGAAATGGCTAATAACCACACACACGCCCTACTATTCCATGAGGCGTTTATTCATAGCATCAACATAATCCTATTCTTCTACCGATTCTATACCCTCTAAAGTGTAATAGTAAAACATTAAAAATATTTAAAAACACTTATGAACTTGCAAAACTCATCAATTTATTATACTATTTAATAACAATATACCGGCGATATATGTATATTAACTCTAAAGTACATCAGTATAAACATACTTATCCAGCTCTTTTGATACACAGTCACATACAACGCCTAAGTATATATTCTCATTGGGAGATTTGCTACACTTCACGGGCGATCATCTAACAACACAGAGTCAATAATAATTCGGTACTTTGAGAACAAATCCCGCCCTCCATTCATATAACACGTACAAGTAGAAACCATAATGGCAGATTTTGCAGTCTTCACCTTAAATCGGAATTATGACCACGATCCTGTCTTCTGATGAAGAGTAAAGTCTAAGCCGGGGTAAAACTTTGAATTGAAACTTTTTCCTTCCAAAAAAGCGTCATTAGGGCGCCAACAGTTGCTCCTATGTTTTCTAGATATCTGAAGAATGACCTAATCACAACTATTCAACGTCATGTAGTTGATTCAATTATATTCGTAAGGGGGCAGTTATTACTTGGCAATTGTATACAAATGTTTGTCTTCGAATGCTCTCTTATTATCATAAACACTCTAGGTCTACTGTTGACCTTGGTATTAGCCAGCACGTTTTCGTATGTGCTTTGAGTTACTTAGTTTTTGAGGTTTATAAACCATTGACGTGATGTCATATTCGAGTATATGCAGGCAAGATGTTCTACCGACAAATGAATAAACGTGAAAATGAGAGCATGATAACCATCTAAACACGTATCTAGAGATTTGCCCCCTCTAAAAAGCAAAATTGCAAGTAAACACACAGCAACAACCACCACCACAACAACAACAAAGACAAAATCAATGTTTACCAGCAAGGGTTTGGAACTGGATCCGATTGTTCAGGTATCGCTGTTGCGGTACGCTCACAGTAGTTGGAATCGGAGTTTATTCTGCTGAAAAAAATGATTACAAGAAGTAACTATGAACAACAAAGAACAACAATATAAATTGAGAAGGGGATATGAAATTGAACAGTGTAATGTCCGTTTGAATGAAATACTCATGATGGACAACCAATAAATTCCAATAGCCAGAAGTAGTAAACCTAACATCCGCTCTCAACATTGTTCTCGAAATCCCATTCCCGGGATAAGGTTACCGAACAAAATGGTCCAAATTGTTACATATTTGAAACATTAGGATTGCCGCTCACGGAACAAATAAAATGAAATAATTAGCTAGATGATACGTATACGATGCGGTACCCTAACATTAAAACTGGCACAGTCAATGTAACCAAAGCTGACAGGTAATGCTATCAAAACGAAGAACTAAATATTATTGGTTCAAAATGAAGGAGTAGAAGCATCCGATCAAAGCGAATGACGTACGAATAGGCGCATGAACCCCTTCAAGAAACAGTTTAAGTGCAGTGGGATTTTCGCTCTTTATGTTTGAATTAATGCTTTACAAGAACCACAACATAGCATTATTCGTTTCTATTCTCCTGCCAATGTAAAATAAATTGATATGATGCATACATCTTTATATTAATTAATTTTGAGCAGCCCTTTGCTCACATTCTAAACACTTCTACCCTACCTTGGCAACTCGGGTCAAGGGAACCTACAGCACAATAGTCCCAATGGCCATAATTGGTGGTGAAACACCAAGCAGTGTCACTTCCATCGGGGTTTCTGCAATAGTTGTCTTCTAGTCCCGCGTTAGGATAGTTAGCTGGAGTCAAGTCGTGTTCAGAGGTCCACGCCTGACACTTATGACCGTTGATGGTCTGAGATAAGTTTCCTCTGTAGTTCACTCCTGTAGGATCTGCCAGGCATGCGGGTGTGGCTGGAGAAAACAAAACACAGAGTAATATTTGAAAAGAGCTTGCTAAAGTACTATTGGTTCATAATAATAATTTTCTCCACCTTTCCCCCGAAAAAGAAATTATCTACTGTTATGCAACGATTGATGCACAGACCAAATTAGAATTTCTTGTGTCAGTCACTTACAGATATGATGACGCCTGAAGTGTAGGCCATATTTGACATAATCATACTTACGTGCAGGCGCGGATCCAGGATTTCTAAGGGGGGGGGGCAAATTTGAAATTATGTGGTATATTATATTGGTACGTAATGGGGACACCGGCAGTGGCAAAAACGTTGGGGGGGGGGGGGGTCAGACAAACAAAAATCCTCGTTACCCCACTCATACATGCAGGCCCCGCTGAACGTTACTCAGGGGCTCAGGGGGTATAGGCGTTTAATAACTTTCAGATGAGCATATTTTGATACCTTATTTGTGACACTGGCAGGACACAAATCGGCGTGGGGTCCAGGGGGCGGAGCCCCCAGAAGCTCAGGGGTTTTTCTTCATTAAATTACCGCCAGATAAATATATTACGATCCCCTAATTGTGACACTGGCAGGTTACTAATCGATGTGTGGGTCAGGGGCGGGCCCCAAGAAGCTAAGGGGTTTTAAACATCAAATTACCACCAGATGAGCATATTACGATACCTTATTTGTGACACTGGCAGGTCACGAATCGACGTGGGGTCCAGGGGGCGAAGCCCCCGGAAGCTCAGGGGTTTTTGGGCAATACATTATGGTCAGACAAGCATATTTTGATATCTTATTTGTGACCTTGGCAGGACACAAATTGGTGTTGGGTCCAGGGGGCGGAGCACCCAGAAGCTCAGGGGTTTTATACATCAAATTATCGTCAGATGAGCATATTTTTATTACCTTATTTGTGACACTGGTAGGTCACGAATTGGCATGGGGTCCAGGGGACGGAACCCCCGAAAGTTCAGGGGTTTTGGGCAATAAATTACGGTTAGATGAGCTTATTTTGATACCTTATTTGTGACACTGGTAGGACACAAATTGGAGTTGGGGCAAGGGGGCGGGCCCTCAGAAGCTCAGTGGTTTTATACATCAAATTATCGTCAGATCAGCATATTTGTATTACCTTATTTGTGACACTGGTAGATCGAAAATTGGCGTGGGGTCCAGGGGTGGAGCCCCTCGGGAGCTCTGGGGTTTGGGCATTAAATTACGGTTAGATGAGCATATTTGTATACCTTAATCGTGACACAGCATGACAGGACACGAATTGGCGTGGGGTCCAGGGGGCGCACCCCCGGAGGCTCAGGGGTGTAAGGCAATAGATTACGATCGGATGAGCATCCAGGGGCTCTCCTTAGGGCCATTGGTTTGGTTCGGGGGACAGAGCCCCGGAAGCTCAGGGCTTAAGGCATTTAATTACGTCAGATGAGCATAATGATACCTTATTTGTGACAATGGCAGGTCACTAATTGGCGTGGGCTCCAGGGGACGGAGCACTCAGAAGCTAAGGGATTTTACACAATTTAAAAAACAAATCGGTGTAGGGGCCAGGAAGCGGGTCCCAAGAAGCTCAGGGGTTTTATACATCAAATTATCGTCAGATGAGCATATTTTTATTACCTTATTTGTAACACTGGTAGGTCGAAAATTGGCGTGGGGTCCAGGGGTGGAGCCCCCGGGAGCTCTGGGGTTTGGGCATTAAATTACGGTTAGATGAGCATATTTGTATACCTCAATCGTGACACAGCATGGCAGGTCACGAATTGGCGTGGGGTCCAGGGGGCGCACCACCGGAGGCTTAGGGGTGTTAGGCAATATATTACGATCGGATGAGCATCCAGGGGCTCGCCTTAGGGCCATTGGTTTGGTTTAGGGGACACAGCCCCGGAAGATCAGGGCTTTAGGCATTTAATTACGTCAGATGAGCATAATGATACCTTATTTGTGACAATGGCAGGTCACTTATTAGCGTGGGCTCCAGGGGACGGAGCACTCAGAATCTGAGGGATATTAGACATTTTAAAATGGTCAGACAAGCATGCAGAGACCCGCCTTAGGGCCCCTGGTGGCGTCGAGGGGGCGGAGCCTCGGAAACTTAAGGGATATAGGCATTTATTTAAGGTCAGATGAACATATTTTGATACCTTGGTTGTGACACTTGCTGGTCACGAATTGGCGTGGGGTCCAGGGGGCTGGGTCCCCGTAGGCTCAGGGGTGTTAGGCAATAGATTACGATCAGACGAGCCTCCAGGGGCTCGCCTTAGGGCTATTGGTTGGGTTCAGGGGCAGAGCCCCGGAAGCTCAGGGCTTTAGGCATTTAATTACGTCAGATGAGCATAATGATACCTTATTTGTGACACTGGCAGGTCACGAATTTGCGTCGGCTCCCAACAATGTTCTCGCTTTGCTTTACAAGAACCCCAACATAGCATAATTCGTTTCTTTTCTCCTGCCGATGTAAAATTATTTGATATGAATGCATACATCTTTATATTAATTAATTTTGAGCAGCCCTTTGCTCACATTCTAAACACTTCTACCCTACCTTGGCAACTCGGGTCAAGGGAACCTACAGCACAATAGTTCCAATGGCCATGATTGGTGGTGAAACACCAAGCAGTGTCACTTCCATCGGGGTTTCTGCAATAGTTGTCTTCTAGTCCCGCGTTAGGAAAGTCAGCTGGAGTCGATTCGTTTTCAGAGGTCCACGCCTGACACTTATGACCGTTGATGGTCTGAGATAAGTTTCCTCTGTAGTTCACTCCTGTAGGATCTGCCAGGCATGCGGGTGTGGCTGGAGAAAACAAAACACAGAGTAATATTTGAAAAAAGCTTGCTAAAGTTATATTGGTTCTGAATAGTAATTTGCTCCACCTTTCCCCCCGAAAAAGCAATTTTCTACTGTTATGCAACGATTGATGCACAGACCAAATTCGAATTTATTGTGTCAGTCACTTACATATATGACGACGCCTGAAGTGTAGGCCATATTTGACACAATAATACGTTCCCATGCAGTGCCCACTTTAAAAACATTCAATATAACGACCCTCTAATAGACAAACAGCCAAGGTGACTACCCTCTAGAGTCTAGACAATGACCTATTAAAGATGACTACCCTCTAGACAAACACCTAGCTCCTGGACAAACACCCAGGATGACTCCTCTATAGACATACACCTAAGACTTCTACCCTCTGGACAACACCTCAGAAATTGATGTTAACAATATGGAACTTAAATATAAATAAATAAGATGAGATAAAATCAAATAGTGTATTTTACATTTGTATGAAATATTTATGAACAATGACACCCATATGCGTATGAATTTAAAGACACGCACATCCACCTACGTACACACCAATGTGATTCACACATGTATGTACAATGCAAGATGATGATGATGATGATGATAGTGATTATACAATGATCCAGCAGCTGCTTGATCGGCGATAATAGACCAGTTCGTAGTTAGCATATGGTTCAGATGACCGCAAACATTCACATATCTTTTAAACATAAATAAATCCCACTTTTTGCCTTTGGAATAATCACAGCTAAAGATATGGAGGCGATTCTTTGTTTGCCCTCTTGAAAGGATTACTTCCACCTGTGTTCAATAAAATGTATCATAGGTACATGCATGTATAATATTACATAGCTTTCGTGAGCATGTATCCAGTATTAGTCTAAAAAGTGGATATCTACAAACTGGGCATTATGTCTTCAAAAGTATCGATTTAGGTTTAGGTTTTTTAGGCTTTAGGTTAGGTGTAGATTTGGGATTAAGGTTAGCTTAAGTGTTTGGTCCAGGGTTAAAGTTAGGGATTGGTTAGTGAAGGTAATTGAATACGGAGTACTGTCACAGGAGCATTCTGTCATATATAGGCCTACAACTGATGTAATACAACACGATCGCATAGGCTTTCAAGAAATATATACTGGAGATCTCTATACCCTATTGAACTGTCACTTTTATCTTAGCACATTCCAATAGCTGACGCACAATGCCACATCGCGGTGTCAAAATATATAGTTCAAATCCTACATAAAACGAAATTAAGAAATAAAGAACAGTTGGTGACTCGAAGGAACAAAGTTCGCCATCGTAGAAGATCTGCAAGACTCAACGGGGCAAGATCTAAATCTAAAGTCAAAACTGTGTAGAGTCAAGACGTAGGGATAAATCGAATTTCTAAAAGAACAAACAGCCAGATGGTAAAAATTTGACCGATTAATATAACAAAATTCATGAATATTTAAATGTTTAAAAAGGTCTGTAACGTGTAGTTAATTGGTAAAATAAGCATTTTGACCAATTTCAAAGGGGAGAGAGAGATATAAAAGGAGAAGGGTAGTAGATACACCTATAATAATAGACATCAGATACATAAAGTCATTTCATTGTTTTTCTTACTTACTGGTGGTGGAGGTTGCTTGCGATGGCGTTGTGTCTGACATCGTGGTCGTAGGGCCCATCCCGGGCTTGGTCGTCGCGTTCGTAGTCGATGTTTCTGTTGACTCTGAAACGTTATAACAAACATAACTGAGCTAATTGATCATGATATAGTTGATGGTTCAGGTTTATAACAAATGAAACAACACGTACAAAACAATGTGATTAGGAATGGCCCCTAAACAGGATTAGAAGGCACAAACCTGGATAATTTAGCTCCATCAAAATATATAAACTTTTACAGCTCACTTCTGTAATATAAGGTAAACAAAAATTGTGTCAGCAAATTTGTAGATTTAGGTGTGTTTTTGTCAAAGTCGAAGGAGCTTTCTAGCCAAATAGTTTATATTATTGTATTGCTGTGGCGTATTTGCTGTCGATGACAAAAGAATAAGACGGGCCCTCCCCCCCCCCTTATAAAAAAAATGATTTAGCAACGCCCTTAATAGGAAAGGACACAAAACAATCAGATAAAGACTAAGAGATGGAAAAAGAAAGAGAGAGAGGGAGAGAGAAATAGAGAGTGATAGAAGGGGGGGGGGGAAGAGGCTAGACAAATAATGATAAGGATTAAATGCAAAAGGTCATTTCAATGTTTCTCTTACTTACTGGAGGTGGTGGTTTCTTCATATGCCGTTGTGTCTAACATCGTTGTCTTAGGGCTCGTCATGGGCTTGGTGGTCGCTTCCGTAATCGATGATTCACTTGACTCTGAAACGATTTTAACAAACATAACTGAGTTAAATAATCATGATAGTTAATGGTTCAGGGTTATACAAATTGGAAATATACATTTTAACAGTTTATTTCTTTTATAAGGTATAATTTGTGTCAGCATATTTTTGGATTTAGTGGTGTTTTGTCAAAACCCAAGGGACTTTTTGTCATATAATATATCTAAATATGTTCCTGTGGCGTGTTTGTTGTCCTTAAACTCGTGTTCTTAAAAGGAATAAGACGGATGCTACCCCCCCCCCTCCCTAAAGAGAGAATGAGAGAGGGAGAGTAGAAAGTGGTAGTTGCACATTATAATAATGATCAATGGCATGACGTCATTTCATTGTTTTTCTTACTTACTGGTGGTGGAGGTTGCTTGCGATGGCGTTGTGTCTGACATCGTGGTCGTAGGGCCCATCCCGGGCTTGGTCGTCGCGTTCGTAGTCGATGTTTCTGTTGACTCTGAAACGTTATAACAAACATAACTGAGCTAATTGATCATGATATAGTTGATGGTTCAGGTTTATAACAAATGAAACAAAACGTACAAAACAATGTGATTAGGAATGGCCCCTAAACAGGATTAGAAGGCACAAACCTGGATAATTTAGCTCCATCAAAATATATAAACTTTTACAGCTCACTTCTGTAATATAAGGTAAACAAAAATTGTGTCAGCAAATTTGTAGATTTAGGTGTGTTTTTGTCAAAGTCGAAGGAGCTTTCTAGCCAAATAGTTTATATTATTGTATTGCTGTGGCGTATTTGCTGTCGATGACAAAAGAATAAGACGGGCCCTCCCCCCCCCCTTATAAAAAAAATGATTTAGCAACGCCCTTAATAGGAAAGGACACAAAACAATCAGATAAAGACTAAGAAATGGAGAAAGAAAGAGAGAGAGGGGGAGAGAGGGAGAGAGAAATAGAGAGTGATAGAAGGGGGAGGGGAAGAGGCTAGACAAATAATGATAAGGATTAAATGCAAGAATGTTTCTCTTACTTACTGGAGGTGGTGGTTTCTTCATATGCCGTTGTGTCTAACATCGTTGTCTTAGGGCTCGTCATGGGCTTGGTGGTCGCTTCCGTAATCGATGATTCACTTGACTCTGAAACGATTTTAACAAACATAACTGAGTTAAATAATCATGATAGTTAATGGTTCAGGGTTATACAAATTGGAAATATACATTTTAACAGTTTATTTCTTTTATAAGGTATAATTTGTGTCAGCATATTTTTGGATTTAGTGGTGTTTTGTCAAAACCCAAGGGACTTTTTGTCATATAATGTATCTAAATATGTTCCTGTGGCGTGTTTGTTGTCCTTAAACTCGTGTTCTTAAAAGGAATAAGACGGATGCTACCCCCCCCCCTCCCTAAAGAGAGAATGAGAGAGGGAGAGTAGAAAGTGGTAGTTGCACATTATAATAATGATCAATGGCATGACGTCATTTCATTGTTTTTCTTACTTACTGGTGGTGGAGGTTTCTTGCGATGGCGTTGTGTCTGACATCGTGTTCGTAGGGCCTATCCTTTGCCTGGTCGTCGCGTCCGTAGTCGATGTTTCTGTTGACTCTGAAACGTTATAACAAACATAACTGAGCTAATTGATCATGATATAGTTGATGGTTCAGGTTTATAACAAATGAAACAAAACGTACAAAACAATGTGATTAGGAATGGCCCCTAAACAGGATTAGAAGGCACAAACCTGGATAATTTAGCTCCATCAAAATATATAAACTTTTACAGCTCACTTCTGTAATATAAGGTAAACAAAAATTGTGTCAGCAAATTTGTAGATTTAGGTGTGTTTTTGTCAAAGTCGAAGGAGCTTTCTAGCCAAATAGTTTATATTATTGTATTGCTGTGGCGTATTTGCTGTCGATGACAAAAGAATAAGACGGGCCCTCCCCCCCCCCCCTTATAAAAAAAATGATTTAGCAACGCCCTTAATAGGAAAGGACACAAAACAATCAGATAAAGACTAAGAGATGGAGAAAGAAAGAGAGAGAGAGGGGGAGAGAGGGAGAGATAAATAGAGAGTGATAGAAGGGGGAGGGGAAGAGGCTAGACAAATAATGATAAGGATTAAATGCAAGAGGTCATTTCATTGTTTCTCTTACTTACTGGAGGTGGTGGTTTCTTCATATGCGGTTGTGTCTAACATCGTTGTCTTAGGGCTCGTCATGGGCTTGGTGGTCGCTTCCGTAATCGATGATTCACTTGACTCTGAAACGATTTTAACAAACATAACTGAGTTAAATAATCATGATAGTTAATGGTTCAGGGTTATACAAATTGGAAATATACATTTTAACAGTTTATTTCTTTTATAAGGTATAATTTGTGTCAGCATATTTCTGGATTTAGTGGTGTTTTGTCAAAGCACAAGGGACTTTTTGTCACATAATGTATCTAAATATGTTCATGTGGCGTGTTTGTTGTCCTTGAACTCGCGTTCTTAAAAGAAAAGCGGATACTACCGCCCCCCCACCCCCTCTCCCTAAAAGAAGTTTCATCAATGGCCCTGTAAGGAAAGGATAAAGAAAAAGAGAGTCAGGTAGAGACTTATAGAGAGAGGGAGGGAGAAAGGAGAGAGGTGTGGAGGGGTTTGGCAGGAGAAAGGTGTGAGAGAGGGAGGGAGAAACAAAGAGAGAGAGAAAGAGAGAGAGAGAGAGAGAGGGGGAGTGGTGGTGGCACATTATAATAATGATCGAAGGCATGACGTCATTTAATTCTTTTTCTTATTTACTGGTGGTGGAGGTTGCTTGCGATGGCGTTGTGTCTGACATCGTGGTCGTAGGGCCCATCCCGGGCTTGGTCGTCGCGTCCTTAGTCGATGATTCTGTTGACTCTAAAACGTTATAACAAACATATCTGAGCTAACTGATCATGATAAAGTTGATGGTTCAGGTTATAACGCATGAAACAGCACGGATAAAACAATGTGATTAGGAATGGCACCTGAACAGGAATAGAAGGCACAAACGTGGAAAATTTAGCTCCATGAAAATATACAAACTTTTACAGCTCATTTTTGTTGTAAGGTAACAAAAAATGGTGTCAACAAATTTGTAGATTTAGGTGTGTTTTGTCAAAGTCGAAGGAACTTTCTAGCCAAATAGTTTATCTTAATGTATTGCTGTGGCGTATTTGCTGTCGAAGACAAAATAATAAAACGGGCACTTTCCCCCTTATGAAAAAATGTTTTAGCAACGCCCTTAATAGGAAAGGACACAAAACAGTCAGATAAAGACTAAGAAAGAGAAAAAGAGAGAGAGGGGAGGGAGAGAAAGAGAGAGTTATAGAAGGGGGAGGGGAGTGGCTAGACACTTAATGATAAGGATTAAATGCAAGAAGTCATTTTATTGTTTATCTTACTTACTGGAGGTGGTGGTTTCTTCATATGCCGTTGGGTCTAACATCGTTGTCTTAGGGCTCGTCATGGGCTTGGTGGTCGCGTCCGTAGTCGATGATTTACTTGACTCTGAAACGATTTTAACAAACATAACTGAGTCAAATGATCATGATATAGTTGATCGTTTAGGGTTATAAAAATTGAAAATATACATTTTAACAGTTTATTTCTTTTATAAGGTATAATTTGTGTCAGCATATTTTTGGATTTAGTGGTGTTTTGTCGAAGCCCAAAGGACTTTTTTTTGTCACATAATGTATCTAAATGTATTCCTGTGGCGTGTTTGTTGTCCTTAAACTCGTGTTCTTAAAATAAAAACACGGATACTATCCCCCCCCCCCTCCCCTTAAAAGAAGTTCCATCAATGGCCCTGTAAGGAAAGGATAAAGAAAACGAGAGTCAGGTAGAGACTAGTAGAGAGAGGGAGGGAGAAAGGGGGAGAGGGGTAGATGGGTCTGGCAGGGGAAAGGTGTGAGAGAGGGAGGGAGAGGCAAAGAGAGAGAGAGAGAGAGAGGAGGGGGGGGGGGAGTGGTAGTGGCACATTATAATAATGATCGAAGGCATGACGTCATTTCATTGTTTTTCTTACTTACTGGTGGTGGAGGTTTCTTGCGATGCCGGTGTGTCTGACATCGTGGTCGTAGGGCCCATCCCGGGCTTGGTCGTTGCGTCCGTAGTCGATGATTCTGTTGACTCTGAAACGTTATAACAAACATAACTGAGCTAATTGATCATGATATAGTTGATGGTTCAGGGTTATAACAAATGAAAACATATATTTTAACAGTTTATATATTTTATAAGGTATAATTTGTGTCAGCACATTTTTAGAGTTAGTGGTATTTTGTCAAAACCCAAGGGACTTTTTGTCATATAATACATCTAAATATGTTCCTGTGGCGTGTTGTTGTCCTTAAACTCGTGTTCTTAAAAGGAAAAACACGGAAACTACCCCCCCCCCCCCTCCCCTAAAAAGAAGTTCCATCAATGGCCCTGTAATGAAAGGATAAAGAAAAAGAGAGTCAGGTAGAGACTTATAGAGAGAGGGAGGGAGAAAGGAGAGAGGTGTGGAGGGGTTTGGCAGGAGAAAGGTGTGAGAGAGGGAGGGAGAAACAAAGAGAGAGAGAAAGAGAGAGAGAGAGAGAGAGGGGGAGTGGTGGTGGCACATTATAATAATGATCGAAGGCATGACGTCATTTAATTCTTTTTCTTATTTACTGGTGGTGGAGGTTGCTTGCGATGGCGTTGTGTCTGACATCGTGGTCGTAGGGCCCATCCCGGCTTGGTCGTCGCGTCCTTAGTCGATGATTCTGTTGACTCTAAAACGTTATAACAAACATATCTGAGCTAACTGATCATGATAAAGTTGATGGTTCAGGTTATAACGCATGAAACAGCACGGATAAAACAATGTGATTAGGAATGGCACCTGAACAGGAATAGAAGGCACAAACGTGGAAAATTTAGCTCCATGAAAATATACAAACTTTTACAGCTCATTTTTGTTGTAAGGTAACAAAAAATGGTGTCAACAAATTTGTAGATTTAGGTGTGTTTTGTCAAAGTCGAAGGAACTTTCTAGCCAAATAGTTTATCTTAATGTATTGCTGTGGCGTATTTGCTGTCGAAGACAAAATAATAAAACGGGCACTTTCCCCCTTATGAAAAAATGTTTTAGCAACGCCCTTAATAGGAAAGGACACAAAACAGTCAGATAAAGACTAAGAAAGAGAAAAAGAGAGAGAGGGGAGGGAGAGAAAGAGAGAGTTATAGAAGGGGGAGGGGAGTGGCTAGACACTTAATGATAAGGATTAAATGCAAGAAGTCATTTTATTGTTTATCTTACTTACTGGAGGTGGTGGTTTCTTCATATGCCGTTGGGTCTAACATCGTTGTCTTAGGGCTCGTCATGGGCTTGGTGGTCGCGTCCGTAGTCGATGATTTACTTGACTCTGAAACGATTTTAACAAACATAACTGAGTCAAATGATCATGATATAGTTGATCGTTTAGGGTTATAAAAATTGAAAATATACATTTTAACAGTTTATTTCTTTTATAAGGTATAATTTGTGTCAGCATATTTTTGGATTTAGTGGTGTTTTGTCGAAGCCCAAAGGACTTTTTTTTGTCACATAATGTATCTAAATGTATTCCTGTGGCGTGTTTGTTGTCCTTAAACTCGTGTTCTTAAAATAAAAACACGGATACTATCCCCCCCCCCCTCCCCTTAAAAGAAGTTCCATCAATGGCCCTGTAAGGAAAGGATAAAGAAAACGAGAGTCAGGTAGAGACTAGTAGAGAGAGGGAGGGAGAAAGGGGGAGAGGGGTAGATGGGTCTGGCAGGGGAAAGGTGTGAGAGAGGGAGGGAGAGGCAAAGAGAGAGAGAGAGAGAGAGGAGGGGGGGGGGGGAGTGGTAGTGGCACATTATAATAATGATCGAAGGCATGACGTCATTTCATTGTTTTTCTTACTTACTGGTGGTGGAGGTTTCTTGCGATGCCGGTGTGTCTGACATCGTGGTCGTAGGGCCCATCCCGGGCTTGGTCGTTGCGTCCGTAGTCGATGATTCTGTTGACTCTGAAACGTTATAACAAACATAACTGAGCTAATTGATCATGATATAGTTGATGGTTCAGGGTTATAACAAATGAAAACATATATTTTAACAGTTTATATATTTTATAAGGTATAATTTGTGTCAGCACATTTTTAGAGTTAGTGGTATTTTGTCAAAACCCAAGGGACTTTTTGTCATATAATACATCTAAATATGTTCCTGTGGCGTGTTGTTGTCCTTAAACTCGTGTTCTTAAAAGGAAAAACACGGAAACTACCCCCCCCCCCCCTCCCCTAAAAAGAAGTTCCATCAATGGCCCTGTAATGAAAGGATAAAGAAAACGAGAGTTAGGTAGACACTTAGGAGAGAGAGAGAGGAGGGGGGCGGGAGTGGTAGTGGCACATTATAATAATGATCGAAGGCATGACGTCATTTCATTGTTTTTCTTACTTACTGGTGGTGGAGGTTTCTTGCGATGGCGTTGTGTCTGACATAGTGGTCGTAGGGCCCATCCCGGGCTTGGTCGTCGCGTCCGTAGTCGATGATTCTGTTGACTCTGAAACGTTATAACAAACATAACTGAGCTAATTGATCATGATATAGTTGATGGTTCAGGGTTATAACAAATGAAAACATACATTTTAACAGTTTGTATATTTTATAAGGTATAATTTGTTTCAGCACATTTTTAGATTTAGTGGTATTTTGTCAAAACCCAAGGGACTTTTTGTCATATAATATATCTAAATATGTTCCTGTGGCGTGTTAGTTGTCCTTAAACTCGTGTTCTTTAACAAAAATAAGGACGGATACTACCCCCCCCCCCTAAAAAGAAGTTCCATCAATGGCCCTGTAAGGAAAGAATAAAGAAAAAGAGAGTCAGATAGAGACTTATAGAGAGAGGGAGGGAGAAAGGGGGAGAGTGGTAGAGGGGTCTGGCAGGGGGGAGGTGTGATAGAGGGAAGGAGAGGCAAAGAGATAGAGAGAGAGAGAGAGAGAGAGAGAGGAGGGGGGAAGTGGTAGTGGCACATTATAATAATGATCGAAGGCATGACGTCATTTCATTGTTTTCTTGCTTACTGGTGGTTGAGGTTTCTTTAATAAGTTGTCGTTGTGTCTTACTAGATCAAGACTGAGACAGAGAGAGAGAGAGATAGGGATAGTGGCTAAACACAATATCCTGATAAAGATTTTGATAATGATCATATGCATGTTTTTAGTGGTATATGTCTAGGTGGACGAGATTTTAAAATAAATATATACCTGATGTAGCTCGTTTATTGTCGTAAAACTTGTAGGCAAAAAGAAAAATACGCGCACTGCCCCCTTAAAAAGTATTTTAGCGACGACCATGAAAGACTAAGAAAAGTAGAGGCAGATAAAGACAAAGAGAGAGAGAGAGAAATGAAAAAATAAATAAAAAAGAGATAATAATGAGCAAATGCATGCCATAATTTCTATGTTTGTATTGGTTAGACATACTCGATGTAGTGGTGTTTTGAGAATTAGTTGCGCCTGAGCGTTCCGACATTGCGGTCGTATGGCTTGTCGTGGGCTTGGTCGTTGCTTCCTCCGTTGACACGGTGACCTCTGGAAAAACACATAATTTAGATAAATGACGATGCATATTTATTTCCTCTGAAATAATTTTTCCACCAACAGTCACCAGGCGACCTTGGTCAAGATACGGGGATAGGATCAACGAGGGGGAGGGAGAAAAAATAGATATTGGAAAATGCTTTTCCTGTGGAAATCCCAATTCTATCAAAAAGTTCCGAAAGAGGACCATGAGGTATTTTCTTCTTAGTCATCATCATATTCTTCTCCTTCTTCTTATTCTTATTATCCTTCAGTTGCAGTACCAGCCACCGTCATGTATTGTCGTACTGGTGAAGTGCAGTGCAGATTTTTTTTTTTTTTTACCCCCTGTAGAAAGTCTCGTCATGCTCTTTGTTCATTAATTAGCCACCCCCTTCCCCGATACGCCCATGATATTACACGTACGTCCATCGCAGTGTCTCCCTTGAAACCCACTTGAGCAGTGACAGTCGTAGCCTACCATAGTCTCCTCACACCAGCCGTTTTTACAGAGATTTTTGACACAATCTGCGAAATAAGTAATAAACGGGATAAGCTCAATACTTACAAATTATCATTTCATTTTGTACTGATTGCTGTGAAAATGGTATATTTTCGGACTTTTGACATATTAATATATAAAAGAGAAGCAAGATTAATGCTAATGCATTTCCCTGTCATTGGTGTCCGTACCCCTTCCGGACACTACCCCCCTACGGTAGTTGTCCGGGCGTAGCTGTCCTAGAGGATGGTTGTCGTAAGGGGTAGTTGTCTGGGGGTAGTTGTCCGGGGGTCGTTGTCCGGGGGTACATATAGCTCCGTTTAGTCTCATTTGACAACGCCCCCTATCGTCAGAGTCAGCAACCTAACATGTTAGCCTATGGAATTTTACCCCCAAAAAAAATTGTTAAAAAAAATAAAATCATTTTTTGTTTAAACGAAAAGCACATCCACCCCGACGTACGTTATCACTAGCTCTTTCATTGGAAACCTCATGTCCCATTGACTTTTGAAAGTTCACCCACCGTAATTTGATCAAAATGGGTTGCAAGCCATTGCCTATATAACACATGTGAAACAAGTCGAACTTTGGACTCAGTTTTCCAAGCGATTGTAAGGTCTTAGGTCAAGCACACGAAGGATAAGAAGCACGAATTATAATAGATCAGTTCTGATCGGTTCATTATGTCCATTTCAGCCAACCCCCCCCCCCCCCATCGTAATTTTTCCATTGAAGTTAAGCAAACATTTTGCCGAGGTAAGCAAAAACATGAATATTCATGATCGCCATGGACTATTTGATTATTTACAGAGGGGTGCAATTGTGCACCACATCAAACTCCCCTACTTTCAATCAAGTATTTCATTGTATTATGTAGTTTGGTAGGTTTATTTTAATAACTGTTTAATTATCAGATATCAATGATAGTTTAAAGATATGGAAAATGTTCTTGTATTTTATATTTAGCAAAGCAATCTCACATACAAATTAACTACCAAGTGTCGTCTAATCCGCCGATTGTCGTCTGCTATATACGTCCAGCGAGCGAACATGAGACAACCGGAGCAATATGGTTGCCGTAGGGGGTACTTGTCCGGGGGTCGTTGTCAAGGGGGTAGTTGTTCCGGGGGGTAGTCGTCCTAGAGGTTGGTTGCCCTAGGGGGTGGATGTCCAGGGGTTAGTTGTCCTAGAGGGTAGTTTACTGGGGTGGTTATCATTCTAGCCTAGCAAAGATTTACAGACGGTGTCTCAGATTTTCTGTGATATTATAACCAGTCTTTACTCAAGAAAAGGATAAGGTAAAATGAAATTGTAGATTTGTTTGTGAATTCGGTTTATAAAAGTCGGTATATAAAAGATATATCGACTGCTTTAAAATTCGAAGCTTAGCTGTTTCTATTACTGGCTCTCGGGGACGTTACACCCTGTTATGACCCCTTTGGTGCGCCTCACGGTCATATCAGGATGTAACGTCCCCTTGAGGCTATAGAAACAGCGATGCCTCTCATAGCAGTCAATATATCTATACTAATATCCGGCCATTAGTACAACTTGAGGTTCGTCAGAAAACTCGAACCCCGTCGTCAAAATGACGTCATCTTGCTATATCGCAGCGTAAATCAGAAAGGTAAGACAGAAAGAGAAGGTGATAAAGAATAGATAATGGAACGATAGAAGAGAAGATGAAAGATCGAAAAACAAAGAATGTCATAAGAGAAAGTGGTAGAAGAAAGAAACAAAGAATAAAGTAAGGAAAGACAGAAGGAGAAAATGATAAAGAATAGATAATGGAAAAAAAGAAGAGAATATGAAAGATCGAAAACAAAAAATAAAATGACGACTAAGGGTAAAACAAATGATAGAATAAAAAACGAAGAATAACATAAGATGTGAAAGAAGGAGAAATTTAGTAAGCGCGGGGGGGGGGGGTCATTTAGTCATCGTGTAGAGAACAGGTGTCGACTACATACGAAAGGGTTGTAAAGTAATGAACAGGACGGGTTGACTGCAGCCAATTCGTATCGTTAGAGGACGGGAACGGCGTCCTCGTCTACACAAACGAAAAGGCCCTAATGATAATTGAAGATCGTATTATCTGCACGTAGATTTATTGATTAAACAAAGAAATAAATATGACATTTGAGAACTAAATTGAACTAGACATATAATACTTGTTTGGAACAAGTATAGGTGGGCTGGTCAACTAAAATTTGAGACAAAATAGAGCAAAAATAAGCGACATACTGCTTACAAATTCTTAAAAAACAATATCATGTAGATTCATAACGTGAACTAAATTCAACTTCTATGGGCATAACACGCAAATTATGAAGTTTTTTACATGAGGCCTTTAATCAAAATTTTCACTATGATGACGTCATCAAAATGAAAAGAGGTTATTATTGCGCTTGTAGAGAATTGTCTTAGCTACAACATATCGAAATTTTAAAGAAAATTGATCAATAATTACAGAGATACAATAAATTTTACATAAATATGCTGACGTCATAATATGCAAATTCGTATTTTGAGTTCCAAGGCCATTGTGATGATGTCACGATACACTTAATGGCCAAATGAGACATGGAATCATATTTCCGACTCATACTCTATCTTAATATGAAAAAAAATTGAGGATCCCGGTGCATTCCAAAGAGCTATAACGGATTTTGTATAGGCATGTTTTTGCCCTAATATGCTATGTATTAAAAGACCTCGCGCGCACTGACATTTATCTTGAATTTACGCTCATCTTGTTAATAATGGTCATAAAGAGATAAACATGGAATCAAATTCCTTGAAAAAATATGAGAAATATCATGAAAGAAAAAAAAATGGCGATTCTATGTTTTTTAATGGTGTTACGCGCGAAAACGCGCGCGCATGCTCTTACGCGCGATTTTTTATAAAATGCTTAAAATGACCTGAAACGTATGCAAAATAAATTTGAGACGATTTTGAGCATTTAAAAATTTTGCGCGCGCATTGACGCGCGGACGTACGCGCACGCCCGCGTTTTTTGACCTGAAATTGACTGGACTGATATTGACCTTGATCAAAATAAATATGAATGAGAAATACCTTTCGGTTAGGAAGATATGATCATGAGTTTATTTTCAGAAAATTTCACAAAATGGCGCCTAGATGACGTCATCAGTCAAGGTCAAGGTTGAAAACCTTACTGTGTTTTCTCCATATGCCTATACATATGTGTGCCAAATTTCAAGGTATTTCATTCAACCATTTTCAAGTTATCTTGCTAACAAAAAAGTGGCGAGAATTAAGAAAAATAAATAAATAACTAGACATATAATACTTGTTTGGAACAAGTATAGGTGGGCTGGTCAACTAAAATTTGAGACAAAATAGAGCAAAAATAAGCGACATACTGCTTACAAATTCTTAAAAAACAATATCATGTAGATTCATAACGTGAACTAAATTCAACTTCTATAGGCATAACACGCAAATTATGAAGTTTTTTACATGAGGCCTTTAATCAAAATTTTCACTATGATGACGTCATCAAAATGAAAAGAGGTTATTACTGCGCTTGTAGAGAATTGTCTTAGCTACAACATATCGAAATTTTAAAGAAAATTGATCAATAATTACAGAGATACAATAAATTTTACATAAATATGCTGACGTCATAATATGCAAATTCGTATTTTGAGTTCCAAGGCCATTGTGATGATGTCACGATACACTTAATGGCCAAATGAGACATGGAATCATATTTCCGACTCATACTCTATCTTAATATGAAAAAAAATTGAGGATCCCGGTACATTCCAAAGAGCTATAACGGATTTTGTATAGGCATGTTTTTGCCCATATATGCTATGTATTAAAAGACCTCGCGCGCACTGACATTTATCTTGAATTTACGCTCATCTTGTTAATAATGGTCATAAAGAGATAAACATGGAATCAAATTCCTTGAAAAAATATGAGAAATATCATAAAAGAAAAAAAAATGGCGATTCTATGTTTTTTAATGGTGTTACGCGCGAAAACGCGCGCGCATGCTCTTACGCGCGATTTTTTATAAAATGCTTAAAATGACCTGAAACGTATGCAAAATAAATTTGAGACGATTTTGAGCATTTAAAAATTTTGCGCGCGCATTGACGCGCGGACGTACGCGCACGCCCGCGTTTTTTGACCTGAAATTGACTGGACTGATATTGACCTTGATCATAATAAATATGAATGAGAAATACCTTTCGGTTAGGAAGATATGATCATGAGTTTATTTTCAGAAAATTTCACAAAATGGCGCCTAGATGACGTCATCAGTCAAGGTCAAGGTTGAAAACCTTACTGTGTTTTCTCCATATACCTATACATATGTGTGCCAAATTTCAAGGTATTTCATTCAACCATTTTCAAGTTATCTTGCTAACAAAAAAGTGGCGAGAATTAAGAAAAATAAATAAATAACTAGACATATAATACTTGTTTGGAACAAGTATAGGTGGGCTGGTCAATTAAAACTTGAGACAAAATAGAGCAAAAATAAGCGACATACTGCTTACAAATTCTTAAAAAACAATATCATGTAGATTCATAACGTGAACTAAATTCACCTTCTATAGGCATAACACGCAAATTATGAAGTTTTTGACATGAGGCCTTTAATAAAAATTTTCACTATGATGACGTCATCAAAATGAAAAATGGTTATTACTGCGCTTGTAGAGAATTTTCTTAGCTACAACATATCGAAATTTTGAAGAAAATTGATCAATATTTACAGAGATACAATCAATTTTACATAAATATGCTGACGTCATAATATGCAAATTCGTATTTTGAGTTCCAAGGCCATTGTGATGATGTCACGATACACTTAATGGCCAAATGAGACATGAAATCATATTTCCGACTCATACTCTATCTAAATATGAAAAATAATTGAGGATCCCGGTGCATTCCAAAGAGCTATAACGGATTTTGTATAGGCATGTTTTTGCCCATATATGCTATGTATTAAAAGAGCTCGCGCGCACTGACATTTATCTTGAATTTACGCTCATCTTGTTCATAATGGTCATAAAGAGATAAACATGGTATCAAATTCCTTGAAAAAATATGAGAAATATCATGAAAGAAAAAAAAATGGCGATTCTATGTTTTGTAATGGTGTTACGCGCGAAAACGCGCGCGCATGCTCGTACGCGCGATTTTTTATAAAATGCTTAAAATGACCTGAAACGTATCCAAAAAAAATTTGAGATGATGTTGAGCATTATAAATTTTTGCGCGCGCGCTAACGCGCGGACGTACGCGCACGCGCGCGTTTTTTTATCTGAAATTGATCGGACGGATAATGACCTTGATCATATTAAATATCAATGAGAAATGAATTTTGGTTATGAAGATATGATCACGAGTTTATTTTCACAAAATGGCGCCTAGATGACGTCATCAGTCAAGGTCAAGGTTGAAAACGTTATTGTGAGTTCTTTATATGCTTATACATATGTGTGCCAAATTTCAAGTTATTTGATTGATCCATTTTCAAGTTATCTTGTGAACAAAAAAGTGGTAAGAATTAAGAAAAATAAATAATAAATAATAAAGGCAATTTTAACAAAAATATAAGGTGGTCTGTATGATATACAGCCCACCTGATAAATAAATAAAGACGATTTTAACAAAAATATAAGGTGGTCTGTATTAGATACAGCCCACCTGATAATAATAAATAATAACTAGACATATAATACTTGTTTGGAACAAGTATAGGTGGGCTGGTCAACTAAAATTTGACACAAAATGGAACAAAAATAAGCGAGATACTGCTAAAAAACAATGTCATGTACATTAATGATGTGAACGAAATTCACCTTCCATAGGCATAACACGCAACTTAAGAAATTTCTGATACGTGCCATTTAATCGTAATTTTCACTATGATGACGTGATCAAAATGAAAAATGATGGCTACTGAGGTTGTAGAGAATTGTCTTAGCTACAACATATCGAAATTTGGAAGAAAATCGACCAATATTTACAGAGATACAATCAATTTTACATAAATATGCTGACTTCATAATATGCAAATTCGTATTTTGAGTTCCAAGACCATTGTGATGATGTCACGATACACTTAATGGCCAAATGAGACATGGAATCATATTTCTGACTCATACTCTATCTAAATATGAAAAAAAATTGAAGGTCACGGTTCATTCCAAAGAGCTACAATGGATTTTGTATAGGCATGTTTTTGCCCATATATGCTATGTATTAAAAGAGCTCGCGCGCACGGATATTTATCTTGAATTGACGCTCATCTTTTTATTAATGGTCATAAAGAGATAAAAATGGTATCAAATTCCTTGAAAAATTATGAGAATTATCATGAAAGAAAAAAAAATGGCGATTCTATGTTTTGTAATGGTGTTACGCGCGAAAACGCGCGCGCATGCTCGTACGCGCGATTTTTTATAAAATGCTTAAAATGACCTGAAACGTATGCAAAATAAATTTGAGACGATTTTGAGCATTTAAAAATTTTGCGCGCGCACTGACGCGCGGACGTACGCGCACGCGCGCGTTTTTTGACCTGAAATTGACTGGACTGATATTGACCTTGATCATAATAAATATGAATGAGAAATACCTTTTGGTTATGAAGATATGATCATGAGTTTATTTTCAGAAAATTTCACAAAATGGCGCCTAGATGACGTCATCAATCAAGGTCAAGGTTGAAAACCTTACTGTGTTTTATCCATATGCCTATACATATGTGTGCCAAATTTCAAGTGATTTGACTTAGACAATTTCAAGTTATCTTGCTAACAAAAAAGTGGCGAGAATTAAGAAAAATAAATAAATAACTAGACATATAATACTTGTTTGGAACAAGTATAGGTGGGCTGGTCAACCAACATTTGAGACAAAATAGAGCAAAAATAAGCGACATACTGCTTACAAATTCTTAAAAGACAATATCATGTAGATTCATAACGTGAACTAAATTCACCTTCTATAGGCATAACACGCAAATTATGAAGTTTTTGACATGAGGCCTTTAATCAAAATTTTCACTATGATGACGTCATCAAAATGAAAAATAGTTATTACTGCGCTTGTAGAGAATTGTCTTAGCTACAAAATATCGAAATTTTGAAGAAAATTGATCAATATTTACAGAGATACAATCAATTTTACATAAATATGCTGACGTCATAATATGCAAATTCGTATTTTGAGTTCCAAGGCCATTGTGATGATGTCACGATACACTTAATGGCCAAATGAGACATGGAATCATATTTCCGACTCATACTCTATCTTAATATGAACAAAAATTGAGGATCCCGGTGCATTCCAAAGAGCTATAACAGATTTTGTATAGGCATGTTTTCGCCCATATATGCTATGTATTAAAAGACCTCGCGCCCACTGACATTTATCTTGAATTTACGCTCATCTTGTTAATAATGGTCATAGAGAGATAAACATGGAATCAAATTCCTTGAAAAAATATGAGAAATATCATGAAAGAAAAAAAAATGGCGATTCTATGTTTTTTAATGGTGTTACGCGCGAAAACGCGCGCGCATGCTCTTACGCGCGATTTTTTATAAAATGCTTAAAATGACCTGAAACGTATGCAAAATAAATTTGAGACGATTTTGAGCATTTAAAAATTTTGCGCGCGCATTGACGCGCGGACGTACGCGCACGCGCGCGTTTTTTGACCTGAAATTGACTGGACTGATATTGACCTTGATCATAATAAATATGAATGAGAAATACCTTTTGGTTAGGAAGATATGATCATGAGTTTATTTTCAGAAAATTTCACAAAATGGCGCCTAGATGACGTCATCAGTCAAGGTCAAGATTGAAAACCTTACTGTGTTTTCTCCATATGCCTATACATATGTGTGCCAAATTTCAAGGTATTTCATTCAACCATTTTCAAGTTATCTTGCTAACAAAAAAGTGGCGAGAATTAAGAAAAATAAATAAATAATAAATAAATAAAGACGATTTTAACAAAAATATAAGGTGGTCTGTATTAGATACAGCCCACCTGATAAATAAAGGCAATTTTAACAAAAATATAAGGTGGTCTGTATTAGATACAGCCCACCTGATAAGGAATGAAACCTACACGGGATTCTGCATATTATATGCCCGCCCGGGATCCCTTCTGTACTCTTCCTTTGGTGGCACCCGCCGATGACAGAAGGGAAAGGAATGAGTTTGGGGATGCTCTGCACCATGCTGCCATCGTGGAGTCGCTTCATCTCACACTTTTTGAACATGGGCAAGGTGTTATTTAGGCCGTACCAGTCTGGACAAGTTGTCTTCGCCATATTGGACCGATCCGATAACACAGGCAGGACTGTGAAGAATATATTAGACAATTAATGTTTACTTCTCTCCCCTCCTCTTACTCCCTTTCCTCCCTATCCTCCTCTGCCCCTCCCCATTCGTCATATCCTACTCATCCTCATATAATCCTCCTCTAGCCTAATCCTCCTCCTTTTCTCCTTCCCTTCCTCCCTCTCCTCCATCTTGGGGATGCAGTTTATCTTAAAATATTTTGAAACATTTATTAGGGAGACTTTTTAATAATGTAATTTGTGTTTGTTCGAGATGCCCCGGATGTCTAGTTTAAGGGCACAAACCCTTTTCAATAGTTGTGTATGTCTGCATAATGTAACTATACAAATGGTTCTGTTATTAAGCTGCTTTTTTGACACAGCCAGGACCATGGAGATATAGGCTCTTCCCAAGGCTTTATGAAATGTGATAAAGTGTCAAATTACAGTCTGTCCTGCATGCAGACTTACGTAGGTTTAACACTTCACGGCTATTATGCTTCATTATGTTAATTTCGAAAACCAACTATTTTTCAGCAACATTCGTAAAATCAAAGAAATATGACGGATATGTTAAGCCACAATAATACTTACCGAAGGACAGACAGGTTACGGTACCAAACAGCAACTTCCAAAATACACCTATCTTTGGGCCTTTAGCCTGTATTTAGAAAGGCATATAATATTTTTTAAATCAACAATAACAACAACTGAACAAAAATGATGATGATATTGATACGGATGAAAATGGTTATACCGATAATGGTGATAACGATAATGATGATGATGATGATTACCATGAAGATATGTATAAGTACAATTACGGTTACTTGTACAGCACATACATGTATCACTAACGTAACATAATTGTTGAGACTGTCACATCAGTCATTGGTATTCTTTCAAGGTTTTTTTTTGGCTAATCTCTGAGTTTTTCCAGCAAATCTGGTAAAACTTTAATTCAATTTAGCGAAAACACAATTTTTTTGGTGGAGACTGTCATTTAATTTAGGGGATCGGGCAGGGAATTTTACATATCTAACAAGGGGGCAAAGCAGGTTTTTGATACATGGAAAGCTGTCAACCTGTCTGCACAATTTCTAACTACTATGAAAACATGCTGATGGAAAAAGAATGGAGGCCATTTTATAAAATTACTATTGAACTATATGACGATTATATTTTAAAAGAACCTCATTTTATCCTGTTTGAGGTGTCATATGAAAGCGAGTTTAATTTCATACAAGATGATGACACAATTTACAGGTGTACGGATGATTTGCATAACCATTTTTTCCCCAAAATATAAATTGCCCCAAAATATCTATTTTTCCATATTCATACAAATATGACGACTTCTTTTTTGGAACTACTTGCAAAAACTGTCCGTAAATATGTTTTAATTTTGTATTTAAACGTCAATTTCATTGTTTTTACAGCAAAAAAATTATAGTGCTCGAAAGTTGACATTTTGATATGAGCTAATTTTGGTTGATATGTATATATATATATATATATATATATTATATAATCGATAAAAAAAACATTTAAAATGAGATGTTTGTCTCTTTCGTCTTCACTTTATTGTGGTATCTGGTCATTAATAGCTGTAGGCTTTTGTGAATGAAATCTCACTTGAAAATTTCTCATGAATTTCCCTTGTCGACTTTTTACAATTCGCTTGAATAATTTTTGGTGGGAGAATCATCATTCCAAGTGACAGACAAGATTTGCAGTCTGAAACATGTACATAGTTCTTGGTGTGGATCAGAAGTTTCGTATATGGATTATGGCGCCTAGAGTAATCAATGAGACTGCGACCCCCCCCCCCCCCCTGCCCAAATTTAGCTACATAACTGAGCAAGCAAGTGAGCAAGGCGACCGGCTTTGTATACTCGCAAGTTAGCGCAGCGATCGAGTAGTAGTAGGGCTTCGCATTTTGAACTTTGATAGGTGCTTTTGTATTCATTCCTCACTAAGTGGTAAACAAAATTAACGAAAACTGTGGAGACATGTAGCAAGGTAACCCAAGTATAAGATTTCAGAAATTCAATTAATATTTTGATGTCAAATTTGGGACCATTTGAAAACGCTATTCCCAACCCACTCTCCCCCCCCCCCAAAAAAAAAATAAAAAATAAATAAATAAAAAAAAAAAATATATATATATATATATATATATATTAGGGCATAATATTAAGAGATCCTGTGCAATATAATTATGCGAGTCGCGACCGGGCCTTAGAAAATGTTCTATTTTATAATGCATTTAATCTTGAGTACAGGGGCGAATTTATTCATAAGGATCAATAGTTTTGTGTATTTTAATCCGGGTCTTGTATTATCTTACACGTGGCTGGTTCAATAATGCATTATACAAAACAAATATTTTACGCCCATTTTCGAGGTACGGGGAAGAAGGAAGAAAGTTGACAAATATGTTTCCATGCAAAGTTGGACAATTAGATTTTTAAATTTATTGAGAAGATTCCGTGGGAAAAATAAATGTGCTACATGAATATTGCTTTGCGAAAAAAAAAAATGTTCTAGGAGAGGGAGAGAGAGAAAAAGTGAGAGAGTGCGAGATGGAGAAGGGAGGGGTGGTCACAGAATGGGGATGGGTGCAAATTCGGAACTCCACCATCCATTATCTTCATGATTCAGACTACAATTCATAACTACCACCTGCATGCAAATCTTATTTATCTATCACTCAACCAATAGCCTGCATCATATTTTAAGTCACACCATGTCCTAAACAGCCTGAACAACATATTGCCCCCATCCCCAAATTTCTCTTGATTTTAGTGAGGGGGGGGGGGCATTTTAAAGGAGGGAGGGAGTAAGTATGTACTATGCACATGTTTCAGATTAAAAATCATGTCTGCCACTTGGAATTAGGTTATGTTATGTATTATTTGACCGATAGTCCAATTTGGGTTTCTTAGAAACACATAATTTATCGGTTGCTATTGATATAATAATAATAATAATAATAATAATAATGTTTAATTTTTATATAGCGCTTAATACAAATGTCTCTAAGCGCTTTACAAATATACTATTACCCCTGTCATTGGATTCAGTGCTTTCCCGCACACACTGTGTGCACAATCTCCACTGTCTGGAGATCATTCCAGCCGGGAGTTACTTGACGCTCACAAGCTGTTTGACCATACTTTCTATCAAAATATTAACCTGCTTGACGATAGCATCTACCCGCGATATATTATATTTTGTTTATCTATGGTACCATTAGCGAGCTTTCGATTTTAGGCACCCGACGTGGGCTACTACGCGTGACGTCATATTTACCCCCCCCCCCCCCCCGCCCTGCGCATGCGTGAGCTTCTGGGCCCACGTTCCCTTCCAAATCACCCGACGGGAGTCGGGGGTAATTTCCGTGAATCGCCGCGCCGTCGCCGTGAAAACGTCACCGTGAGTGTAGTTTCATCACCTCCTTTTATGTTATTCTTTGTTGATATTATTCTATTATTTCCTCTTGCTATCTTTTGTTTCTTCTTCTATCACCTTTTCTTGATATGTTATCCTTTGTTTTATCATTATATCACTTTCTTTTTCTGTCTTTCCTTATGTTATTCTTTGTTTCTTCCTTCTATCACCTTCTCTTATTTTATTCTTTGTTTTTATCATTCTATCACTTCCTTTTTCTATCTTTCCTTATGTTATTCTTTGTTTTTATCATTCTATCACTTCCTCTTTCTATCTTTCTTTATGTTATTCTTTGTTTCTTCCTTCTATCACCTTCTTTTATGTTATTCTTTGTTTTACCATTCTATCACTTTCTTTTTCTGTCTTTCCTTATGTTATTCTTTGTTTCTTCCTTCTGTCAACTTCTCTTATGATATTTTTTGCTTTATCATTCTATCACTTCTTCTTTCTGTCTTTCCTTATGTTATTCTTTGTTTCTTCCTTCTGTCAACTTCTCTTATGTTATTTTTTGTTTCATCATTTTAACTTTCTATTTCTGTCATCATGTTATTCTTCTTATCAGATTTTCGCGCACTGTGAATTTATTAACCTGATTTAATCACCTGATCTAAAAAAATTGGCATCGTGACCGACGAAAGCACCGACGTGAAAAATCGAAAGCACTGCCGCGAAGGGAACGGACGTGAGCTGCGCAACGTCTCCGCGCTCCAGTACCCCGTAGTAGCCGACGTCGGGTGCCTAAATCGAAAGCTCGCTATTGTTAAGATGGAGACGGCCCTTAGCAACTAAAATTGCCATTTAACTTCATTCAATTGAATTGAATTCTTTATTCGACCACCATCAAACAATTTACAATGACAATATACAATATACACTGTTGGTCATAATGGTGGAATATTTGTTTTTTACCCCGATTCATGAAAAGATTTTAACTATGATTTATTCCTACTAGATCTAGATAATAGTATACATTCTCAGATTTTATTGAATAATAATTTGTGAGTGTTTGTTTCGCGTGACTGCTAAAGCATGTGTATGCTACTATGCTAATCTACTAGGGGACATACGTCCTTAAGTCATAACTGACAGTAATAAGGAATAATGCCTCATAAAAACAAAGAAAATGTAATAAATTTTCAATAATTCATTGCATTTTGCCCCGACCCCTAAGATAAAAAAATCCTCTATGTGGGCATGCCTTGATCCATAATGCATTGCCCTACAGAGGAATTTTTATGAGAAATCTATTGCATTTTCTTAGTTTGTTTGTATTTGTGGGGTCGGCGATGTACCCTAGCCCCCGCTGCGTACAGTCACGATTCAGTGGCTAAGCAATGGCCCCGTTAATGTGAGCCCCAAGGATCAAAACCGTGTCGATGTGCTCTATTAGTGCCTTTTTATGAGGCATTATTCCTCATTACTGACAGTTATGACTTAAGGACGTAGGTCCCCTAGTAGATTAGCATAGTAGCATACACATGCTTTAGCAGTCACGCGAAACAAACACTCACAAATTATTATTCAATAAAATCTGAGAATGTATACTATTATCTAGATCTAGTAGGAATAAATCATTGTTAAAATCTTTACATAAATCGGGGTAACAAAAAGTTATTCCACCATTATGACCAACAGTGTAATTGTAAGGACACCTTAGAAGCAAAAATCTGCTTGTAATCGGGGACCTATAACAAACAATAACAAGATAATAAACATAAATTAGCAATAAAAAGTAAAAGACTTGCATAATTTTATTTTTATTTGTTTCAATAGTTTTTTTTTGTATTGATTCCAAACAATACAAATATATTTTAGAAATACAGTTGTTTTTTTTTCCTTGACATGAATTCAAAACTTTTTCATTACATGAATTGTACAATTGATGAAAAAAAAAATGAAATAATAAAAAAATACAAGTACGCACACAGGCGCGCCGGAAGCAGTTTGGGATTGGGGGGGGGGAGCAAACATTCCAGGGGGCTCACCTTCCAGGGGGCAGTGACGTAATGAGAAAAAAACTTCAGAAGGGGGGAGGCGCAGACGAAAAATCTGCATCACCACCAGTCTTACACGTTACATGCAGGTCCCGCGGAACGTTTTTCAAAGTGGAGTATTAACGACCAAGTAGAGCGTAAATTGGCGTAGGGTCCAGGGCATGAGCCTCGACAGGGGATCTAGGGGCTGAGCCCCTGGAAGCTCAGAGGTTTTGGGTATTTAAAAACGATTAGATGAGCATCCAGGGGCCCTCTTTAAGGCCATTGACGTGTTCCAGGGGGGAGCCCCCAGAAGCTCAGAGGTTTTAATATTTAACTACGGTCAGATGAGCATCCAGTGGCCGCCTTAGGGCCCTTATTTGGGTCCAGGGGGCAGAGCCCCCGGAAGCTCAGGGGTTTTAGGTATATAATTACGGTCAGATGAGCATCCAGGGGCCGCCTTAGAGCCCTTGGTGGGGTCCAGGGGGCAGAGCCCCTGGAAGCTCAGGGAATTTGATATTTAACTACGGTCAGATGAGCATCCAGTGGCCGCCTTAGGGCCCTTATTTGGGTCCAGGGCGCAAAGCCCCCGGAAGCTCAGGGGTTTTAGGTATTTAATTACGGTCAGATGAGCATCCAGGGGCCGCCTTAGAGCCCTTGGTGGGGTCCAGGGGGCAGAGCACCCGGAAGCTCAGGGGTTTTAGGTATCTAATTACGGTCAGATGAGCATTCAGGGGCCCGCCTTAGAGCCATTGGTGGGGTCCAGGGGGCAGAGCACCCGGAAGCTCAGGGATATTAGGTATCTAATTACGGTCAGATGAGCAATCAGGGGCCCGCCTTAGAGCCCTTGGTGGGGTCCAGGGGGCAGAGCACCCGGAAGCTCAGGGGTATTTAATTACGGTCAAATGAGCATCCAGGGGCCCGCCTCAGAGCCCTTGGTGGGGTCCAGGGGGCAGAGCCCCATGAAGGTCGGGGGTTTAACGTATTTAATTACGGTCAGATGAGCATGCAGGGGCCAGCCTTAGGGCCCTTGGTGGGGTCCAGGGTGCATAACCCCCGGAAGTTCGGGGTTTTCAGGTATTTAATTACAGTCAGATGAGCATCAAGGAGCCGCCTTAGAGCCCTTGGTGGGGTCCAGGGGGCAGAGCACCCGGAAGCTCAGGGGTTTTAGTTATCTAATTACGGTCAGATAAGCATTCAGGGGCCCGCCTTAGAGCCCTTGGAGGGGTCCAGGGGGCAGAGCACCCGGAAGCTCAGGGGTATTTAATTACGGTCAGATGAGCATCCAGGGGCCCGCCTTAGAGCCCTTGTTTGGGTCCAGGGGGCAGAGCCCCATGAAGCTCGGGGGTTTAACGTATTTAATTACGGTCAGATGAGCATCCAGGGGCCAGCCTTAGGGCCCTTGGTGGGGTCCAGGGGGCATAACCCCGGAAGTTCGGGGTTTTCAGGTATTTAATTACGGTCAGATGAGCATCCAGGGAGCAGAGCCCCCGGAATCTCAGGGGTTTTAGGTATTTAATAACAGTCAGATGAGCATTTTTTATACCTTATTTTTGACATTGGCAGGTCACTTATGTTTTCTCTCCGTCTTTCTTTCTTTTTCTCTTTAACATACTTTTTCAAAAAGTGAGTGGGGGGGGGGGGGGGGGGGGCTCGAGCCCAGCCGCTTAGCAGACTATGACATAAAGGCTTCTAAATATAAAGCGTATTTTTCGCCCGACTGTATTTTGGGAATTTCTTATTTTCCAACAAACGCAAAAAAAGGTATGACTTAAAAAAAAATGGAGAAAAAATACCGGAAAATCATGTCATAACAGCAACATTTGTAAATCACTGGTATCGAATAAGAAATAACCCCCCCCCCCCCCCCCATCAGTACGCCAGCGTTCAGGCGCTCATGTCTTCTCACCCCTATAACAAAAAAACAGACACGCTTTCCCATTCTCGCACAATATGTCCACGATATGCGCGTATCGCTATTATAAAGACCTCCATTAATAAATACCGTTTAGGTGGCATGCGCAATGTTTATGAAATTTAATTCCTGTGAACTTTCCTTTTCTTTGAAAGGAATTGTATGTGTGATTTAATTCAGTTTTTTATTATTGTTATGTTCTTTTGGGTTAAAAATACAAACCATTTTTACTCCTTCACTGCTTTTTTTTTTTTTTGGAGGGGGGGGGGGGCGTTTTTTTTTTTTTTTTTTTTTGGTTTGTTTGTTTGTTTGTTTGTTGTTTTTTTTTGGGGGGGGGGGCCAAAATGCGTTCTCCCCAAATTTTTTGGTAGCTGCCCCCCTGCCCCCCCCCCCCCACTTCCGGCGCCTATGTACGCACATACACATCAACACACGCACACACATCCATAAAGAAGGTTACACAAAAAGAAGAGAAAGGAGCGAAAAATAGGATAAAGGTGGAAAAGAGAAGTACCTACTAAACCATGGCTACCATTCTTTGAGAAATACCTTTTTTGTACATTGATTTAAATTTGTTACTTGTAGAACTGTATCTTAGGTCATGATTCATATCAAAGTAAATAACAAATAACACCTCACACATGGTAAAATTATGTTCCGTTAAAAAGCTATTTCCAAAATAGTTCAAAATGGCGTCCAATTTGAAAGCAGCATATTTTCAAGGTAGTCCACCTAAAAATTGTACATGAAGGTGCCCTGAATACTTTGACGCCAAACACATTTTTAAAACATCCCATGTCTAAAATAAACATGACGCATGAGGTTGAATGAGAAACATGTTATTCTGATTGAATCAAACGCGAATTTGAATACACAGATCACGAATTTGAACGTTCTAATAGCAATGCTGGGACAACTTCAATTTCGATTGAATGGATTGAAAAAGTTGAGAAATTGGTGGGAAAAATACTTTTCTCTTCTCTTCTGATCTTCTAAATATTATTCTTTTCTTCTTTTTTTATTTTTCTTTTCTCCCTTGCTTTTTATTTTCTATTTCTTCATCATCATTCTTCTTTCTTCGAAGCCTAATGTAAATCAAATATGGACGTTCAACTGTTGAGCATAGAATTTGCCCAACAGACCAGTTCGTAGTTAGCACATGATACAATGTGAAGCATGGGTTCACTACCAAGACTCCAGTCTTACTCAAGCTTTTGCTTTCTTTGGATGAAGTCACATGGACAATTACATTTCTTTAAACTTGAACCACACAGCTATTATTCGTTGAATCATCATTCATTTCATCATACAAACATTGCTTTCTATAGCATGCCCCATATCTCTTTTTCTTGTTTTTGTACACATTTGTTACATTATATCATTTCGAAATGTATCAAATACATGCTTATATTGAAACGGAAAACAAGTAAAATGGCAATCAAATAAAATCAGACTCATGGTGGCCATTTCACTATGATTAAAAACTTAAGATACTCACCATTTTACAGATCAATCTTCAAGGGCTTCCAAAAATGATAAAAGAGAACGATGATAACCTGACGTCTTTCTCGTATAAACAGGAACAAATTTGTCGACGAAGAATACACTCGCTGGAATAGATCCAAACTGAAGGCTATAGCGATCGATCAAAGGAGATCAATTGAAATCGCGAGAGGCATATGACTCGATATCTTCCTTCGACCAATTGCAAATGGTAAATGATACGTTTTTTTTCTCTGCGGGCGCTAAACTCGTATGAAAACGGGATCGATATGAACAGATATATTATAAAGAAATGCTGACAACTGATGACGATTGGTGGATTGAAATTATGGGATAGCTCTGCAAGGGTTGCACATTGTAGCTCATTATGATGTGTTTTATATTTTTGTTTGAAAAGGCACCCGTTACCTTAGCAACATGTTGTGTAATGAAAAGAAAGTGTGGGATAGCTATTGGCGCAGATGATTGTTGTTTCTTTGTTTGATTTTGCTTTTGCTTGAGAAAACGAACGTTATCTCAGAAACATTATACCTTTGGATCGAAATAGAGGATAACTCCTTGAGATGATAGCTATTAGACCCAGTAATATTTGTTTGTATATTTGTTTTTGCTTTTGTTTCAGAAAACGCATGTTATCTTAGAAACATCAAATTTTGGATTGAATTTTAGGAGTAACTCTGTTAGATAGGTATTCGCGCCGATGAACTTATTTTGAGGATTGGGACGTACATTACTTTGTTTGTGAAAATACTTGTTACGCTAATAACATGCTAAAAGTGGAAAGAAAATTACGAGTCAGCTTCATTGGAATACCTTTCAGCACCACTGATATTTAGAGGGTTGGGGCTGTATCTTGTTTGTTTGGGGGGAAACACACATTACCTTAGAAACATGATCAAAATTCTGGGATAGCATTAAGGGATAGATATTTATAGCATCGACTATTTCTGTTGCTATAGAGACAAACGAGCTGGTTAAATTGAGGATTGGGACGTACTATAATTTTGTTTGTGAAAATACAAGACACGCTTCTAACAAGCCAAAAATGGATAACAAATTCTGAGACAGCTTCTCTGGACTACCTATCACTGTCAATAATTTTAAGAGGGGTGGAGTTGCATTTTTTGATCTGGTAAAACACATATTGATTTAGAATCGTATTGAGTGGATCGAAATTCTGGGATAGTATCAAGGGAAAGATATTAGGGACTTTTAAATTTGCGTGGACTGATACGTGGTACTTCCATTCACGGCAGTGCTTTAAAAGGACGTCGATCGTAGCATAGACCTATTGTCTTCGTGCGAATCTAAAAGTCTCTATTGATAGCGTCAATCATTTGTGTTGTTTAAGTGCGCGTTACCATAGAAATAACCTGGATAAATTGAGACGCATGAAAAACACCAGACCGTTATGCACTGTCAGAAAATTTAATATCGAACTTCGTCACATCAATTTCATGAGTATTTCCGGCATGAAAAAAGGTTTGAATATTTCATGCGTACATGTATAATTGAATCCCAATAATGTATCACGCGTGGAAGCTCTTGCTTTGGTAGAATAATGGATGGCATCGTTTTCTCTCTCTCTCTCTCTCTCAGACACACACACACACACCATTTTTTTTCGTTTTTTTAAATACAATAACTAAAGGGAAAAAACATGTATACTAAACGTAAGGTATATAATACAAATGTGCAAACCACAGTCCTTCTTTTGTCGTTGTTCATAGTTATAACAATAAGAGTAAATAGTAAATAACAATTACTTTCCACTTTCAATGGTTGGACTTGCATTTCGTCTTACGCATACACACACAGTACACTCACAAAATCATACACAAATATCATGTGAACACATTTTCAATTAAATTGCACCTTCAAATTGTCTTTTGGGGGCCGCCATCCTAATCAAGCGTCGCTTATGATGGCGGTCTCCTGCACTTTTCCACAGATAGTTAGGGTAATACTTAAACTTCATAATATATTATAGATATATTAAGTTCATGATCATATGTTTATATGTGAATCACATTTTGATACGAAGTTATTATTGTTTGCACATTTGTATCATACCTTACGTTTACAATTTTCCCCCTTTATTATTGTATTTGGAAAAACAAAGAAAACAAATCGATATAGCGAATTCGCGAACATTTTTAACTTTTATATAAATATTATTATAACATGTATTATAATCTTCTCGTTTTGTAACATAAGCTACTACTGTTAAACAATTATATTCAACCAAGTATATACACAAATTGATAAGCACTTAGATAACGTTTCATATGGAATCAATTCCATATTAAAGGTAATACAAAGTTTTGGGAAATTTTGAAAATTGGGTGGATAGTGATTCTTTACAATTTTGATATATTTGGATGCCCCTGTAGATGCATTATCAGGACTAGAAAATTTAACCCCTAAAGCACTTCCGCTTTTGAGAAAAAATGAATATACCAATTTACCGGTGCTCCCGGTAAATTTTGATAAATTTCAAATAGCGCCTACGGCCGTACAATGGTAGCTGCAACCATGAAAATCTCAGAATATGTAGTTGTGATATATAATTTCCAAACGGGATTAGGTAGTCGGTCGATTTTAGTCAAGAAATACTGTTTTATAGCTTAATTAATAGCTTGAACTTGAGAGGGAGCTATACAGCATAAATAGTTTATTATTTACAATTTCATAACTTTAGACTCGATTTCAACCACGACAACGATCACTGAATATTGTAGTATCGCATATACTTCCAATATGTTCATTTGAACCAAATTCATGACCCCATTGTATTACCTTTAACTCCGGGTAAATGTCGAATTTGAGTGCATGTATTTTCGTTCCTGCATGGTGCTATATACGTTTTCCCTCTTTTTTGTTGGGGGGGGGGGGGGTATTTTTTTTTTAATGAATTCTATCTTTCAACGAATATTTCTAAATACACAGTGATTCATAAATTGTTAAAATTCACTATTTTATTGTTACAATTTCTTTAAAGTCACATGGATTTGAAAAAGAAGACCTTCGGGTTATATTTATTTAGTTCATTTTTTTATTTTCCCGTCATCCATGCGACTCTTTTCCAAATATTCTCCCTCTCTCTCGCAAGCCTACTGTATAAATATACTCTTGTTTTGTATTCAATGATTTTCTTTGTTTTTGCCGAATAAATAATAATAATGATAATAATAATTATAAATTCAATTACAATTGATTGGTAATATGGACATGGCCAGCGATGGTGTATGAAAACAAGCTTGGACAATTATATGATACCAACTGTCCTTTGCTTTTGCGCAACAGTTATTAAACACCTGTTTAATGAAAAACCGCTATTAAGATGTCAACCAGGGGATTAGTTGGTATAAAACAATGGCGGCCAGCGTAATTGCAGCTAGAACAACAAATATAATAGAACTAGGATACAAAAAGTACATTTTGAGAAGGAAGATACATCAATATTCTTCCGTTTCCCTCCATTACAATGTTTCTCATAACAAAATCGGTATTTGCTATGTTTCTCTGCTTCTCTATCTCTCTCTCTCTTTCTCTTTCTGTCTCTCTTTCTGTCTCTCTATCACTTTTCATAATAAATGAATCAACAAAATAATGTAAGGTTGATGATGTGAAGTACATTGAAAGTAAGGCAACTTCATCATCCCTGACAGAGCGTTTTTGAAGTAGGTTACAAATAGAGAAAAGAGAAAAGACGACCCCAACATTTATACTACATGTCTGAACATATTTTATTGGGCGATGTGCATGGAAAACACTTTTCCAAGAACAGTGAACTGAAAAGCGTCCTTGGACAAGATTGGACGGAAGGATTCACAAATGACCATGCATGTTGCTACATTGTGCAAGGAACAGTTGCCATGAGCTCACATAACGTAATATCAAGCTAAATATTGCTCTCTCTACAAAATTAAAATAGATTATGAATCTTGAAGGGTCTTTTTACAAGCTTTACAAGCTTGCTCAAAGGAATGTTCGGAAGTACCAATTATATCACCAAAAGCAAAGATTCAAATCATACAATAGGGCTCAATTTTTTCGTAGAAAGAAAACCTTAAAGAAGACTGCAAAGCTGCGTTAAGTTTCCTCATATTTCAAGCTCTCTGGGTCCTCAATCACTTTTCATAATGTTCATACATGATAATTCGCTTTATGTTTAAGAATAACTTTGCATTTCTGATAATGCGTATTATGTTCTGCGAGTAACCTGTCAAGCACATATACAATCAGAAATGCTAAAGCCCACCTCGATCAATCAAATACAGTGACACCAACTCCTTCAGAAGCGACTGGTTTTCAAATGGGATTTGTGCAACTATTACGAATTTTAGTTCAGATTTTATATTTCAAACATATCATACACAAACGGAAATGAAATTAGAGTAAAATTATTTGGGGTTGGTACATGGATCGGTAAGAATATGCAAGGTGTGAACGTTATATTTACAATTCTGAATGAGAAAGATCCTGTAGCTATTTATAAACATAGGTTCGTTCGTTCGTGTCTCCTTAGATCAAGATTAATGTATCTTGATCTTCGGAGTAGTTGCTACAACCGGCCGTGTCAGACACGTTACCCCGGGGTGCGAGATAGGACTCTTGTAGCGTGCCCCCATTTAAAACAATTATACAATAACAGTTAACATTACATTTAATTAATAGTATGAAACAATTAAAATTACTCTCATGTTACGGGAAAAAATATGATATATATATATTATGAATCAATTGATTTGGTCGATCCAGTTCGATGGCACAAACACGGCACTACTGGACAGAGATCCTAATAATTACAGAGCTTGGTCTTGTTGCTCTGTTCGCCAGCAGTTTGAGGATATGAAATCCCGCGGCACATTACTCACAAGAGTTCTAACAAGCCAAGCTTATACAGAGCCTATAATAAGTAATGTTGTGCATGTACCACCCACCCGATCGATAAAAAACTGAGAACTCATAACTGAATTATAAAAAATTTAAAAAAAGGAAAAATGAAAAATGAAGAAAGAAAAAAAAAAGAAGAAAGAAGAAAACAATTTTTTTTTTAAAGAGATTGGTGGACATATCTTTCAAAGTGGCATACTTCCTTTGAGGAGACTACAAATTCGTGTGTTCTTGGAATAGACTCTGCCTATGCTTACTCCTGCATATAGTTTGAGTCCCAAACAAGTTTACACCTAGAAAATTGTTATTTATTCTAAAAATATTTTATCAGGAGTAAATTATTTATTTGCCAAAGAGCGTACGAATACCAAAGGTAAATATATTTTTTTACAGAAGTTTGGGTGCCACACAATGTGCCATATTGTAATTTAATTTGTTTGCAAGATGTTTTATTTCTATAAAATACTTTGCTTTTTTTTTTAATTAAAAAAATGTGTATTATTGATTTCTCTTTTTGTGTCAATCGGGTTTGCGGAAAGGATGTTGTAATACACAGTTTGATAATCTCTAGTTTAAAATTAAATGATTATTGATTTATACAATTATACAATTTCCACACAACTGCGCCAAGAGTGTCATTTTTGACAGACATGGCGCATTATAAATGTTCACCTTATTATCATTATTATTATTATCTGTTCGTGTCAATCGGGTGTGCGGAATAGTGTGTAAGGCTGTGCGTAATTGTGTGTGGGGTTCGTGAATGTGTGGGCGTTGTGTGTGCGTGACAATGCCCGCGTCACACTGTTCCGAAGTTGATACCAGATGGACACACGATAAAGGAAATGTTAAAATTTGGCTCTGATCGTAAAGACATCGGGCCATTCGTGAGGGCATCTTAACCAATCACATGACCACCAGTGGAGATTTTCAGGCTCCGGCAGCAACTCCGTGAGCGGTGGCAAAAATCGTTGGCATGCCAAAAAATTGCCCGAAGACCTTGCAAAGGTTCATTTTCGGGTTGAATTCGTATGTCCATGCTGCCCTGCGTAAGGCCATCCATCGTGAGGGCATGTTGTCAAATCATGTCATCTTCGTCTTTACTTCGTGTGATCATCGGTGCCATCGGGCATTTTCGCCTCACGAAGACAGTACGAAGGAAACAAGAAGCTGCCCGATTGTCTAAAAAAGGCAACACGACTACGTGAAACCCTCGCAATGCCGTCGTGTAGCCATCGTATTGCAGTACGTTGACATCAAGATGGATATACGGTATCGGCAAAGACAGCCGAATTTGAGTAGATCAAGCGTTTTCCATGTGTCGTGGTAACATGGACTTACAAAGGCTAGCCTCAGAGCCAGAGGCGGCCCTCGGGAGGGGGGGGGCACAGTTCCCCTCACTTGTTAAAGTATCCCAAAGTGTCCCTTTTTACATAGAAAAAAGTACCCAGTTTACTTTGATAAGTGCCCCATTTATTTTGACACATGCCCCTTTTCCTTCGACAAGCTCCCATTTCCTTTTGCAAGAAGTGTCCATTTTCCATTCTCATCAATCTTGAAATTATCTTGAATAAGTGCCCTTTTTTAATCTCTAGTAAGTGCCTCTTTTCAGGTACGAGAAGTGCCCCTTTTTACTTTTAATAAGTGCCCCCTTCACCTCTGATAATTGCCCTATTCAAAACTGAGAGGTGCTCCTTTTACTTTGACAAGTTCCCTTTTTTCCTTTGTAAGAAGTGCCCCTTCTCCTTTTAATAACTACCCCTTTTTTAAACTCGGATGACCACACCTTTCATTTTAACATGTGCCCCTCTTATTTTCTAATAAGTGCCCCTTTTCCTTATGATAAGTTCCCCCATTAAAAAGAGAGAGCTCCTTCCCCTTCTCATAACTACCCCTTTCCCTTTCTAATAAGTGCCCCTTTTCCTTATGATAAGTGCCCCCATTAAAAAGAAAGAGCTCCTTCCCCTTCTCAGAACTGCTCCTTTTAAAAATCTGAACGATGCCCCCTTTTTATTAAACAAATGCACATTTTCTTTTATTATAAGTGCCCCTTTTACATTTTCATGAGTGCCCCTTTTCATATCCGGGCAGTGCCCCTTTTCAACTCTGATTATTCCCCTTTTAATAATGATACGTGCCCCTTTTCCTTTCTAATAAGGGACCTATCCCCTTTTCACCTCTTATAAATGCCCCTATCAAAATCTGATGGGTGCCCCTTTTCCGTCAACGAATGCCTATTTCCCATTTTCGTAAACGCCTCTTTTTCATCACTGGTGAGTGCCTCTTTTCAGGTGAAAAAATGCCTCATTTTCAGCTCTTATAAGTATCCTTTGTACTTTGACACGTGCTCCTTTTCTTTTTTAATAAGTGTCTTATCCCTTTCGATAATTGTCCCCTTTTCATGTAATCATTAAACGTGTCTGTTATTTAAAGCGACTAAGAGCAATTTCCCCCAAAGTTCTTATGTTACTAATATCAAAGGTCTTTTCAGTCTTCCGTTATGGAATGTGCTTATAACCCCATCACGATTGGCTTTTTTCCTCTTTATAAGATGTAATTTTTTGCACTGCGACCTCACAGATCTTTAAATTTTTCTCGCTCGCTTCGCTCGCTCGTAAATGTATATTCAGACATCACACCCAACTGTAAAGTATGATGCTTAAGCGATATCTTGTATGATGTATAAAGAGAAACAAATATTGAAATCATCCCTGATAATGTAATCACAGTGTAGGGGTATATACTAATGTCTAAAAATTTGTATATTTTCGCTTTGAGATTTCCCACTGTAGGTGCCCTTTTTTTCTCCAGAAAGTGCCCTTTTTCGTTGGTGCCCCCCCCCCACTTTGGAAGTCGCTCGGCCGCCCCTGATGCAACTATATAGACATAGTGATTCGTAGACTACTCTTTCCACGCCTTAGTCATTAGACTAAACGATAATTATGAATTTAAGAGAGAACGGTGATTAGATCACATGGTTACTGGACAAAACGGGTGTGAACAAAATCATTTGAAGTTAGATCAGATTAAAGTAGACAAACTGATTATCGATATCCCATTAGGCGAAATTAGACGATCGAAATTTTAGACGAATTTGCATTGGGCCAAATGATATTAGCCCGTCATCGGTCTAGAAATAACCTATTGTTCTGCCAATCAAAAAGGAGGTACATGTTTATGTGTACACTTTTACAGCTAACCTCTCGAGCAGGGGCTTTCGTTGCTATTTTGCCGTGCCACTTGTTAGTAAACCAATCTGTTAATTTATTACAAATCTTACAAACTCATAACTGCCTTCATTATATGAATAAATCACCCGTCACATGCATGCAATTCAAAATATTAATAATTTTATCTAACATGTCCAAGGTGCACTGATGCAGATGTAAGTCATTATAGTTTGGTGTTAGAAGTTGTTCGAATGGGATAAACATTGCACATAGTAAACCAAATTTTATTATTAGCATTATTATGAATATCTAAACTACAGGGTGTATGCTGTTGATTTTGCCGTAATGTCATTTAATCGGAATTAAAGTGGAGAGAAATATTAACAAGTATTAAGAGGAGAACAGGAGACGTTTAGTAGTTCATAGTAGAAAGTGCTACATGATGTTGACACCTTTTCTCGATGCTGGGTTGTATATGACGCGAAGAAGTTTTTTAATTTCAATTATATATCCTCACATTCTCTCGATCTACATGTATATATATCTTCCTTTTTTTAATCCTATGACTCCTTCATATTCTTCTTTCACGACACATTTCTATTACTTTAAATTAAATATCTTCTTTCATTCACACACTCTTTATCTCCTCCTTTCAAAATCTCTCACTGAATTATACATCTCTTTCATTGAAACTTCTCTCAATATCTCTTCTCGACACGTTCTTATACGCTATGTATCTCTCTTCTTCTTACACGAACACAATTGACAGTAAATTCATTGAAACTTAATTATTACACAGGGCCTTCAGAAATGTAACGCCCCTACCAGATTACAGGGGAGCTAAAATGATGAAATGAAGAGAAGAAAACATTTGCTTGTGGTGAAATTGGTGTCAGCGTGCAGAATGACTTTTATACTAGAATAACCATAATAAAAAGTAATCAATATACAAATAATGATCATGAACACATGTTAATGCTTTAGTTTTATATAACGGTAAAGATATTTCATATCAATCTGCATGAGCCAGATCTTCTCAAAAAAAGAAGAAACTTATTTTAATTTCAAAGTATATATTAAACAGCTTTAAAAAAATGTATATAATACAATGAAATAAATGTTTAATTAGTTCCAACTAACATTTCCTGGCTTCAACAATAACACGTAACTCACATAATAACTAAGTTTATCAAAGGTAATATAATTAGTTTAATTGCAGATACAACATTTTCAATTAATAGTTAATAATATATCCTGCTATGAATATAATCCTTACATTCATCAAGCAGTTCCAAATTGCTCGTGCATCCGCAAAACATAATAAGTCAAGATAAAACAACATGCTATATAAACGGTTTCATGTTCTCTCAGCAATCCACATTGACAATTAAATACATGTAATGATTGATCGAATCATCTGAAAATAGACGTAAGATTTATTGAGCGAAAATAAATAACTGTGCAATGTAATAACAGGAAGCATATAGTGAAAGCAACACTCCCTTGCTCTAGGTTCCCTTAAACTCCCAAACGAACTCCCTAGCTGGAGTAAAATCCGCTAAAGAAAAATATGATTTCCTCAATGTAAGAAAGTGCTCTCTGTGCTCCTGTTTCACTGCATAAGCTAAGTAAAAGAGAAACTTCTTCCTACCAATTTTTTGAATAAAAACATATTGCTGAAACTTCGCATACCGCTGGGTTGGCTGTTTTACTAATCAAATCACTCAAGTCCCTTTCTCCAAATAACTAATATTACTTAGCCATTTGCTCTAGCGTAGCATCACGGATACAAAATACAATATAATAAAATGTAATCAAGCTCATGAAATGTGTGTCGCAATCATTAATTATGCCGATTAGAATTCACTAACTGCAATAATTCTATAACGTAGCAAAATACATCTTCTGAATGGGTCTGCGCCTAATAAGACTATTATCACTGACAATGGAGAGAGACTACTTGCTTGACTACAATACTATTTATTTGTAGGTTATCGGTCAGAGGCGCCACACAGTGACTCTCTTAGAACAAAGGTCCTGTTCACATTTATATACAAATTGGGTGCCGTGTTTAAACTTCGCTTCAGTAAGTCTTTGCAACTGGCTACAGGCCTGTTCTCACTCTAGTTGTGAAATTGGTATCCACTCACACTGCTATTTCACGGGGTGTTCATTCGTAGCATAAACATAATCATATTTTTTTACCGATTCTATAACTTCTGAAGTGTAAAAGTAAAACATTGAAATGGTACACAGTTATATACTTACAAATCTCATCAATTCATTATAATGTTTAATAACAATATACCGGCGATATATGT
The DNA here is from genome assembly GCA_035222895.1 of Strongylocentrotus droebachiensis. Lineage (NCBI taxonomy): Eukaryota > Metazoa > Echinodermata > Echinoidea > Camarodonta > Strongylocentrotidae > Strongylocentrotus > Strongylocentrotus droebachiensis. The sequence continues at coordinate 381,049 of JAVYIG010000640.1, forward strand.
GTATGAACACTAAAGTAAATCGGCATTAACACACTCCTCAAATTCTTTGGATGCACATTCACCAAAGCCTATGTACAAGCTCATTAGGAGATTTACTACACTACGCGGCCGATCATCTAATAACACAGAGTCAATGAGAATATGGGACTTTGAAGAAAAAAAATCCCACCATCCATTCATATAACACGTACAAGTAGAAACCATAATGGCAGATAGACTTAGCAATCTTCACCATCGGAATTATGACTATGATCAGGCGCATACGCAGGATTTTTTCAAGGGGGGGGGGGGGGGGTTTAACATTTATAAATCGGGCCGAAAATTTCGTAACGACTCAGCCCACCGCTGAATAAGCAGGGGGGGGGGGGGTAAGAGGACACCTTTTTTTTTTTTTTTTTACCTCGAAATTTGAAAATTTGACATTTTGCTCCGTTGGGGGGGGGGGGGGGTAGGGTCACCTGTTTTTGGTCAGTCATGGGGATAATTTGTTTTTTTTTAATAATTAAAAAAAAAAAAAAGGGGGGGGGGTTATCCCCCCCAAACCCCCCCCCCCCCCCCCCCCCCCCCCCCTGCGTACGCGCCTGACTATGATCCTCTCTTCTGATCAAAAATGAAATCATAGTACAATAATATTATTGTAGAGTAAAGTCTCAGCTACAACGTAATAACATTTTGGAGACATCATCAGAGCTAGGGTAAAACTATGAATCGTTACGTTTTGTCTTCGTAAAAGCGTCGTTATCAGGGGCGGATCCAAGAATTTCTTCCCGGGGGGGGGGGGGGCACACGGGGGTTAAGAGGACATATATATATATTATTTTTGGTCCCCCCCAAAAAACGACTCAGCCAGCCGCTGAATAAGCAGGGTGGGGGGGGGGGGGGTAAGAGCAAATTGTTGTTTTGGTCCCCACAAAATCGCAACGACTCAGCCAGCCGCTGAATAAGCGGGGGGGGGGGGGGTGAGCACTTTTTTTTTTGGCCGGGGAGGCACGTCCCTGTTTTTTAGTACATTTTAGGCGAATTTGGGGCTGATTTCAACGTTTTTTGGGGGGCCGGGGGGCACGTGCCCCCTGTGCCCCCCTGGATCCGCCACTGGTTATTATAGGGCGCCACTAGTTGCTTTGATGTGTTCTGTATATCTGAATAATATTATAGGGCGCCACCAGTTGCTTTGATGTTTACTGTATATCTGAAGAATGACATATTTAGACCTTTTCAACGTCGTGTAGTTGATTCAGTTATGTTTGTATTGAAGGCAGTTAACTTGGCAATTTTATAAAATGTTTGTCTTCCAGTGATATCTTTATTAAAAGAAGTCAAGGCCTATTGTTGATTATTTTGGAGAAACCAGCACATTTTCTTCTGTGCTTTGATTTATTTAGTTTTTAAGATTACTAAACCATTGACATGATGTAGTCTTCGAGTATATGTTGTAACCGACAAATGAAATAAACGTGAAAATGTGAGCATGATTATCATCTAAACACGTATCCACAGATTTGCCCACTCTAAGAAACAAAATTGAAAGTAAACACACAACAACAACCACAACCACAACAACAACGGCAACAAAGGCAAAATCAATGTTTACCAGCAAGGGTTTGAGATGCGACTGGATCCGATTGTACAGGTATCGCTGTCGTGAGTACGCTCATTCTGTTGAAAACAATGATAACAAAAAGTTACTACCAACAACGAGGAACAGAAATATGAATAATAAGGGGATATAAAATTGAACAGTATAATGTATACGTTTAAATGAATTAGTCATGATGGAAAACCAATAAAGTCTAATAGACAGAGGGAGCAAAACCCAAAATTGGCTGCCAGCATTGCTCTCGAAAGCCCATTCACGTAGGAAAAGGTTACCGAAGAAAATGGTCCAATTTTGTTTACATATTTGAACAAAAGGATTGCCGCTCACGGAAAATGCAAATGAATAATTAGCTAGATGTTACGTGAGATATACGTTACGCAAACCTTAAAATTGGCACGGTCAATGTAAACAAAGCTGACAGGTAATTCTATCAAAGCAAAGAACTACACATTATTGGCGAAACGAAGAGGTAGAAGCATCCGACCAAAGCGAATTTCATAGCAATAGGCGCATGAACCCTTTCAGGAAACAGTTTAAGTGCAGTGGCATTTTTACTCTTTTGGTTTGAATGCTTTACAAGAACCACAGCATAGAATCTTTCGTTTCTTGTCTCCTGTCAATGTAAAGTCATCTGATATGAATGCATGTATCTTGATATTAATTAATTTTGAGCAGCGATTTGCTCACATTATAAACACTTCTACCCTACCTTGGCATCTCGGGTCAAGGGAACCTACAGCACAATACTCCCATCTTATCTCAGGATTGGTGGTGTAACACCAAGCAGTGTCACCATGATAGGGGTTTCTGCAATAGTTCTCGTCTAGTCCCGCGTAAGGATAGTTAGCTGGAATCCCAGGGTGTTGATGTGGATCCTGCGAGGTCCATGCTTGACAAGTATGACCGTCGATTGTCTGAGATAAGTTTCCTCTGTAGTTCACTCCTCTAGGATCTTCCAGGCATACAGGTGTGGCTAGAGAAAGACACAGAGTAATATTTCAAAAAAGTTTGCTAAAGTAATATATGTTTGATTCTGAATAATAATTTGCTCCACTTTTCCCCCAAAAACCAAATATCTGCTCCTATGTAACGATTGATTCACAGACCAAATTAGAATTTCTTGTGTCAGTCACTTACGAATATGACGACGCCTGAAGTGTAGGCCATATTTGTAATAATCATACGTACGTGTCAGGATCACTGTCTATGCAGTGCCCACTTGAAAAACATTCAATATAACTAACCTCTAATAGACAAACAGCAAAGGTGACTATCCGCTAAACAAACACCTAAGATGACTACCCTCTAGACAAACACCCAAGATGACTGCCTTCTAGACAAACACCCAAGATGACTCCAATATAGACATACACCTACGACTTCTACCCTCTAGGCCACACCCCACAAATTGATGTTAACAATTATATGGAACTTAAATATAAATAAATTAGGGGAGATAACATCGCACATCGGCCTTCGTACACACCAATGTGATTTACACATTCATGTACAATGCAAGATGATGATGATGATAGTGATCGGTTATACAATGATCCAGCAGCTGCTTGATCGGCGATAATAGACCAGTTCGTAGTTAGCACATGGTTCAGATGACCCCAAATATCCACATATCTTTTAAACATAGATAAATCCCACTTTGTGCCTTTGGAATAATCACAGCACAGTCATGGAGGTGATTCTTTGTTTGCCCTCTTGAAAGGATTACTTCCATCTGTGTTCAATAGAATGTATCATAGGAACATGCATGAATAATATTACAAAACTTTCGTGAGCATGTATCCTGTATTAGTCTAAGCAGGGTATGTGAGTTAGTGGATTTTACAATTTTGTACAAGTGATCTTTGTGTGCGCATGAGCAGATTGTATCTACGAACTGGGCATTATGCCTTCAAAATTATCGATTTTAAGGTTTAGGTTTTTTAGGCTTTAGGTTAGGTGTAGGTTTGGGATTAAGGTTAGCTTAAGTGTTTGGTCCAGGGTTAAAAGGTCTGCACGACTCAACGAGGCAAAATCTAAATCTAAGTCAAAACTATGTAGAGTCAAGACGGAGGGATAATCGAACTGCTAAAAGAACAAAATGCCAGACTGTAAACATTTGACCAATTAACATCAACAATTAGGGTTAAAATATTTAAATGTTCAAAAAAGTCTGAAACGTGTAGTTAATTGGTCAAATAAGCATTTTGACCAATTTAAAAAGGGAGAGAGAGATAGAGTAGGAGAAGGGTAGTAGCTACAATTATTATAATAGACATCAGATGCATGAAGTCATTTCATTGTTTTTCTTACTTACTGGTGGTGGAATTTTCTTGCGATGGCGTTGTGTCTAACATCGTGGTCGTAGGGCCCATCCCGGGCTTGGTCGTCGCGTCCGTAGTCGATGATTCTGTTGACTCTGAAACGTTATAACAAACATAACTGAGCTAATTGATCATGATATAGTTGATGGTTCAGGATTATAAAAATTGAAAACATACATTTTAACAGTTTATTTCTTTTATAAGGTATAATTTGTGTCAGCATATTTTTAGATTTAGTGGTGTTTTTTCAAAGCCCAAGGGACTTTTTTGTCACATAATGTATCTAAGTGTATTCCTGTGGCGTGTTTGTTGTCCGTAAACTCGTTTTTTTTTTTTAATCCGGATACTACCACTCCCCTCCCGAAAAAGAAGTTTCCTCAATGGCCCTCTATTAATTAGGAAAGGTAAAGAAAAGGAGAGTCAGGTAGAGATTTATAGATAAAGGGAGGGAGAAAGGGGAGAGGGGGTGGAGGGGTATGGCAGGGGAAAGGTGTGAGAGACGGAGGGAGAGACAATGAGAGAGAGAGAGAGAGAGAGAGGGTGGAAGTGGTAGTGGCACATTATAATAATGATCGAAGGCATGACGTCATTTCATTGTTTTTCTTACTGGTGGTGGAGGTTGCTTGCGATGGCGTTGTGTCTGACATTGTGGTCGTAGGGCCCATCCCGAGCTTGGTCGTCGCGTCCGCAGTCGATGACTCTGTTGACTCTGAAACGTTATAACATAAATGAACTAAATGATCATAATATACATGTAGTTGATGGTTCAGGGTTATAACAAATGAAACCACACGTACAAACCAATGTGATTAGAAATGACACCTGAACAAGATTAGAAGGCACAAACGCGGAACATTTAGCTCCATGAAAATATATACATTTTTACAGCTCATTTCTGTTGTAAGGTAACAAAATTGTGTCAGCAAATTTGTAGAATTAGGTGTGTTTTGTCAAAGTCGAAGGCACTTTCTAGCCAAATAGCTGTGGCATATTTGCTGTCGATGACAAAAGAATAAGATGGGGACTTCCCCCTGATAACAAAAAATGTTTTAGCAACGCCCGCAATGATAGGAAAGGACAAAAAAAGTCAGATAAAAAACTGAGACAGAGGTAGAGAGATAGAGAGAGAGAGAAAGAGAGAGAGAGAGAGATGGAAGAGAGGGAGAGTGAAAGAAGGGGGAGGGGAATTAGCTAGACACAAGAGGTCATTTCATTGTTTCTCTTACTTACTGGAGGTGGTGGTTTCTTCATATGCCGTTGTGTCTAACATCGTTGTCGTAGGCCTCGTCATTGGCTTGGTGGTCGCGTCCGTAGTCGATGATTCAATTGACTCTGAAATGGTTTTAACAAACACAAAACTGAGTTAAATGATCATTATATAATTAATGGTTCAGGGTTATAAACATTAAAAACATACATTTTAACAGTTTAATTCTTTTATAAGGTATAATTTGTGTTATGTCAGCATAATAGTGGTGTTTGTCAAAGCCCAAGGGACTTTTTGTCACATAATGTATCTAACTATGTTCCTGTGGCGTGTCTGTTCTACTTAAACTCGCGTTCTTAAAAGAAAGGCGGATACCCCCCCCCCCCCCCCACCCTCCCTTAAAAGAAGTTTCATCAATGGCCCTGTAAGGAAGGGATAAAGAAAAAGAGAGTCAGGTAGAGACTTAAAGAGAGAGGAAGGGAGGAAGGGGAAGAGGGGTGGAGGGGTTTGGCAGGGGAAAGGTGTGTGAGAGAGAGGGAGAGACAAAGAGAGAGAGAGAGAGAGAGAGAGAGAGAGAATAGAGAGAGAGGGGGGAGTGGTAGTGGTACATTATAATAATAATCGAAGGCATGACGTTATTTCATTGTTTCTCTTACTTACTGGTGGTGGCAGTTGCTTGAATAAGTATTATACTAAGTTGTGGCAGACCAAAAAAAAATGTTTTAGCGACGCCCGTATCAGGAAAGGACAAAACACAAGTCAGATCAAGTCTGAGACAGAGAGAGAGATATAGGATAGTGGCTATACACAATTTCGTGATAAAGATTTTGATAATGATCAAATGCATGTTTTTAGTGGTATATGTCTAGGTGGACGAGATTTTTAAATAAATATATATACCTGATGTAGCTCGTTTATTGTCGTTAAACTTGTATGCCAAAAAAAAAATACGGGCACTGCCCTCTTAAAAAGTGTTTTAGCGACGACCATGAAAGACTAAGAAACGTAGAGTCAGATAAAGACAAAGAGAGAGAGAGTTTTTATTGCTTAGACATACTCGATGTAGTGATGTTTTGGGAATTCGTTGCGTCTGAGCTTTCCGACATCGTGGTCGTATCGCTAGCCGTGGGCTTGGTCGTTGCTTCAGTCGTTGACACGGTGACCTCTGGAAAAACACATAATTTAGATAAATTATGATGCATAACATTATTTCCTCTGAAATTATTTTTCCACCGACTGTCTCCAGGCGCCCTTGGTCAGGATACGGGGACAGGATCAACGAGGGGGGGGGGGGGGGAAAATAAATATCCGAAAATGCTTTTCCTATGGGAATCCCAATTCTATCAAAAAGTTTCGAAAGAGGACCATGAGGTATTTTCTTCTTAGTCATCATCATATTTGTCACCTTATTCTTATTCTTCTTATTCTGCAGTTGCAGTACCGGCCACCGTCATGTATTGTCGTAATGGTAAAGTGCAGTGCATAATTCATGTACAATGTCTGATAAAAGATACAACAAACTGTGTGCAAGTAAAAAAATATATATATATATTATTAGCGACCCCTCCCCCCGATACGCCCATGATATTACACCTACGTTCATCGCAGTGTCTCCCTTGAAACCCACGTAAGCAGTGACAGTTGTAGCCTACCATAGTCTCCTCACACCAGCCGTTTTTACAGAGATTTTTGACACAATCTGCGAAAAAAAATACTTAATGGGATAAAACTCAATACTTACAAACAAATTATAAATTCATTTTGTACTGATTGCTGTGTAAAGGGTATATTTTCGGACTTTTGACAAAATAATATGTAAAAGATAAGCAAGACTAATGCTAATGCATTTACCTGTCATTGGTGTCCGTTCCCCTTCTGGACACACCCCCCCCCCCCCCCCCCCCTCCTACCGTATAGAGTCAAAGCTCCGGCGGGGATCAAGGGCAGAGCCTCCGGAAGCTCATGGGTTTTCGGCATTTAATTACGGTCAGATATGAGCATAATTTGACACCTTATATGTGAAACTGGCAGGTCACTGGCTGCAAAGACCCATGAAGCTCAGGGATTTTAGGCATTAAATTACGGTCACATGAGTATCCAGAGATCCGCCTTAGGACCCATGGTGGGATCGAGGGGGCCAGAACCCCCGCAAGCTCAGGGGCTTTAGGTAATGTCAGACGAACATATTTTGATACCTCATTTTGTGATATTGGCAGGTCACTATTCTTTATTTCTTTCTATTTCTCTAACACACTTTCCCCCCCAAAGGGGGGGGGGGGGGAGGGGGGAAGGGGGGGGGGTTTGCTCGAGCCCCGCGAGCCGCGCTGTTCCGTGGGCCCTGACATGTAAAGGCTTTTGAATAAGCATATTTTTAGCCTGCACTGTACAATTTGGGAATTTGTTATTGTCCAACAAATGCAAAAGAAACTATACAATTTACAAAAGAGTGAGGAAAAATTACGGAAAATCATGCCATTTCAGCAACATTTGTAAAATACTGGTATCTAATTACCACGTTTGAATTGTATTTGGGGATTGCCCCCCCCCCCCCCCCCATCAGTACGCTATAGTGGGTATCACGGGGATACCAACAGAATACAGATTTTCTACAAAATTAACTTGTAAATTTTGAAAGGTTCTTCACATTATATTCCCAAAAATTGATTCAAGCCGCCAATATTCATACACCTGTATAATACTCTCCCCAGCCCAGCCTAAGTTTTTCACCGGACGTTCTAATTAATTTAGGGGGAGGTCGCAAATTGCGTTGGTGTGGTGGAGATCAAAATTAAACAGGACAGATTCTAAACTAGTGAATTCGCTACATAAGCACCTAAAAGAGTGCTATGGCCCTCTTAGTGTTAAAAAAAGGACTTACGGTTTTAGAGTATAGTATGATTATTAGTAGTAGTACAGTAGTAAAAGAAAAAGTAATAGTAGTCTTAGTAGTAGTAGTGGTTTTTAGAGTAGTATTTTAAGCAGTATAATAATTAATAGAATTGTATTTGGTAAACTGAGTAGAAAACCTCTAGCAGTAGTAGTAGTAGTATTTGTTGTTATTATTCTTGTTGTTGTTGTTGTTGTAGTACTTGTTGTTATTGGCTGTAGTAGTATTAGTAGTAGTAGTAGTAGTTGTTGTTTTGGTTGTTGTATAACTTTAAGTAGTAAAAGTAGTAGTACTACTTAGTCGAGCGTACTTGCACTGATTAGACAAGCTTTTTCCATTCAGTTCTATTCTCCATGATCTTTGGGAGCTCCTGTCTTGGTAGACAGGTGTCTTTTTCTAACTGGTCAATGTAAGTCATTGATGGGCGCCCTCTGGTGCGTTTGCCCCTTGAGGGCTCCCAGAATTGCATTTGTGAAATGATTTCACCCTTGCTCCTCCAGGCGACGGTTTCTCAGTCTGGCTGAGATCGGTGTAATCCCGCCCCCCCCCCCCCCCCACTCAGTGTTATTTAGGGTACGCATATGCTCGTTCCCTCTTTTTAAAAGCACCCCCTATCTGAGGACTGCCAACATTTCCGAACACCCCTTTCGCGGGCTTTTCGCAGGCTTTTCCTGCCTTGGAGACCCCCCTAAATCAGGAAAAATGTACCCCCCTAAATTCGGAATAATTTCTCAGGAGTCCAAAGAGATGAGAGAGAAAAAGAAAAAACACCAAACACCCCCTTTTTAAAGAAATCTCCGGGTGAAAAGTCAAATACACCCCTTTTTTTTACAATTCTCGGGCCGGACTTTGTCGCACGAAAAGTACCCCTTTACCGGACATTTTGGCAACACGCATGCGGTCATTCCGACCCTGAGTGGGGGGGGGGGGGGGCGGGGTGTAATGTCCCTACACAGTTCAATATTGGTCATATGGTCACTCCAGTTGACATTTAGTGCTGTTCTCAAGAGTCTTGTATAGCAACCATCCAGTTGTTTTGCCAGGCTACTCGTCAATATCTAGGCTTCTGATCCATAGAGCAGTACAGTTTCCACTGAAGCCCTAAAGAAACGGACTTTCAGTTTTCTACCGAGGTTTGATTTTCATATGGCTGTCAGCTTGTTCAAAGCCGTCCAGGCTTTCGCCTTTCGGATATTCAGGACTTGTTTTGACTGAAAGTCTTGGACCTGCTTCAGCTTTGTCCTGCCAAAGTAGTAGTAGTATTGGCTAAAGTTGTAGTAGTAGTAGTAGTATAGTAATAACAGTAGAAGTAGTACACCTATATCAGTAGTACCGTAGTTGTATAAGATGTAGTAGCATTAGTAGCAGTATTAGTAGTTGAATTAGTAGTAGTATTAGTGATAGTAGAAGTAGCAGTATTAGTATAAGTATTATAAGTTGTAGTAGTAGTTGTATTTGAAGTAGTTGTAGTAGTAAAAGTAGTTATAATTATAGTGGGAGTGGATATTTATAATATCATTTCAAAATGTATGATCTGTAGTTTTATTGATTGATTAGTGAAAAAAAAATGAATTTGACATTTGAGAACAAAAATAAATATCAAGAAAGCATGATACTTACCCGGGATTCTGCATATTATATGTTGGCCAGGAACTTTTCCAGCGAAGACAGCAGGAGGAGAGAAGAGTTTTGGGACAGTCTGCAACATGGTGCCATCGGGCAGTCGCACCATCTCACACTTATAGGACCTCGGCGAGGTGCTTTGCTGGCTGAACTCGCCTGGACAAGATGTTTTCGTCAACTTGGACGAATCCGACAAAACAGGCAAGGCTGTGTGGAATAATACAAAAAGAAAAACAATAGTGAGCTCTTCCTCCTACTGCTCTCCCTCCTCTTCCTGCTCCCCTCCCCTAATTCCCAATCCTCCCCTTCCTCCCTCGCCTCACCTCCTCCTCCCGCTGTTCCTCCTCTTCTACCTCCCCTCCCTCTTCCTCATCATCCCCTTCCTTTCACCGCCTCCCCTCCTCCACCCTATCTTCTTTCCCTTCTACCTCCTCCCCTCCCCTTTATCATCATTCCCTTTCTCCCTATTCCTCCTCCTCGTAATCCTCCTCCTCCATTTCCTCTCCCTCCTCCTTCTTCTTCTCCTTCCCCTCATTCTCCTCCTCCTCAACTTCCTTCCCCCTCCTCCTCCCCCTCCCCTTCCTCATCCTTCTCCCCATTTCCATTCTCTTCCTCCCATTCTTCCTTCTCTTTGTACTCCTCATCCCCTCCTCCCCGTCCACATACTCCTCTTTATCGTCCCCTCTCTTCTTCTTTGTTCTTTTCCTCCTCGCCTACTTCTCCTCCCCTTAGGAAATGAAATTTTCCCTTAAAAATACTTTGGAATATTCATTAGGGAGACTTTCCAAACTGTGGCCTATTTATTTGAGATTCCACTTACGTTTTACACCTCGCTCCTATTTTGCTTCATTATGGTTATATTGAAAGCCAACTTTTTGTCAGCAGCGTTCGTAATATCATGAGAATATGACGCATATATGAAGTCAAAATCATTCTTACCCAATGACAAACAGGTTGCGGTACCAAACAGCAACTTCCACAATATACCGATCTTTTGGTCTTTAGCCTGTATTTAGAAAACATATTAAGATTGCAGAAACAAATAGGACAAGAACAAGAGTTAGAACAAGAACAAAATGATAACAAGAGAAAAACTCAGAAGTGCTATGTTCCCACTATCACTATTAGCGCCACGATTGAAATCGTGGTCTTAATCGTGGAGTAATTGTCTCGATCCTATCAGATATTATCAGATCTTGAGGTCAGTCGTAGCAATCGTGTTGATCGTAGGAAACTTTTGGATGGTAAAAAAAAATCTCCACGATAAACACGATTAACTGTCAATTGTGGTCATCGCATCACATCGCATTGGATCTAATGGTGGGTTCCCACTGCCGATCAAACCAACCCGACCAAGCCCAATCAAGCCCGATCACCCATTTTCCCCCGACCAATCCCGATCCCATGCCTAAACACAAGCTCTTCCCGACCGCCATTCGACCATTGACGACCCACATTCGACCATTCATGATTCCTGCGCGACGTATAGTCGACCATAACTTCGATCTCTTCTCGATCATTCCGATCTACATACAATCCCAACGCGATCCCTACTTGACCAACTAGACGTACACACGATCTCTACACAATCTCGACCCGAGCAGATCGACCTGTTCGAATAGGGATCCAAGATGACTCGTGAATTGAGTGGTTGCACAAAATATTATCGTCAGCTGATGGTACAGTACTCATTTTTGATCAGCGTTCAGTTCATCTCAGAGGCAGCTTCACACCGGCAGAGATAGCATGGTCTAGCGCGCGCTAGACCGCGCTATCTCTGCGGTGTGGAAGGTACAACGTCGTTTCGGTCCGCCCAACAGCGAGCCACGGCGAGCCAAAACGGCGTGCCACTGGAGCACCTCTTGGGTGGTCCATGAGGCTGTTCACACCGCAATGAGATAGCGCGGTCTATCGTAGCACCCCCTTTTTTCTAGCGCGCGCTAGACCGCGCTCTCTCTCGTGGACCACCCCCAAGAGGTGCTCCAGTGGCACGCCGTTTTGGCTCGCCGTGGCTCGCTGTTGGGCGGACCGAAACGACGTTGTACCTTCCACACCGCAGAGATAGCGCGGTCTAGCGCGCGCTAGACCGCGCTATCGCTGCCGGTGTGAACAGCCTCCATGAGAGACCGCGCTATCTCTGCCTGTGTGAACCCGAGCTACGATAGCACGCCGTGAGTCATCGTTCTACACGCGGGGAATATTATACTCATTCTATTTTGGTGCGATCTGAATCTGATTCGGTACAATTCAACACTCCTAGTTCGTAATAGCGCGCGAAATCTTTGACCGCTCTGACCTCATGACGTCACGCGTCATGACAACAGGACCTCTCAAAAAAGGGGGTGCTACGATAGACCACGCTATCTCACTGCGGTGTGGATCCGGCGAATGCCAATGGGCGGACCGTGGGTCGCGTTACAATAGCGCGATCCACGGTCCGCCAACGGTCCCCCCTTGCGGTGTGAACACGCCCTCAGAGGCTGTTCAGACCGGCAGAGATAGCGCGGTCTAGCGCGCGCTAGACCGCGCTATCTCTTCGGTGTGGAAGGTACAACGTGGTTTCGGTCCGCCCAACAGCGAGCCACGGCGAGCCAAAACGGCGTGCCACTGGAGCACCTCTTGGGGGTGGTCCACGAGAGATAGCGCGGTCTAGCGCGCGCTAGACCGCGCTATCTCTGCCGGTGTGAACCCGAGCTACGATAGCACGCCGGAAGTCATCGTTCTACACGCGGGGAATTTTATACTCATTCTATTTTGGTGCGATCTGAATCTGAATCGGTACAACTCAACACTCTTAATTTTATGGAGTAAAACGCGTCGGAACATCGTGAAAATAGAAATATAGTAAGTAATGTTGGACCTGACTTTACTAAACGTACTTTTTACGCTGTTTTTCGTGGGTTAGCAGATATGGTGGAGAATCTGCTGCGATCCTGCTGTGATCACGTCCACAAACACAGATAAAATACAAGAGTCTAGTTAAATCAAATTAGATAATATACATGCACAATGTAACTACAATGCCATGAAATAAACGTAGGCCGGCTAGCATATAGGTACAGCGATATCAAGCTCTCAACTACGGGTTCGTAATAGCGCGCGAAATCTTAGACCGCTCTGATCTCATGACGTCACGCGTCATGGCAACAGGACCTCTCAAAAAAGGGGGTGCTACGATAGACCGCGCTATCTCTTCCGGTGTGAACCCGAGCTACGATAGCACGCCGGAAGTCATCGTTCTTACACGCGGGGAATTTTATACTCATTCTTTTTTGGTGCGATCGTGAAAATAGAAATATAGTAAGTAATGTTGGACCTGACTTTTTACTAAACGTACTTTTTAAGCTGTTTTTCTCTCAAAAAAGGAGGTGCTACGATAGACCGCCGTATCTCACTGCGGTGTGAATCCGGCGAATGCCAATGGGCGGACCGTGGGTCGCGCTACGATAGCGCGATCCACGTTCCGCCCACGGTCCCCCCCCCCCCCCCTTGCGGTGTGAACAGCCTCTCAGACACTCAAGAGATGTAAATCGAACAGTTACAGTTGTGGGCAGTGGCGGTCTGGCGGATCCAGGGGGGGGGGGATGGGGGGTGAGCCCGGGGACCCGCCCCTGGCAACAACAAACAGTTCTCCCCCCCCCCATAAAGCCACGGAACGAAATATCTGACGACGTAATTTCCCAATTTACGGCCCCCCCCCAAAAAAAAAAAAAAAAAAAAAAAAAAATGGCTCATCTGGCTCATCTGACCGTGACTTAATGCCTTAAAACCCCTAAGCTTCCGGGGACTCTGCCCCCTGGATTTCACCTAGGGCCCAAAGTCAGGCACCTGGATGCTCATCTGACGGTAATTTAACGCCAATTAGTGGCCCGCCAGTGTCACAAATAAGGTATAAAAATATGTTAATCTGACCGTAATTATATGCCTGAAACCCCTATGCTTCTGGGGGCTCCGCTCCCTGGAACCAACGCCAATTCGTGACCTGCCAGTGTCACAAAATAATAAGGTATCAAAATATGCTCATCTTAAAGTAATTAAATGCCTATGCTTTTTAACTTAGAGGGATATTTGTTCATACATTCTAATCGAATTGATGGCAAAGGAGGTGGAGTAACATTTTTTGTTTCAAATACTCTCAATTTTAAAATTAGAAAAGATATTGATTTAAATGTTGATGGCATTGAATTTCTTTTTATTGAAATAATTGTTAAATCAGGGAAAAATATTATTGTTGGAATTATTAACAGGCAACCAAAGAGGAGAATCAATAGTGTCATAAGTGACTTTGACACATGTTTGCAGGAGCTTAATACAGAAAATAAACTAATTTACATTATGGGTGACTTTAATATTGATATTCTAAAATCTAATAATAAATATAGTGTAGACTTTTTACAAGTTTTACACTCGTCACAACTCTTTGATGACCGAAGACTAGATAAGTGTCATTATTTCTAACGATGCAGAAATTGCTTACAAGAATTTAAAACCAAACTTACCTTATATGAAAAAAAACTAAACACTTATTACAAAAAAAACTTAAAAGAAATGTAAAAGTCCTTGGTTGAATTTTGAATTATTTACATTAATTGAAGGCAAAAATAAACTGTATAGAAGATATTGTAAAATGAGATCAAACACAAATAAAACGAAATTTCATGAAGCTCCTAATAGAGTAAATAAGCTGAGAAAGAAAGCACGGCGTAACTATTTTGCTCATAAATTCAAAAAAACAAAAGGTGATATAAAGCAAACATGGTCAGTGATAAAAGAAATATTTGGTAAATCAAGTAAATCTTTACCTTCATATTTTAGTATTAATGGTCAAGACACTCATAATCCTCTTATTATTGCAAACTGTTTTAATGATTTTTTTTTATTAATATCGGTCCTAACATGTGCAATAACATTCCCAGAAGTAATGAAAATGATGTTAGTAAATTCTTGCCTCAATCTAATGGTGCTTCTTTATTTTTAACTCCTATAAATGAATCAGAACTTTAAACATTTGTGAAATCGCTGAAGAGTACTAGTAGTTGTGGTATTGATAATCTTAATCCATGTGTTTTAAAGAAGGTATTAATATATATTTCAAAACCTCTTGTTCATATTTTTAATGTATCTTTATGTACTAGTATAGTGCCATTTGATATAAAAGTTGCTAAAGTAACACTAGTACATAAAAAGGATGATACACATGTTATTGGAAATTGTAGACCAATATCAGTACTACTAGGTATAGCACACCAAAAATAAGTACAACAAACATATGTTATTTGATGATTGCAAATGATCAAGCTTCATGAAAGCTTCAAAAAACAAAAAACAGAATTGAAATCGGTCAATGCGTGGTGATTTTATACCATTTTTTTTTATATCGCAAAATTACCGAAAAACCTGCCAGAAATGGTCAAATTGGCAAAAATGGCAAAATTCGACAAAGTTGACAACTTAATTCATCACTTTCTAGGAAACAAATAATAAATTAAATTATCAGACACTAGAATATCATCTTTGTGGTAAAAAATACAAAAAAGAAAATTCATATATCTATTACCGTTTTGAAAACAGAAGCCAACAAAATAAGTAATTTTTGCCATTTTTGCGAATCTGCAGATATGAAAAAGTTGTGAAAATAACTAAGTCCGCCTAGCTAATATGCGCATATGTAATCAAATCAAAACCGAACATGATACATCAGAGAAACCTATGTTCATCAGACAGGTATGGAAATATATTTTATTTGAAAAAAAAAAAGATTATGAATATCCATCAAATATGCAAATTAGGTCATTCCAGCTAATTATATATTCGCGCACTCATTATGCAAATTAGGAAAGTCAAACTGTTCATTTTTAGGCATTTTTTAAATCATATATTTATAGATCATATTTACACCAAATATTAACCTTAAATTCCAAATATTTTTGCGATGGAAATTACTTGGATCACTGTCACAATTTCTTCCTCATGTGTTTCACAAATTATTCAGAAAAACCGATCATATGATAAGAATTTGCAGACTTTCAGCTACATCACAGTATATTTTTCTTTTTAAAAGATGTCAGATTTAGACCGGATTTTGTGAGAAACCATTCAACAAGCCATAACATTCCACAGGGACTGAATTTCAGAGTAAAAAAAGTTTGGTGACCCCAGTACAGTTGTGGCTACCTTGAGTGTAAACAACAAATTGATTCAATGAGTGAAACACATGAAGATATTGCATTTTTGTAGGGGAGTTTTATACATTGAGGTGCATTTTCACTACGCAGAATAACAGTCAATGGGCGATCAGCGAACCATGTCACACATGGCTGAAAAGACAATATTTTAATTTATAATTTAACATACTTCCCACATGCCTATAACAATGAAACTACAAAGAAATATAGTTAAAGGTATGCTTGAAATATATGTGAAATAAAAGATTTAAAATATTGTTTAGTTTTTTTTAAATAAATTTACGAAAATTGCTATTTCTACCAACTGACTGCTGTTGTGTGTGTGTGTGCATGGGGCAGACTGTGTGCACAGGCAGTGTGATCACCCTAGTACTACCATTTTTCTCAACATTTTTAGAAAAAATTGTTTATAATCGTTTAGAACATTTTTTAACAAAACAAGTCATGTAATATAATTATAGTGCCATACTATGCAGTATAAGGTCAGAAAATAGCTTTTATTCAGATAATTGCTATTTACACATGTTTTATAATGTACTACATTATAGTAAATCTTTTAACATGGAAATTTGTTGTTGTTCTTGCACTGATATGGACAATAAATGAGTTACAATTATCTCCCTCTTTTAAGTCCGTAAATATATGTCACCTAGATTTAACAAAATTGCTGTAATGACCCTAAAATGAGTGAGCACTAATTTCATTTTTTGTTTGGCCCTCGAAATTTTGAAAGAATGGCACCCCCCCCCCTTGAGCGCCAGGGGGGGGGGGTCTCCAAAAAAGCAAAAGTAACGTGTTTATACACTTTCTTTCCCCCAGGGAAATAATTGCCCTGACCCCAAACATAAAAAAATCCTCTATGTGGGTACGCCTTGAACCATATAATGCATGGCCCTACATAGGATTGTTCCTGTTGGGGACCGGGGGGAAATGCAATGAATCATTGCTAATTAATTGCATTTTCTTTGTTTTTTGTATTTGTTGGGGCGGCGACGTACCCTAGCCCCCGCTGAGGACAGTCATGATTCAGTGGCTGAGCAATGGCCTCGTTACTGTGAGGCCCCAGAATAGAAACCGTGTCGATCAGCTATATTAGTGCCCTTTTATGAGGCATTAATCCTCTTTACTATCAGTTATGACTTAAAGGTACTATGTCCCATTTGCAGGCCAAAAAATGAAAAAGTTAAATTCCAACGGCATTTGCAAGATAATACTAATTTAAAACTTCCCTAAAAAAGGGGCTTGAAAATATCTTTAAGTGGGAAAATAACGACGATTAGTTGTCGAATCGACTTAAGAGCTATAGAGCCAGTAAGTAATAGCCTGATTTCCAGACCATTGTACTGAATGGTCGTACGTTTTATGACTTCAGTTTAATTTTGGCCATTACAAGAAGTGGGTTATTGATGTAGACAAATGCTCATGTACCCTTTACAGCTCATTTTATGTATGTTATTACCAAAGAAAAAAAAAAGCCAGTCAGTCACTCAACAGTGTCTGACAGTGAAGTCTAGCAAGTTAATGGGTTTCATTGCATACTTTGAATATAAGAACACTGCTAACGTAATTTTTTTTACAGATAGGACACACATGACATATTCATAATCCTTGCAAAGTTCTACATAATTTAAAGTTGGCTGCAAAAGGGACATAGTATATTTAAGGGCGTAGGTCCTCTAGTTGATTAGCACCGAAGCACACACATGCTTTAGCAGTCACGCAAAACAAAAACTCGCAAACTATTATTCAATAAAATCTGTGAATGTATACTATTATTTAGATCCATTCGGAATAAATCATTGTCAAAATCATTCCAAAAATTGGGGTAATAACTATTCCACCTTTATGACCAACAGTGTACAATTATATTTCTTTTAAATTGAACCAAACAGATATAATTCGTTAAGTCCCCATCACACCAACTAATTATCACTATGTGCTGGAACTGTCCTAGAGAATCGTAAAACGGGTTGTGGTCGGGGTAGAATGTGTAAATAATGTTTATAATACGATCCTAGTTCATTCATAAACAGTCCTCAAAACGTCCATCTCGTCTGTGTCCCGCCCACAGTCAGTTCATATCAAGTTCAGATTGGGTAAATTTGCCATTTCCAGGCAGTCCAAGCCAGTCCGTATTCAGTTTAAACCCGTCATTAACTAGTTCTACCACGTTCCCAATACAACCAAACCCATTCTAACTAGTTCGGAGACAGTTCAGCTCGTCCTCATCTCGATTAATGCGTTCGAACGTGCTCCTAGAACGTGTTCAATCACGTCCTGGCTCTAGGGTTATAAAACCCCGGCTCGTTCTTGCCATTGCTTATTCCCGTTCAACTTCAATGTTTCAAGCTCTGCAGATCGAGACATTCAAGTGACACCCGCATTACACCAAACTAGTTCTCACTACTTTTTGTAAAATGTTGCCAAACGGGCTCAAACTGTGTGCGAACGGAGTTGAATGTAGTACCAACTGTTTTCGATCTGTTTAAGAACTTCATGGACGGGCTCGGACTGGCTTGGATGGGAAGGTAGCTCAAGAACTTTGCACCTGTTCAAAATTATCACCGTACTGCGATTAGACGGAGTAACAACGTACTTGAAACGAAATGGACGTACTACGAACGGAATTGCGAACAGAACATCATCAGTTTTGGTCCTTGGACCTTTGAATCATGTATATTTATATGTCTTTTTAAACCAAAAGAAATAAAAAATAAATAAATAAATAAAAGATACCATGTTTATCTCTTTTTGACTATTAACAACGGACTGAGCGTCCGTTTCAGATAAATGTCCATGCGCTTGAGTTCATGTATTAATAGCATATATGTGCAAAAACATGCTTATACAAATCCATTATAGCTCTTTGGGATGCAACTGGACCCCCAACTTTGTTTTCCTATTTGGATAGAGTATGAGCCTGAGATATGATTTCATGTCTCATTTGGCCATTCAAAATATTCCGACGTCATCATAATAGCCTTCGAACTCAAAATTCGAATTTGCATATTATGACGTCGATGGAAAATTGATTGAATCTCTGTAAATATTGATCAATTTTCTTTCAAATTTCGATATGTTTTAGCTGAGACAGTTCTCTACCTGCTGCTGCCTGGAAAAACGATGGAGGCTATTACTGGGTGTAGACGAAAGCCCAAGACTCTGGGATTTGACATAGCACAGGATTTTGTAGATGAACTGAATGACTTCTATTGTAGATATGATAACAAGTTTACAGTTGAAAATGACGTAATCACACTCAGACTAAGGCAAATTGTATGTGAATCTGAAAATGTAATTAGTATCTCTGAACATGATGTTAGGCGATGTTTTGGGGCACTTCAAACTAATAAAGCCCCGGGGCCTGACGGTATCTGTAACAAAGTGCTCAAGCTTTGTAGGGATCAGTTAGCCGGGATATTTAATGAACTTTTCAACCAATCACTGGAAAGGGGATACATCCCGACTCTTTGGAAAACATCCCTGATAAGACCAATTCCTAAAGGGAAGAAAGTGAAGGAGCTTAATGATCTTCGACCCATTTCACTCACTTGTAGTGTCATGAAATGTTTCGAAAGGTCATGATGAAGTACCTTCTTGAATACACATCCCCTACATTGACCCCATGCAGTTTGCATACAGATGTAAGAGAGGAGTTGATGATGCAGTATTAACATACCTACATAAGGTATATGCCCATTTAGACAAGGCTAAGACCTATGTAAGATCCACTTTCGTGGACTTTTCTAGTGCTTTCAACGCTATTATCCCCCACCTTCTGATAAACAAACTCATTGATATGGAAGTCCCACCCCAGTTAAGTTTCTTAAGTGAGAGACCACAGAGAGTGGTCTTAGGAAACGCCTTATCCTGTCCAAGAATTTTGAATACAAGGTCGCCCCAGGGCTGTGTCATCTTCCCTGCGCTCTTCTCCCTCTACACAAGTGACTGTTTATGTAATGTAGGAGAGTGCAGCATCATCAAATATGCGGATGATACTGTTATCACAGGTTATCTTTCTGAAGATGTAGACCCATACGTTAAGTTTATAGATGAGTTTGTTAAATGGTGCAATGACCACTTCCTAATACTAAACGTAACTAAAACAAAAGAGATCATAATTGATTTTCGTCGAAACCCCTTCGATCATACCCCGATTTTGATAAATGATTCTTCTGTAGAACAAGTTACAGAGTACAGGTATTTAGGTACTACTGTCTCAAAGTCACTTGATTGGACTAAGAACATTGTAGACATCCAAAAGAAAGCCAACCAGAGACTATACTTTATTAGGGTAATGAAAAACTTAAGAGTAAATAGTAAATTGATAGAACTGTTCTTTAAGTCCCTAATTCAGAGTGTCCTAATCTTCAACCTAATTTGCTATTATGCAAACGCTAAAATTGCTGCCAAGAAACTACTCGAACGTCCCAGAAAGGCAGCAAAGCGTATCACAGGAGCCGATCTAACATCCATAGAAGATCCGTATCAGAAAATCCCCTCTCTAAAGTAAAACAAATAATGCATGACCCCTCGCACCCACTGAATGAGCATTTCAATTATAACAGATCTGGAATACGCCTGTGCACACCACGAACCCAACGTGCACGTTCCCGAAGATCCTTTATCCCCGATTCCATTCATCTTTTCAATTCCAAAGCAAAACGTGTTTGATTATTATGAACCTACCATGTCAATGTATCAATATAAATGTAATATAATATACATTTCAAACATATGTCATGAATATTGCATCCAACTATCAATTACCGATTGAGCCAGTAACTACAATCAATGTGTCATCAATCAACTTAACATTAATAACGATGCCGGTAATAATTGTACTACTGAAAATGGTAATCGACAATAATAATAATAATAATAATAATAATAATAATACAAATAATAATAATAATAATACAAATAATAATAATAATAATTTATGTATTTATTATCATTTTAAGATTTACTATGGAATAATCAATGATATTAAATAATTTAGCTTCATATTTTGTAAAATGGAATCTGATATTACCTCTATAAACACCATATATACCGTGGCTTACTCATATATTATCTCGTTCATTGTGTATGTTTATCATGTGTATGTTTATCACTGTCCTGTAATATTTCATTTATATATTTGTATTGTAATACTATGTAACCAGTGGAAACCAAAAAGACAATTAATGATTATACTTACTTATACTTACTAGCTCAATCACTACCAGTTTTCATTTTGATGACGTCATCATAGTGAACATTTCGATTAAAGGCCACATATCAGAAATTTCTTAATTAGCGTGTTATGCCTATGGGAGGGGATTTTCGTTCACATCATGAATCTATATGACATTGTTTTTTTGGCAGTATCTCGCTTTTTGGTTCTATTTTCACTCACATTTTTAGTTGCAACAGCCCACCTATACTTGTTCCAAACAAATATTACATGTCTAGTTCTATTATCTTGTTTTTGTTTTTTGTACACATTTATTACATTGTATCATTTCGAAATGTCTCATGTACATGCTTATGTTGAAATAGACGACAGGTAAAATGGCAATTAAATCAAATCAGACTCATGGTGGCAATTTTGCATCTCGCTTTTGTTGTTGTTCTATTTTCACTCACATTTCAGTTGCAACAGCCCACCTATACTTGTTCCAAACAAATATTACATGTCTAGTTCTATTATCTTGTCCTTGTTTTTTGTACACATTTATTACATTGTATCATTTCGAAATGTGTCATGTACATGCTTATGTTGAAATAGACGATAGGTAAAATGGCAATCAATTCAAATCAGACTCATGGTGGCCATTTCACTATGATTAAAAAACTTAAGATACTCACCATTTTACAGATCAATCTTCAAACGCTTTCAAAAATTAAAAAAAGAGCACGATGATCACCTGACGTCTTTCTCCAAAAAAAAAAAAAACCAAATTTGGCAACGAAGAATACAGTTATTTGAATGCAGAAGGCGGAACAGATAAACAGTAAGATCCAAACTGTAGGCTAAAACGATCGATCAAAGGAGATCAATTGCCATCGCAGGAGATATATGACTTGATATCTACCTTCGACCAATTGGAAATGGTAAATGGTACGTTTGCCTTATCTGCAGGCGCTAAACTCGTATGAGAACTGGATCGAAATGAACAGATAGATTATAAAGGAAACTGCTGACAACTGATGACGATTGGTGGATTGAAATTATGGGATAGCTCTGAAGGGTTGCACTTGTAGCTCATTATGATGATTTGTTTTTGTTTGAAAGGCACTCGTTACCTTAGCAACATGTTGTGTAGAGAAAAGAAATTGTGGGATAGCTATTGGCGCAGATGATTTTTGTTTCTTTGTTTGATTTTGCTATTGCTTGAGAATGAAGCAGCTTGTACAAGAAGGGACTCATCTGCATGGCCATACACTTGATTTGCTTATTACTCGGGATTCAGCCACTCTTGTTCCTGATGTATCTGTTATCCTAGGAGTATCTGATCACCACGCTGTCCAGTGTAACCTTGATTTTAGGAAGCCGTCCCCTTCTCGCAGGACTGTCACAACTCGCCATCTACGATCAATGAACAGAGAACAATTCCGATCTGGAGTCCATGAATCTTTGTCAGAAACTGACATTGAGGATAGCAGCATCTCTTCGTCTGTCGAAAGATATGATCTCTCTCTCACTAGTCTTCTTGATAAGCTAGCACCTAAAAAGACTAGAAGTGTTATCATCAAACCTTCGAGTCCATGGATGACTGAGAAAATCCATGCTGCTAAGTGCCTTAAAAGACGCCTTGAGCGCAAGTGGAGGAGTACTAGAAGTGAAGAAGACCGCAAATCATATGTGACACAGCGTCAGGTTTTTTCCCAAGAAATCGAAAAGGCAAAAACTGAATACTATTCAGAGTGTGTTGCAGAATGCGAAGGAAACCAAAGACGTCTCTTCACTGTTGTAAACGCTCTGCTGCACCGAAAGAAGGAAACTGTTCTTCCAGATGCTTCTTCTGACCAGATACTGGCTGATAACTTTTGTCATTATTTCTTCAACAAGGTCACCAAGATCCGTGATGACATTGATGCCGAGCTTTCGTCAGGACAGTGTGTACAGCATTGTGAGTTATCATCTGTTCCAGTTTTGACTGATTTCGCTAAAACTTCTATTAGTGAGATCACGAGGGTTGTCATGAATTCTCCAACATCATCATGTGAGTTAGATACAATTCCTACTGCTCTTCTAAAAGAATGCATTGATGACTTTGCACCATATATTACATACTTTGTTAATAAGTCTCTTCGATGTGCAAGCTTTCCAGCCTCAATGCAACAGGCTCTTGTGAAGCCTCTCTTGAAAAAAAACGAATCTTGACAGGCAAGACTTTGCAAGTTATCGACCTGTGGCAAATCTAAGCTTCCTATCGAAGGTTATCAAACGCATAGTATCCTTCAGTCCTTCTTGAATGACAATAACCTTCAAGACGAGTGCAAAATGATATCCTCACTGATATGGATAGTGGAAAAGTAACTGGGCTAATTCTGCTCGATCTGAGTAGTGCATTTTACACGGTTGACCATGTTATACTCCTAGAGAGACTTCAGTCTATGGGCATTGGTGGACAGGCTCACCAGTGGTTAACATCTTATCTCTCAAACAGATCGCAGAGAGTTTGTGTACGCAGTGCTGTCTCTAAGACAGTTCATCTTGGCTTCTCTGTGCCCCAGGGATCGGTACTTGGGCCACATCTCATCAACATTCCCCTTCATGATATCATCAAGAGGCATAATCTCAAGCACCATATGTATGCTGATGACACGCAGATATACTTTTCGTGTTCTCCCACACAAGGGGAAGTTGATGCCTGGATTGCTCGTGTTGAAGCCTGTATAAGTGACATTAGGAATTGGATGAAGGAGAATTACTTGAAGCTCAATGACGACAAATCTCAGTTTGTTATGCTGGGTTCCAAGCAGCAACTCGCCAAGTCGGTAACCCCCAATCTGAATATTGATTCGTCATCAATTACTCCAGTGAAGAAAGTTCGAAATCTTGGAGTTATTTTTTACTCCAATATGACCATGGAGTCGCAAGTATCATCAAGTGTTAAACTTGCGATCCACAGTCTCCGCAATCTTCGTGCTATTCGCAAGTATCTCACCACAAAGGCGGTTGAGCAGCTTGTGCATGCATTTGTTACATTCCGCATCGATTGTTGTAACTCTTTACTCTATGGCATCCCTATGTCTCAAGTTAAGAGGCTCCAGCTTGTTCAGAATGCTGCTGCCCGTCTAGTGACATATACACGCAAGTTCGCCCACATCACTCCAGTCCTAAAATCCCTGCATTTGCTTCCTGTTAAACATCGTCTCACCTACAAAATCCTTCTGATCACATACCGTGCCTTGAAGTTCTCCTCGCCACAGTACATCTCTTCTCTACTCAACTTTCGCAAGCCTGGTCGTTCTGGTCTGCGTTCTGCCAATACATCAACTCTGATCATCCCTAAGACCAGACGATCATGTGGAGATCGAGCATTTGCCTCAGCAGCTCCCCGATTGTGGAACAGTCTCCATAACACACTTAAGGACTTTAAATCAGTAGATAGTTTCAAGGCCAGCCTGAAAACTTATCTAATGGCCAACTTTAACTAATATCATCTTCTTCTTTTTTATAACCATGTGTAATGTAATGTAAGCAAAATTGTATCTAAGTATATTATGTAGCTCATTGTAAGCGCCTTGAGCACCCTCTGGGTGGATATGTTGCGCGTTATAAATGTCTGGATTATTATTATTATTATATTTTTTTAACGCGAGAAAATCTTGCGCTGAAATTTTGTGACGTTTTTTGTTCGAGTCTTGCACATCTTTTGAAAGAATTTTTTCGAAAATCGGACCTACCGTTACAAAGTCACGTGTCCTTTTGTCTTTGCATGTCAGCCCGAAAATCGCTCATTTTTGTGATTTGTGTAAAAAACACATTTTTCAAATAAAAAGAAAAAAACATTGGTTATTTGGTCTTGAATATAGTTTAGGTGTTTATTTTAGGGTCAAAATAGTTGAATTATAGTTGGAAATGAAATAAAACAACAAAAACAATAAAATACATAAGTAAAAAATAAAAAAAATACATAAGAAATTATCAAAACAATACATAACATAAGGAATAACCTGGTTCTTCCAATTTTTTTGGCTGTATTATTATCCCAAATGGTCTAAATGATATATGTAGTGGAAATTAATGTTTAAATATGAAGAATATATGATTTATGGATAAAAATGTGAATGTTATTACCATATTTGCATAAATTTCCATAAATATGCAAATGAGTGAATTTTTCAAAAAAATGAAATTACCATAGTATTCTATACACTTCACTTGACATGCATGCAAATTTTTGCGGCGATAGGTCATTTCACGGCCGAGATCATAGGGGGGGGTCCTTAGAAGCCCCCCCCCCCCCCCCCCCCCGGGCTATGCAGTTTCAAAATAGCCCGGACTACATAGGGTTAATGCTACGTGGCTTTTTGCTTGAGATGGGACTGAAATTGGACCTGATTTGTATCAACATCATGTAGTCTAGTTCTCCCACTTGCTTTATGCCATCACCGTTTTCTCTGTTTGCTCTCACTCCTTATGTCTGTCTATATTTCGTTTATGTTTCCCCGTAATATGAGAGTAATTGTGTTAATAAATGGGGGCACGCTACAAAAGTCCTATCTCGCACCCCGGGGCAACGTGTCTGACACGGCCGGTTGTAGCAACTACTCCGAAGATCAAGATACTATCTAAGGAGACACCAACGAACTGCCATGAAATGTATTCGTTCATAATTCAAATGATATTTAGCATCGTTGATCTTCGACCGCCTCTTGAAACATGTATCAATTAATTAATACTGGTTATACGTACGTAAAGAAGTGATTATGGATAAACCATCGTCATACTTAACTCTCTACTCAGAGGTTACCTTTGTAGATTCCGAGAAGACACCCAAGTATAAACTATCCACTACGCCGTATACTCTGTAGAACCAAGTCCAATTGAAATTACTTTTCCTCTGTTAAAATCCGATGTGAAATCCACGTAATAACTTTCCGCTACGAATTATCCTCAGGCTAAAACCCAGCTTAATTAAATTAATTTGCGACATATCAATGTCTACTTCCACCCTCTACCAAAACTTGAAGAATAATGAGGGTTCTTACGCTTACGCCCTGGGAACCCAATACATCCCGGCTAATACAATTCCATATATAGATTCGGAACATACCACGCAATATTTCCGTTTATAGCTACGCGCACAATTGAGCCTGAGGATTTTTAATGTGATTATGCTATGTTATATTATCTGTTTGTTTGATTGTTTTTATTTTTATATTTTGTATAATGTATTTCTTTTGAAGGGTGTTAATATAGGGGATTAACCTTGACAGGCCAATGGCCTTTGTTGATCCCTCGCATCCACCACCCTTCATCCTTCTTTCACAGTACCATGTAAATGAATGTTTTTTGTTATTGATATTGTTTTAATTCATAATGATTTGTTTGTAAATCTTTTGATGTGTTTTTAAAGAGATGTGAAATAAAATTGAATACTTGAATATTTGAATACTTGAAATATACCGCACTGACACAAAGGGCGGCGGCATGTTATTGTTTTCTCTCAGGATGCCGCAAAAGGTCATCATTTTGCGGGGCGGTGAGCGGGCCTGGCCCCCCCCCCCCAAAAAAAAAAATGAAAGAAAGAGAGAGAGAGAGAGAGAGAGAGAAGGAAACGAAGGGAAAGAGGAGAGAAAGGGAAAGAAAGAAGAGGAAGAAGAAAAGAAAAGAGAAAAAGATGGAGATCGGGGGGGGGGGGGCGAAATTGCCTTGCCCCCCGGCTGTTACCCCCCCCCCCCCCCATTAAAAAATAAGAGGGAAGGGAGGAAAGGGAAAGAAAAAAGGAAAAGAGGAGATAAAGGGAAGGAAAACAGAGGAAGAAGAAAAGAAAATAAGGGGGATATCACTTGCAAGTTTCCCGCCAACAAGTTATAGTTCAGGGAGGCCCAAAAGGCCGTTGCCTCCCCCACCCCCAAAAAGGGGGGAGGGAAAGGGAAAGAGGAGAGCTAAAAGGGAAAAAAGAGGAAGAAAAGAAAAGGATGAAAAGAAGGGGAGAACAGTTGCGATTAATCCCGCCAACAACGTGTGGATCGGGGGGCCGAAAGGCCCTTGCCTCCCCCTTGCAAACCTGAATCAGAGAGAAGGAAGGGAAAGGAAAGAAAAGTTTGTGCTCATCTGACCGTGATTAAATGCCTAAAACCCCTGAGTTTCCGGGGGCTCTGCCCCCTGGATTCCACCTAGGGCCCTAAGGTGGGCACCTAGATGCTCATCTGACGGTAATTTAATGCCTATAACCACTGAGCTCCTGGGGGCTCCGCCCCCTGGACCCCACGCCAATTCGTGACCTGTCAGTATCACAAATAAGGTATCAAAATATGCTCATTTTACCGTAATTATTGCCCAAAACCCCCGAGCTTCTGGGGGCTCCGCCCCCTGGGCCCCACACCAATTTGGGATGATTATAAGTATAACTTTTAAGCTGTTGTGATTTCAGCTAGTATAGACTCTGTAGTGGAATGCATATTTCAACTTTAGCTAATCATTAATGATTAAATTATGCGATTAAAATGAATGAGACACCCATTTGGCTTGCCATATTCCACTTCCAGTCGCTCAAAAAGTCATCTTTATGAAACACTAGGCCAGGCCATTACAGTCTAACTCTCACTTTGACTCTGTCTCACTCGACTAATTAGGGACTTTTAGATTTGCACGTTGAAAGCTTTGACTGCAACGTGTGACGTCATTTTAAGGCACTGCGCATGCGTCACGTCGTCTCAGTCGGCGATCGAGAATGCGTCAACCCCGATTTTCCTAAATTACGGTACTAGTATGCCGCGTGCGCATAAAATATACAGTTCCTCAGGTAGACAAAGGAACATCCCTTCCCTGCTATTATGTAAAAATGTGTAGAACAGGTGTCACAGCATATTCACCTGTTCTACACATTTTTACATAATAGCAGTGAAGGGATATTCTTGTGTCTACCACTGCAATTGTTGAGGGTAGAATGAGGAACTGAATATTTTGTCCTCTTTCTTTGTCCGTCATGTTCATAGTGTTACTTCCTGCATGCATGTATATCGTCGAGTGAAATCTAAAAGATTTCTAATTGTAGTCAACATGGGCAGTTGAGTACGTTGACACGCATGCCTCAGTCGGCGTTCGTCGTGTTCTCGTCCACTCAATCTAAAAGTCCCTAATGTCACCCAGGAAGCCGGCCAGGCTAGGCCACTAGCTAGGCCAATGCATGCAAGCAAAAATGCATGCCCAAAGTCCACTGCAGCTGCAGTAGCAAAGCTGTATTGAGCCGCGTAGTATCGCATGTCATTACTAGCTGAGTCGATACTAGCTGAAATCACAACAGCAGAAAAGGTATACTTATAATCATCCCAAAGTATACTTACATTCTCACTTTGCATCATCGATAATCTGCGGCTCGCTGAGCGCTGGCTGGCCTCGATCGCCACGTCGTCGAACCGCGCCGGCCTCGTCCTCGTCGATATCGTCGCGACGCGTCAGCTAGCTAGGCGCAAGCGATACGTACGTACGTACATATAAATCATACATATTACGCTGACGTCATGACTAGTCTTACACTGTCGCTCATATAGTTGGAATATTTTTTGTTTTACCCCAATTTATGGAATTATTTTAAAAATAATTTAAAAATAATAGATACTTGGTACTTGGTAGGATTCCTCCAAAGAAGCCGTAAAGGTGTTTAAACTGGAGGTGTGTCGTCGTGTGCGGCCACCAACTTAAGGTGCTGGTTTTAAGTTGGTTTTAAGCGCAGATTTCAAAGTATTTAAGGAAGGTTGGGCTACAATTGAGGGAGAAAGACTGTTCCAGTCCTTAACTGTCCTTGGGAAGAATGAGTAAGCGTTTGCGTCCGTCCTGACTTTGCTGATATAGGTCGGTCATGGCCCCGTCTTGTTCGTTCTACCTTGGGTGAGATGAATTTTTGTAGTTGATGTCCATCAAGTCGTGAATCCTTTTGTACAAACAGGTGATACGAGACTTCCGTCTTTCCTCCTGGAGGGGGATCCAACCCATTGAGTCCTTCAAAGCAGTGACACTTGAATATCTTGTATAAGTGTTTTTGACGAATCTAGCTGCTGCATTCTGGACTCTCTCAATGTTGCTGATGTTGGTGCTCGTATATGGATCCCAGGCTGAAGAAACATAGTTAAGATGAGGTTTAACCAGCATAGAATACAGCTTCTCCTTTGTTTTTGTTGAAGATTGATAGAAGTTCCTTTTCAAGAAGTTGACTACTTTCATGGCCTTACTTCTTGAATTATCATCCTGCTTGTTCCATCTCATATCATTTTGTATGATTATACCCAAGTATCTGGTGTGTGTGGTTTCTTCGAGATTGACTCCCATCATCTAGTAGGATGTTCTGTTTGGTTTCCTGCTCCTCGTGACTCGCACAGTTGTGCATTTGCTCGGGTTGAAAGTCATTCCCCAGGTATTGGCCCAGTTGACCAAGGTGTTAAGATCCGTTTGCAGTATTTCCTCATCTTTGGGTGATCTTATGGTGTTGTAGATTAAGCAATCATCCGCAAAGAGTCTGGTAGTACTCTTCACACCATTATCAATATCATTGATATGAAGGAGGAAGAGATGTGGCCCGAGGACCGTACCCTATGGAGTCCCTCGGGTCTAAAGTTAGGAAATTGTAAATCATAAACTATTTATGTTGTATAGCTCCCTCTTAAGGTCAAGATATTAGTTAAGCTATAAAACAGTGTTTCTTGACTAAGATCGACAGACTAGTTTTTCCCGTTTGGAAAATCTAGATAATAGTATACATTCTCAGATTTTATTGAATAATAATTTGACAATGTATGTTTTGCGTGACTGCTAAAGCATGTGTATGCTTCTATGCTTATCAACTAGGGGACCTACGCCCTTAAAGGTAATACAAAATGTTGGTATGTAGTCATGAATTTGGTTTAAATGAAAATATTGGAAGCATATGCGATCCTTTTATATTAAGTGATCGTTGCCGCGGTTGAAATCGAGTCTAAAGTTATGAAATTGTAAATAATTAACTATTTATGTTGTATAGCTCCCTCTTAAGGTCAAGATATTAGTTAAGCTATAAAACAGTGTTTCTTGACTAAGATCGACAGACTAGTTTTTCCCGTTTGGAAAATCTAGATAATAGTATACATTCTCAGATTTTATTGAATAATAATTTGACAATGTATGTTTTGCGTGACTGCTAAAGCATGTGTATGCTTCTATGCTTATCAACTAGGGGACCTACACCCTTAAAGGTAATACAAAATGTTGGTATGGAGTCATGAATTTGGTTTAAATGAAAATATTGGAAGCATATGCGATCCTTTTATATTAAGTGATCGTTGCCGCGGTTGAAATCGAGTCTAAAGTTATGAAATTGTAAATAATAAACTATTTATGTTGTATAGCTCCCTCTTAAGGTCAAGATATTAGTTAAGCTATAAAACAGTGTTTCTTGACTAAGATCGACGGACTAGTTATTCCCGTTTGGAAAATATATATCACAACTACACATAATGAAGTTTTCCTGGTCGCAGCTACCATTGTGCGGCCGTAGGCGCTATTTGAAATTTATCAAAATTTACCGGGAGCACTGGTAAATTTGTATATATAATTTTTCTCGAAATTTGAAGTGTTTTAGGGGCTAAATTTTCTAGTGCTTATAATACATGCACAGGGGCATCCAAATATATCAAAATTGTAAAGAATCACTATCCACCCAATTTTCAAAAATTCCCAAAACTTTGTATTACCTTTAAGTCATAAATGACAGTAATGAGGATTAATGCCCAACAAAAGGGCACTAATATAACACATCGACACGGTTTTGATCCTGGGGCTTCACAGTTACGAGGCCATTGCTTTGTCACTGAACCATGACTGTACGCAGCGGGGGCTAGGGTAGGGGCCAGTTTCCATAAATAAAATAAAAAAACAGAAAATGCAATACATTTTCAATAATTTATTGCATTTTACCCCGGTCCCCAACATAAACAAATCCTCTGGACGGCCATGCATTATGGCTCAAGGCATGGGCACACAGACACAATTGACCGTAAAGTCATTGAACTAATTATTACACGTCAAACAAACATTAAATCACCAAATCTACTTTTTCTACTAGGTTAGGGAAAAAAGACGCGACCGTTATGACCATGACCAAAAGTTTATTCATGACATCAAGAGCACCTATTGATTTCGTCAGAATATTTTTCCCCCTTTTGTCTGGCAGGGCAGGGGCTCCAGAAATGTAACGCCCCTACCTGGTTACAGGGGAGCTAAACTAATAAAATGAAGAGAAGAAAACAGTTGCTTGTAGTGAAATTGGTGTCAGCGTGTAGAATGACTTTTATTACTAGAATAATCATAATCAAAAGTAATCAATATACAAATAACGATCATGAACACATGTTCATGCTTCACTTTTATAACGGTAAAGCCATTTTATATCGGCATGAGCTAGATCTTCTCTAATAAAAATAAATTGAATCTAATCTCTAAGTATATGTTAAACAGCTTAAAAATGTCTATAATACAACGAAATAAATGTTTAGTTAATTTCAACTAACATTTCCTGGCTTCAACAAAAACACGTAACTCACATAATAACTGAGTAAACCACAGGTAATATAAATATTTTAATTGCAGATACAACATTTTCTAGTTAATATTATATCCCTTATCGTAAGATTGTTGCATTAAAAGTGTACACAACAAGAAAAAGACTAGTTTTACTATAAAAGACGTTTCTTGCCGACTCTACATCGAAATAGTTCATTTTTTATTGATGACGTCACGCATAAAACCTTTTTTCCCTTGAGAAAAAAGGTACTATTCGCTTTTTTTATTGTGACGTTACGCATAGTCCCTTTTTTCCCTAGGGAAAAGTGAACTATGCGTTTTCCCAGCGAGCGCGTACATGATTTCAAATGCCTCCGCATAGTCAACTCCCGCGGTGTCACGGCGCTTAAGCCATATGCAATTTACGCTGTGCGATAACTGCACTACACTAATGCAATAGCGCCAGCTAAACAATATTTACATCCTTCAATGTTTAATTTGAGCCGTGCAATTTTCTTTATTTCTTTTCGATCTGAATGTAAGATGTGAATGTGAGTATAAGGTTCATGTTATTACAGAAGTGTACAAGGAATAATACAGATGGAAGGGATATAAAACAAATATAAAATGACTCATTCTCGGAACAGTCTAAAACTATTCGCACTCAGGAACATCATTATTACTTTTCTCCCTCGGGCCGATGGCCCTCGGGACTCGGGAGAATAGTACTAGTTGATGTTCCTTCGATGCGAATAGTTTCAGCTAGATCCTCGAGTGTCATTGTATATTTGTATAATATATCCTGCTCTGAATATATCCTTACGTTCAATAACCAAGCAGTTTCAAAATACTCGTGCATCCACAAAACATAATAAATCAAGATAAAACAACATGCTATAACAGTTTTATGTTCTCTCAAAAATCCACATGGATAATTAAATACATTATTGTTTGAATCATCTGAAAAAAGACTTAAGATTTAATGACCGAAAATATATAAATATGCAATGTAATGACAGGAAGCATATATTGAAAGCAATAATTCCTTGCTCTAGGTTCCCTTTAAACTCCCAAACGAACTCCCTAGCTGGAGTAAAATCCGCTAAAACAAAATATTATTTCCTCAATGTATTAAGAAAGTGCTCTCTGTGCTCTTGTTTCACTGCATAGGCTAATTAAAAGAGAAACTTCTTTCTACCAATTTTTTGAATTAAAACATATTGCTGAAACTTCGCATACCGCTGGGTTGGCTGTTTTACTAATCAAATCACTCAAGTCCCTTCCTTCAAATACCTAATATTACTAAGCCAGTTGCTCTAGCGTAGCATCACGGATACAAAATACAATATAATAAAATGAAATGTGTGTCGCAATCATTAATTTTTTCCGATTAGAATTCACTAACTGCACTATAAACGTAGCAAAATTCATCTTCTAAATGGGTCCAAAAGAGACCACTTACTTGACTACAAGACTATTTATTAGTAGGCTATCATGAAGAGGCGCCACACAGTCCCTCCCTTAGAACAAAGGTCCTGTTCACATTTATAAACAACTTGGGTGCCGTGTTTCCACTTCGTTACAGTAAGTCTATGCCACTGGTTACAGGCTTGTTCATATTCTATTTGTGAAATGGGTATCCACACACTTGCACTACTATTTCATGAGGCGTTCATTCATAGCATCAACAATCCTATTCTTCTACCGATTCGATACCTTCTAAAGTGTAATAGTAAAACATTAAAAATAGTAAACACTTGTACTTGCAAAACTCATCAATTCATTATACTGTTTAATAACAATATACCGGCGATATATGTATATTAACTCTAAAGTAAATCAGTATAAACATACTCATCAATCTCCTTTAATGCACAATCACTTACAACGCTTAAGTATATATTCTCATTGGGAGATTTGCTACACTTCACGGGCGATCATCTAACAACACAGAGTCAATGAGAATTCGGTACTTTGAGAAAAAATCCCACCCTCCATTCATATAACGCTTACAAGTAGAAACCATAATGGCAGATTTTGCAGTATTCAACTTAAATCAGAATTATGACCACAATCCTGTCTAAGTTCTGATCAAAAATTGAATCAAAGTAAAATTGTAGAGTAAAGTCTCAGCCGGGGTAAAACTTTGAATTGAAACTTTTTCTTTCCAAAAAGTGTCAACAGTTGCTCAAATGGTTTCTATATATCTTAAAAATGTCCTATTCAGACCTATTCAACGTCATGTAGTTGATTCAATTATATGTGTAAGGGTGGCAGTGAAACTGGCAATTGTATACAAAAGTTTGTCTTCGAATACTTTTTAATTATCATAAAAACTCTAGATCTACTGTTGATCACCTTGGTATTAACCTGCACGTTTTCTTATGTGCTTTGATTTATTTAGTTTTTGAAGTTAATAAACCATTGACGTGATGTCACCTTCAAATTTATGCGTGCAGGCAAGATGTTGTAACAGACAAATGAATAAACGTGAAAATGAGAGCATGATAACCATATTATCATGTATCTAGAGATTTGTCCCCTTTTAAACACAAAATTGCAAGTAAACACACAGCAGCAACCAAAACCACAACAACAACAAAGACAAAATCGATGTTTACCAGCAAGGGTTTGAGACTAGATCCGACTGTTCGGGTTTCGCTGTTGTGGGTACGTTCATAGTAGTTGGAATCTGAGTTTATTCTGTTGAAAACAAAAATAACAAGAAGTTACTATCAACAACAAGGAACAGAAATATGAATAACAAAGGGGGTATAAAATTGAACAGCGTAATATACGTTTAAATGAATTAGTCATGACTGAAAGCAAATAAAGTCTAATAGACAGAGGAAGCAAAACTTAAAATTGGCTCCAAGCCTTTTCTCGAAAGCCCATTCATGTAGGATAAGGTTACCGAGCAAAATGGTCCAAATGTTCACATATTTGAAACAAAAGGATTGCCGCTCAAGGAAAAAATAGAACGAAATAATTAGCTAGATGATACGTATACGATACGGTACCCTAACATTAAAAATGGCATGGTCAATGTAATCAAAGCTGACAGGTTATTCTATCAAATCAAAGAACTAAATATTATTGGTTAAAAACGAAGGGGGCAGAAGCATCAGATCAAAGCGAATGGCATACCAATAGGCACATGAACCCCTTCAGGAAACTAAAATGCAGTGGGAATTTTACTCTTTAGGTTTGAATGCTTTACAAGAACCACAACGTAGCATCTTTCGTTTCTCATATCCTATCAATTTAAAGTCATCTGATATGAATGCATACATCTTGATATGAATTAATTTTGAGCAGCGATTTGTTCACATTCTAAAGACTTCTACCCTACCTTGGCATCTGGGGTCAAGGGAACCTACAGCGCAATACTTCCATCTTATCCACGGATTGGTGGTGTAACACCAAGCTGTGTCCTCATTATCGGGGTTTCTGCAATAGTTTTCATCTAGTCCCGCGTTAGGGTAGTTAGCTGGAGTCCTAGTGTGTACATGGGGAGTCTGAGAGGTCCACGCTTGACAAGTAAGATTGGTGATTGTCTGAGATAGGTTTCCTCTGTAGTTCAGTCCTTTAGGATCTTCCTGGCATGCAGGTGTGGCTCGAGAAAAAACACAGAGTAGAATTTCAAAAGAGCTTGCGAAAGTAATATGTGTTTGAATCTGAATAATAATTTGCTACACCTTTCCCCCGGAAAAAGCAATTATCTACTCTAACAACAATTGATTCACAGACCATTTTTTTGCGTGAGTGTCAGTCAATTACGAATACTATGACGCTTGAAGTGTAGTAGGCCATTTGACCTAATTATACTTCCGTGTCAGAATCACTGCCAAGTGCCCACTTGAAAAACATTCATTATTCTAGACAAACACCCGCGATGACTACCCTCTAGACAAAACCCAAGATGACTACCCTCTAGACAAACACCCGCGATGACTACCCTCTAGACCAGGCCTTCTCAACTGGCGGCGCGCGCGCCACTCGTGGCGCTTGCGGTCAGTCAGAGTGGCGCGCGGCTGTTCCAAAAAATTAAAAATTAAAAATTAAAGAAAGAACAACATTAAAAAATGATATTCTAAAATAAAAAAACTCAGAAAAATCTAAAAGTCGCAGTCGAAGTTGAGCCCTAAATGTAAGCAAGCCATTTTGTGTGTTTGATTTACACTTCATTTTGACATTTTCCGTGTTTATTGCACCAAAATAACTACATATAAATTAACTTCCAGTGTAGATTTCAGCCAGGAATCGTACTAATTATTTCAAATCAATATGAAATTATGATTGATGTTTTATGGAAGAAAAACGTGTTAAAAATGGCACATCTGGGCCTAAAAAAAGCCAATCCACTAGCTTCCGGGGGCTTCGCCCCCTGGACCCCACATGGTATCGGCTCGGTCGCTACGCTCCCTCGTAACACAGTCACCAAACATACAGGTTGGCACTTCAACCTCAATTCATTTTTGTTTTGGCGCTTCTAATAAACTAGTTGAGAAGGCCTGCTCTAGACAAAACCCAAGATGACTACCCTCTAGACAAACACCTAAGATGACTACTCTCTAGCTAATAACCCAAGATGACTACCCTCTAGATAAAAATCTAAGATGACTACCCTCTGGACATACACCCAATACTACCACCCTGTGGACAGCATCCCATGAATTGTTGATAACAATATGGAACTTAGATATTAATAATTAAGTGGAGATAAATCACTAGTGAATTGTACATTTGTATGTAACATTGATAAACAATAACACCTATATGCCGTATCCGGACACCTACCCCCTGGACAACCACCTCCGGGTAACCACCACTAGGATAACCACCCTCTAGGACGACTACCCCCTAGAACAACTACCCCGTAGGACAACTACCCCCTATGACAACTACCCCCGGACATCTACCGCCGGACAACTACCCCCTAGATCAAACACCTCCCGGACAACTACCCCCCGGAAAACTGCCCACTAGGGTAGTTGTCCGGGGATAGTTGTCCAAAAGGATGGCTGTCGTAAGGGGTTGTTGTCAGGGTTAGTTGTCCGGGGGGAGGGGGTAGTTGTCCTAGGGGATAGGTGTCGTAGAACCCCCAAATGCATGTGATTTTTTAACACACGCATATCCGTCTTCGCATACACCAATGTGACTCACACATTCATGTGTAATGTAAGATGAAGATGAAAATATATTATAAAATGATCCAACAGCTGATTGAACGGCGATAATTGCTCTGGGCATAATGTCATCAAAAGTTTTGATTTGGTTTTTAGATAAAGAATTAGGCTTTAGATTACGTGTATGTTTAGGGTAAGCAAAAGTGCTTAGTCCAGGGTTAAAGTAATGGATTTGGTTTATAGTGAAGAAAATTGAAAACGGGGTATTGTTACATTGTATCAAACAATGATACAACACGACCTCATAGGCTTTCAAGAAACTAATACGGGTGATTTCAATAACCTATTGTACTGTAACTGTAATATGTTCGGCCATTCCAATAGGTGACTTACAAGGAGATACTTAATGAGAGAGAAAGACAGAGAGATATTAAAGGGGGCCTGGGTTGAGCGAGAAAGAGAGAGAGAGAGAGGGGGGGGAGAGGGGGAAGTGGCTAGACACATTATGATAGGGATCAAATGCATGACTTCAATTCATTGTTTCTCTTACTTACTGGAGGTGGTGGTTTTTTCGTATGTCGTTGTGTCCGACATCGTGGTTGTTGGGCTCATCATGAGCTTGGTCGTTGCGTCCGAGGTCGATGATTCTCTTGTCTCTGAAACGTTGTAAAAAAACATAAAACTGAGTTAAGTGATCATGATATAATTGATGGTTCAAGGTTATAACATGAAGCCACACGTACAAAACAATAAGATTAGGAATAACGCCGAAATAGGATTAGAAGGCCAAGGCAAGGACGATTTAGCTCCACCGTGAAAACATAAATGCTAACAGTTTACATATTTTATAATGTATTATTTGTGTCAGCATATTTTTAGATTTAGTGGTGGTTTTTTACTAAATATGAAGGAACTGTTTAGCTAAAGAATGTATTTAAATGTATTGCTGTGGCGTATTTGCTTCCGTTGACAAAAGAACAAGACGGGCACGTTCCCCTTTTAACAAATGTTTTTTCGACGCTCGCAATAGGAAAGGACGAAAAAAAAAGTCATATAAAGACGAGACAGAAAGAGAAAGAGAGAGAGAGAAAGAGAGCGGATGGGCGGGGGTAGTGGCTAGAGTGAAAGAGATTATAATAATGATCAAATCCATGTTTATCAAAGTGGACGCGATTTGTATATAAACATGTACCTGATGTAACTCGTTTGTTGTCGATAAACTTGTAGTAAAAAAAAAAACAATATAAGACGGGCACTGCCCCCTTATAAATAAAAGAAAAGTCAGATAAAGTCAGTGAGAGAGGGAGAGAGATAGAGAGAAAAAGATAAGTTTGAAGGGGTGTATACTGGTTAGACCCATAATGATAAAGATCACATGTATGACGTAATTTCCATGTCTCTATTGCTTAGACATACTAGAGGTAGTGGTATTTATGTCCCTACATGCTTTTTGTTCATTAGTTGACAACCCCCTCTGCCCCGTTATGATATTTTACCTACGTTCATTGCAGTGTCTCCCTTGAAACCCACTTGAGCAGTGACAGTTGTAGCCTATCATAGTCTCTTCACACCAGCCGTTTTTACAGAGATATTTGCCACAATCTGCGAAATAAGTAATGAACGGGATAAAACTAATACTGATCAACAGATTATCATTAAATTTTGTTCTGATTGGTTTCAAAAGGGTATATTTTCTGGCTTTTTTACAAATTAATATATACACGATAAGCAAGTCTAATGCTTATGTACTTCCCTTTCACTATTGTCCGTGCCCATTCTAAAGTTGAATGTATTGCCTGGTGATTTTTCAGTGCCCTTTTTTTTATTTTTTAAAGGTGTATGGCGTGGGTTAGAGTTGCAATTGGTTTTTAGGTTAGGGTTAGAATAAGGATGGGGACTAGGGTTAGGATTATGTATATTGTGATTTCTAGTTACAAGAATTTCAACCTTTATAGAAAACTATTAAAACAAACAAAAAAACATTAGAGAAGCAGATTGGTGAAAGTTCGAATGAAATCGGGTAAAAAAAAGATAGTTAAGAATTTTTGCAAATTGTAATCAATATGCGTACGGGCACTTCGTATTCGCTGAATCGGTACTGTTACTCTGACATAGCGCCGGACAACTTTTAAATTTTTGTCAACACAAAAAATGACTAAAACGTAATTTTTTCAAAATGTTTGACGTTGGAGGGCTTTTCTATTTGAAGGACCGATGGTAGTGTGCTGTCCGTAATTATTAAATTTTGAGTAGTGCCCCAAGGGAGAAGGCACTTAAGAGAAAAACAGAAATGAATAATATTCTAGTACACGACAAACGGGAGAGTTGTCCCTGACTATGTCACAATCAATTGATCATTCATATATAGTAGTAATAGAAGTGATAGTAGTAGTATGGCAGTAATAGAAGTAGTAGTAGTAGTAGTAGTAGTAGTGGCGGTTGTAGTAGAAGTATTAGAAGCAGTAGTATGAGTAGTAGTAGAATAGTAGTAGAAGTAGAAGTATTGAGTTGAGTTGAGTTTATTTTATTTATACACGGTAAAAGCCCGAAACAGTTCGCAGACTGGCTTCAATCAGGGCCGTGTCGATAAAAAACAACATAATCATGACATATAAATAAAAGTAATATAACACTGACAGATTTACAACCATAACACGACAATGTATAGGAAATAAGTCAAAAACATTTTAATTTATAATTAGAACTATATTGGTAGGCCCAAAAGATAAACAATTGAAATAAGTTATGATCATCATAATCTGTTGGCATAAAGTAAAAACAAAAAGAAGTATAACATGATAATAAATAACTTAAGAATGTGTGTATTTATGTTAAATATTAAATAATCAAACTTAAAAAAAAAAAAAAAAAACACACACACATATATGTAAAATGTGAAATAATTATGAAATTAAGATAAATGCGTATTCCATATTATGTAGAAGTAATAGTAGTAGTAGTAGTAGTAGTAGTAGTAGTAGTAGTAAAGTAGTAGTAATAGTAGACGTAGTAGTTGTAGCGGTAGAAGTAGTATCAACAGTAGTACATGTAGTAGTGGAAATAAGGACTAGATATCAAACTTTAATTATATCGTTGAAAACGGGTTATCTGCATGTAGATTTATTGAATAAACTAAGAAATGAATTTGACAATAAAGAACAAAAATGAATGAGAATGAAACCTGCCTGGCATTCTGCATATTCTATGCCCGCCCAGGATCCCTTCTTTACTCTTCCTTTGGTGGCACCCGCCGATGACAGAAGGGAAAGGAATGAGTTTGGGGATGCTCTGCACCATGCTGCCATCCTGGAGTTGCTTCATCTCACATTTGTGGAACATGGGCAAAGTGTAATTTAGGCCTAATCCGTCTGGACAAGTTGTCTTCACCATCTCGGATCGATCCGATAACAAGTCAGGCAAGGCTGTAAAGAATATTATAAGAGAATTAATCGCTAGTTGTTCTCTTCCTCCTCATCTTGCTCCTCCTACATGCCCTGCTACTTCTCTCCCCCCCTCCTGCTACTCTTCTACATCCTTGTTCTTTTCTGCTCCTTCCCTCCATCCTCTCCTTCCCATTCTTCATCTTTTACTCGTCGTTATATTACTCTCCTCGAGCATAATCCCCCTCCTTGTCTTCCTTCCGTTTCCTCCCTCTCCACCATCTTTGGAAGAAGTTTTCTTAAAATAATTTGAAAAACATTATCAGGGAGACTTTTTCATAATGTGATTTTTTTGTTTGAGATGCCACGTAGGTCTAGTTTGAGGGCACGAACCCTTGTCATTAGTTGTGTAATATTGTATCCAGACACCTACCCCCTGGACATCCACCACCAGATAACCACCCCAGTCAACTACTCCCTAGGACAACTACCCCTTAGGGCAACCACCCTCTATGACGACTACCCCCAGACAACTACCCCCAGACAACTATCCCCTAGGATAACTACCCCCGGACAACTACCCCCTATGACAACTACTCCCAGGACAACAACCCCCGACAACTACCCCAGACAAATACCCCCCATGGCGGTATACGGGGTAGTTGTCCTAGAGGATGGTTGTCGTATGGGGTAGTTGTCTGGGGGTAGTTGTTCTAGAGGGTGGTTGCCCTAGGAGTAGTTGTCGTCGGGGGAGATTGTCCTAGGGGGTAGTTGTCTGGGGGTGGTTATCCGGGGTTGGATGTCTAGGGGGTAGGTGTCCTAGAACCGTGTCGTATAGTGTTAAAGTACATTCTATGCTTGCAGAACAACGTAGGTTTTACACTTAGCTCATATTTCACTTCATTGTGATAATATTGAAAGCCAACTATTTTCCCGCAACATTCGTGAAACAATAAAAATGATGACGGATAATCAAATAATACTTACCGAAGGACAAACAGGTTACGGTACCAAATAGCAACCTCCAAAATACACCCATCTTTGTGTCTTTAATCTGTGTTTAGAAAGACATAATATGTTTTAATCAACAAGAGCAAGAACTAGAACAGGAACAACAAAAACAACAACTAACCAAATTATAATGGTAATACAGATAATCGTGATAGCGATGATGATGATGATGCTTATCACGAAGTTATGTATAAGAGCAATTACCGTTACTTGTACAGCACTTTCATGTATTACTAACGCAACATAATTGATGAGACTATCACACTAGTCATCGGTATTTTATATAGGTTTTTCTTGGTTTTCTATAGGTTTTTCCAGCGAATTTGGTATAACGTTCATTCAAATTAGCGTAAACGCTATTTAGTATCAACTAATTTAGGGAATCGGGCAGGGGATTTTTACATATTTAATTAGGAGGCAAAGCTTGAGACATGGTCTGTTATAAAAAGTTCGGTGGGTGCCAACGTGTTTAGGGAACCTCCCTGCACAATTTCTAAGTGGAAATATGCTACTGGAAAAAAATTGAATGTGCTATAAGAAAATTGCTTTGCAAAAAATAATTATATATATATAGGAGAGAGAGAGAGAGATAGAGAAGGGAAGGGAATGGTCACAAACAGGGATGGGTGCAAATTCTGAACTCCACCATCCATTACCTTTATGATTTAGACTAAATATCACGACAATCACCTGGATCCAGATCGAATTTATGAATCACTCAACCGATATAGCCTGCATCATTTTTGAACCCACACCATGCCCTACACCACATATTGCCCCTTCCCAAAGTTTCTCTTGATTTGTGTGAGTGGGGGGATTTCAAAGGAGGGAGGGGGTAGGTATGCACTATGCACATGTTTCAGACTGCAAATCATGTCTGTCACATGGAATCAGGTTATTTTATGTATTATTTGACCTATAGCCTAATTTGGTTTCTTAGAAACACATAATCTATCGGTTGCTATGGATGTTATAGCCATAGCAACGGGAAGAGAGATCTGACATTATACTTCCTATCAATACAATACAATTAAGTCATTTCTATAGCGCTCTTACAAACTAACTGTTGTTTCACAGCGCTTTACATATAAATTATCGAAAAATTTGTTGATCATGGTCATAGAAGAGAATTTTGATACATTTGATCAGCGAAGGTGATAATAGAATAAAACGTGGAAGCTCATTCCAGAGTCGAGGAGCACATGCCTGGAAAGCATTGTCGCCAGCTTTGGTGTATGTTCGAGGAACGTGTAGCAGGGTGCTGTCAGTACAAGAGCGAAGACCAGGACGAGCAGATTAGTAGGGTACCATGAGAGAGTTGAAATACACTAGAACTTTGTTTTGGATGCACTTGTAGACAATCGTCAGGATCTTGAGCACAATGCGTTGCTTGATTGGAAGCCAATGTAGTTCTTTAGGCAACGGGGTGACATGATCGTGCTTACGGGCCAAGTAGATCAGCTTTGCTCCGCGATTCTGAATCTTCTGGAGACGCTGTATTTGTGATGACTTGATCCCATACAATAATGAATTGGCATATTCAAGACGAGACAACACAATAGCTCGGACAGCATGCTCACTTAAAAAAAAGTCAGCTGCTTGATGATAGCATCTACTCGCGATATATTGTTTTTGTTAATCTATGTTAACGTTGCTAAGGAGAAATAGGCCCTCACTAACCAAAATGTAACTTCATATTAAAGTATTATAACTTGTTTATTACAAGAGCAATGAACTATAATATTAGTTTGATTTGTTTGTTTAATTTATTCACCATGTAAAATAACTGTTTACAGATACTAAACAGTGGGTAACATTAAGATATAATACATAGTAGGAAAAGTGCATAAACAAAAAATGTTTGAAGCGCAACGTCCCT
Organism: Strongylocentrotus droebachiensis; assembly: GCA_035222895.1. Classification (NCBI taxonomy): domain Eukaryota; kingdom Metazoa; phylum Echinodermata; class Echinoidea; order Camarodonta; family Strongylocentrotidae; genus Strongylocentrotus; species Strongylocentrotus droebachiensis. The sequence goes on from JAVYIG010000640.1 coordinate 423,965, forward strand.
TAAGCCCCCATCACACCAAAGTAGTTCTCACTACGTTCTCGAAAATGTTGCCAAACGGGCTCAAACTGTGTGCGAACGGAGTTGAACGTAATAGCAACTGTTTGCGACCTGTTTAAGGACTTTATGGACGGGCCCGGACTGGACTAATGACTCTAATACGATCCTAGTTCGTTCATTAACAGTCCACAATACGTCCAATTCGTCTGTAGCCGTCTACAGTCAGTTCATATCAAGTTCAGATCGGATAAATTTGATATTTCCAAGCAGTCCAAACCATTTTTACTAGTTCGGAACTTGTTATAACTAGTTTATAACCCAACCACCCCATTCAGGACAATGACAGGTTGATTATTTAATAAACGAGGGGCCTAATTATACTTCCAATTATATTTTTAGCAAATGTGTATTCATCTCATCTTGTCCAGTTGAATGACCGGACTTGAATGATGCATGGACCTATTACGGATGGACGTTCAACGTGATTCTTTCTTTGATCCAATGATAGTCGCCGCCTTCTAATTATGTGCATTTTAATGAGAACATTCAGCTGTTTTAACAATAACGACTGCGCAAGCATTTTCGGTCATTGACAAAGGAGCAGTTTCCCTCTCTTGGGGTTTGTTTGGATGGTGTGCTCTGTAAGAGTGTGTCTTAAATGAAAGCATCCCCAATGGGGAGCAGCAAAGTTGAAAAGCAGACGATTTTGGTGATATGAAATGTAGTATTACTGATTCGCACACTTTCGCACACACCCATGACCATATAAAACAGTTAGAAGGCCATGATCTTTATAGGATCTGTGCTTTGTAACTCTGGAATATTATGAGGAAATAGGGGGAAACGGGATTTTAAATCACAACCCCAAAATCCAAAAAATAACCTCAATCTGGTAATATCAACATGTTTTTCAAAATAAAATACATGTACAGTACACGGAACAACAATTTCCGATTATAAGCCATAACTGCACATCGATTTTCCATGATTTAGGCGAGTTATTATCTTCTGCGCATGTAGATTAACATGTGCAAAATCACTATCTTGATTCTGTCCCGGCTTTTTGGCGGTGACCAGCGTGATATCAAAGTGACGAAACATGTACGGAATGTTATTGAGATGACATTGACGGAAACAATCACAATGAATTCGTTAAGAAAACGACGAATGTCCATTCGTAATAGGTCCATGAGTGATGAAACAATCTTCATTACCTCAACTGGATTCGTAGGGTTAAAGAAAATACTATTTACAGAAGAATCAAATAGAGAATCACAAAAACTATTGCTACACCCTTTGATTTTAGAAGCCTGTTCAGCACCTATGTTTGTAAAATAATTATTAAAACAATTTCCAATTGCATGTGGGTCCTTTACAGTAATACCATCGTGCCTAAACACCGTTGAATGAGAAACATTCCCCCTTGTCAGAATACCATTTGTTATCTTCCACTTGGAGGAAGAATCATTTGCCTGTTCAAACTGTTTGGTGTCAGTAATACATTATTTTTGATAAACGAATAATATGTGTTAGCTTATTTCTATATTGCCTAAAGTCCTGTTTCCTTCTATTTGTAGGGTTACAAAGGCTTTTTTTATATAGCTTTTTTCTTTGTTAAATAGAGAATTCCTCTGGTAATCCAAGGATAAAAATTCTGCGAGATTTAATTTGGACTTTTGGTATATTTATATTCAAATAGTTTGTTATATTTCTAAAAACCTCTGATATGCAATATCTATTTCATGGCAATTTAAGACATTGTTCCACGTTTCTGACATCAAATCAGTTTTAAACTTGCCAATATTATCCTTTGTAAATTTACATACTTCAACCATTTTCATTTTAGGTTTAGTTTTAATACAATTGGAAAAGAGCACAAAAATGGGTAGGTGATCTGAAATCTCAGAATAAATGGGCCCTACTTCAATTTTATTATCAGAAACATTGGTAAATATATTATCAATTAGAGTACTAGCATTCATATATATTCTTGTTGGTTTTGTAATTGTAGAAAGTATAGCATGAATATTTAACAGTGTATTTAAGTCAGCAGTAATATCATTGTCACAGATCAAGTCAATGTTGAAGTCCCCCATGAAATATATATTTTAATTTTCTAGATTTAGTTTGTGAAGGAGGTTATCGAGATCATCCAAAAATATATGATATACAAGTTTTCCAGAAAGTTCCAAGTCGAAAGTCATAATGACTAAATATGAACAAATAGGCATTTGGGGGTAATCCGTATTTCTGGAAAATTTGTAAAAATTCAAATGTTTTTCCTAAAATTATTATGCAAATCATTTCCGAACCTACTAAATGTTATAAAATTTTGTGTAACTAAGTAATTTTCTTTCAGATGACATTTCACACATAGTAAAATCGGGATCCGTTAAAAAAACAAATTTCCCAAATAGTTCAACTAGTTCTACAAGGCATCCAATTTGAAAGCAGCATATTTTTAAGGTAGTTCACCTAAAAATTGTGCAGAGAGGTGCCCTGAACACTTTGACACCAGACACATCTTTAAAACATTCCATGTTTAAAAATTAATTACAAATTGGAGTTTGCCCCCTCACTAATGTATGATTCAATTCATTTTGTCTTGCAAGATTCATTCAAATTCATCGAAAAAACTGAAGTTATTTCAATAAATTAATTCGTTAGCTGGATCCTCAACTTGAACCACACTGCTATAATTTATTAAAGCACGAGTCACTCTCCTTTTCATCACACAGACAGTGCTTTTTCTAGCAAGCCCCTCTGTTTTAGTCATTTATGATATGTTTAATTCCAATTTGTTTATATTATCTTTTTCATGGATTGTTGTACACATTTATTATATTGTATTATTTCGAAATGTATAATGCATATGTTTTATTGAAACGGACAACAAGCAAAATAGTAATGAAATCAAATCAGACTCATGGTGGTCATTTCACAATGATTGGAACTAAAACATGAGATACTTACCATTTTACAGATCAATCTTCATGGGCTTCCAAAAATTATCAATCGGCACAATGATAACCTGACGTCTTTCTCGGATAAAAATAGAACAAATTTGGCAACGAAGAAAAATTGCTTGAATACAGAAAGGCTGAAAAGATTAACCGTAAGATACAAACTGTAGGCTATAGCTATCGATCAGGACAGGGGCGTACGCAGGATTTTTTCAAGGGGGGGGGGTTAAAATATTTTGCTCCCGAAAATTTGAAAATCGCGCCGGCCGAAAAGTCGCTCAGTGGGGGGGGGGGGGGGGGGGTAAGCGGACACTTTTTTTTTTTTTTTTTTGGAGGTCAAAAAAAAATCGCAACGACTCAGCCGGCCCAAAAGTCGCTCAGTGGGGGGGGGGGGGGATTGAAATTATGAGATATTATGGGATAGCTCTGCAAGGGATGTAGCTAATTATGATGATTGTTTGATTTTTGTTTTTGTTTGAAGAGACACCCGTTACCATATCAACATGTTGTTTCGTGAACAGAAATTATGGGATACATATTAACGCCGATGGTTGTTCTTTCTTTGATCGTTTGTATTTACTACTTTTTGAGAAAACGCACGTTATCTCAGAAACTTTACAAAATTGGATCGAATCGGGCGATAGCTCCTTGAGATAGTTATTAGCCTATTTTATATTCTATTCAATTTATTTATGTTTCCAACGAAACGTTACAATTACGTATTAACAACAAATGTAGAAATACATATTGAAAACAGAGAGGTCCACTAACAAGCAATGCTTGTACAAGTGCGAACAACTCAAATGATACTTAAGAATAGGAATTTAGGGATAGCTCAGTTGGATATGTATTCGCGCCGATGACCTTGTTTTGAGGATTGGGACGTACATAATTTTGTTTGTGAAAATACATGTTACGCTGATAACATGTTAAAAGTGGATAGAAAATCATTAGTCACCTTTATTGGATAACCCTTAGCGCAAATGATTTTTAGAGGGGTTGAGTTGTATTTTGTTTGTTTGGAAGGAAAACACATGTTACCTTAGAAACATGATCGAAATTCTGAGATAACATTAAGGGATAGATATTTATAGCTTCGACCGTGTTTGTTGTTAAAGTTGCCATAGAAACAAACAAGCTGGTTAAGTTGAGGGGAAAAAATATTGTTGAAATGCACGTTACGATAGAAATAAGCTGAATAATTTGATAGGTATGATAGAAGAAAAAAGGCCCAACCTTTATGCACAATCAGACAAGTTGATATCGAGCCTTATCACATTACCTGCCCTGATTAAACCATACCAATAACACGTCACACTTTAAAGGCATCGTTTAACAATTTTAAATCTGAGAGGCATGCCCTTACGTGTTATCAGTGACTGTGATATGGTGTAATATTGAAGCCCTGAAACAAAAGCGCTTCAAAATGTTCATGAAGTGCCTCAAAAAAGGTTTTAAAATCTTTCAGTGACCGGTTTTGACCATACTCGTAAGGAAAACGAAAAATGAAATTTCGAATATCCAATCATAAATATCTTGATTATCAGACACACGATCGGTTTGTAAAAACCTAAAGGTTTATAATTATGATTGCAGCATGAGCTAAATCTAGGATTTCTTTCAGAATCTGAGGCAATGTTACCGAGTCCCTTTAATGCTCTCGCTTTGGTGAAATAAAGGATGGCATCGTTTTCTCCCGAAGGCTGGTACTTTCAAAGGCTTGTTTATTTGAATTATGAGAATGAAATAGGGTTAATCACTACTCTGAACCAGGTTTCAATCGTGAAAATTAAAATTCTCTCTTCACTTTGGAAGTAAGAACCCTATTCCATCTTCAGAATTATCATTATGAACCTTGGAAATGGCGGACATTCGGAGAGACGAACTTTCGGAACTATGAACTGTCGGAACTAAGCAGGGCCCTGGGAACGATTTTTTCACCGGGGGTGCTGAGATATACATACACGTATACTCAGGGGCGGATCTAGCTTTTTTACCGAGAGGGGAGTTTAACCCAATGACGATGCAGAGCAGAACATTGCCCACGAGCCGCAAAGCGGCGACGCGATTTTTGGTTGCTATTTTTAACCACTGTAAGCAGGGATATCACATAATTATCCCTGCTGTAAGTGATGTTTTCCTAGCATCTACTATCATGCCAAGCATCATCCACGAGCCGCTTCGCGGCGAGTCGATTTTTTTTGGGTCTACTTGGAACCCCTGTAAGTGATGTTTTCCTGGCATCTACTTTGCTATTTTTAACCGTCGTAAGTGATGTTTTCCTGGCATCTACTAACATGCGGAGCATCGTCATCGAGCCGCGAAGCGGCGAGGCGATTTTTTTTTGTTGCTATTTTGAACCCCCATAAATGATGTTTTCCTGATAACTACTATAATGCTTAGCATCGTCCACGAGCCGCATAGCGGCGAGTCGATTTTTTTTGTTGCTATTTTGAACTCCCGTAATTTTCCCTGGCATCTACTATCATGCGGAGCATCGTCCACGAGCCGCTTCGCGGCGAGGCGATTTTTTGAGGGGTCTACTTTGAACCCCCGTAAGTGATTTTTTCCTGGCATCTACTTTGCTATTTTGAACCCCCCGTAAGTGTTGTTTTCCTGGCATCTACTAACATGCGGAGCATCGTCCACGAGCCGCGAAGCGATTCTTTTTGCTATTTTTAACCCCCGTAAATGATGTTTTCCTGTTATCTACTATCATGCGTAGCATCGTCCACGAGCCGTGTAGCGGCGAGGCGATTTTTTCACATTTTCACTTGGCAGCCCAAGAGGGGGGGGGGGGGGGTTAAACCCCCTAAACGCCCTCGTAGACCCGCCCTTGATATATATATATATATATATATATATATAAGTGCGAGAATTCTCAACTCTGACATGACAACGGGTGTTCCAGAATATGTAGGCGTGAAGAAAAAGGTCTAGGAACGTGAGACGTAGCTGTACTTTACAAGTTTATTACGAGCTCGTAATAAACTTGTAAAGTACAGCTACGACGTCTCACCCTTTTTAAGTCATTATGCCAAGGTTCATTTTCCCGTCTGGTGCTAATATGTTCGTCTGAGTGATTGATCTTTGTGAAGATTAAATATTTTACAGAAGTTGTAGCAAGCTTACCTTCCCGCCCAATATCGTCTAACCATAATTTGCATACATCAAACTTATCCCATTTATCCATGGTTTCCTTGGCAATTTAAGCAATTTTATTCTTCTACATCTATTAGCCTAATGTGATCACCACTTCACAATCACTAAAAGACAGGAACATAATGAATAAAACTTATCTGACCTTTATGAAATAGTACCAGCTTTAACATAGCTTCAGCTTTATTACAGCAAGTTCTCAATTCTCAAATGTTCAGAAAGATACATTTTACTTCAGCGATGTTTCAGTATGTATGTGTTTATCTTTCCATTCAAACAACACTGCATAATTTATTTATAATTCAACAAACTGTTTAAGATGTTACGTCATAGATTGATGCACAATATTTTGATTATTCAAACTCAGAAGAGAAGAAATATTCATCTAGATGTAAGTAAGTTCATTATATCAACTTTTGGTCCCACTGCTAGGAATAATTTTCCCCTGTACATTCCTTCATGCCCTTCAGTTGGATCTTACAAGAGAAAATCAAAGACGTACAGTCTGTGTATTAATTTAAAACATGGTACAAGCAGACACAAAATATATATACATGCCTTTCGCAAGTTTTTGCTCAAAAAGCAAGTATGTGTATTTGGCATCATGGTAAACGTGAATGATTACTATTGATGTTGCTCCTTGAATTTAAATCATATTAATTTGACTTTGTAAATTAAGAGTTCTGTCTAGTTTTGTGTGACGAGGCGAAATTCTGTTTATGCCACTCTTTGCATTCATCGAAGAAATCGTCCTAAACGTTTCAACAGTGAAAACTATGTACTGAAAAGTTTGTGAGGAATTTGTGAGGAAGTATCAGTTAACGTAATATTTATGACTTAGTAGCACCTGACCTGTACGAACAAATACTAAAACATGCTTCGGTTATGTCATTATATTCCTCACAATTAACCTATTTTTTGTGTAACAATACTGTTTAATTGAATGTGTGAAACCTTCATGAAGATTTATACGATGAATACAACAAGTTAATAAACGATTCTCTTTGATGGATACATCTGATATGATTTGCGACAGAAAGTTTTTTTTTAAAGAAAGGAAAACAAAAATTTTCATTTGTGGCTGTCGGCTGTGTGACAATTTCGTACACGAAGCATATATAATGATATAGATTAAATATATCCAAACAAAAACTGCAGGGGGTGCTGCGCACCGCCTGAAGAATTTCCAGGGGTGCTGCAGCACCCCCAGCACCCCCACTTCCCAGGGCCATGGGGGGGGGGGGGGAATCGTTCGAGAAGAGAGAGAGAGAGAGAGAGATAGAGAAGGGGGAGGGGATGGTCATAAACATGGATGGGTTCAAATTCTGAACTCCACCATCCATTATCTTCATGATTCAGACAAAAACATCACGACTTTCACCTGGATCCAGATATTATTTATGTATCACTCAACCGATATACATGTAGCCTGCATCATGTTTAAACCTACACCATGCCCTACACAACATATTGCCCTCTTCCCAAAACTTTTCTTGATTTTAGTGAGGGCAGAATTTCAAAGGAGGTAGGGGGTAGGTACGTGTATGCACTATGTACATGTTTTAGACTGCAAATCATGTCTGTCAATTGGAATCGGGTTGTTTTATGTATTAGGCCTATTTGACCGTTAGCTTGGTTTCTTAGAAACACATCATTTATCGGTTGCTATGGATATTATCACCATAGCAACGGGAATTAAGAGGGATGTGACATCATAATTCCTATTAAAACAAAATAATTTGCTTGATGATAGCATATATTCGCCATACATTTTATTCTTGTATCTACGTTAACGTTGCGAAGGAGAAGACGACCCTTAGCAACCAAAATTGTCATTTTGCTTCATATTATAGTATTAATGACTGCTTTGAGAGAAATAGTTGTTTTATTACGCTCAAGGGAAGGTTAGAATTGTGCTATTCCCCGAGGCTTGCCGAGGGGAATAGCCCAATTGTAACCTTCCCGAGAGCGTAATAAAACAACTATTTCTCGAATATTAAAGCAGTCATTAATACTTTTATATGCCGAAAAAAAATAGACTAAAAAATAAAAATAAAAAAATATTTTTCATTTTTGTCGAAGACGGGATTCGAACTCTTGCGTACAACAAGAGGTGTATCAGAAACCAACGCTTAGACCACTAGGCTATTGCGCGTCGTTAACATGCTTGGCAGTTTTCTCCAATATATATGAAGGGGTGACCAAAGTTCGCGCAGATTTTAGAACAAATTAGAAAATGTGATATTCGATCCATGTTTTCTCATATTCTACACAAATTTATTTATTTTAATTACTACCAAATGGACGGCAAAGTATTTTACTACCAATTGGTTCAACTACAACATTTATCGTCGAAGGATTTCGGAGATATCGCGATCTAAAAATTCGATGTCCGATCGTGCATGCGCGCTGCATCTAAAAAAGTCATAAAAACAACGAGACCTAAGTTCACGCACGGGGGTTAACAGCTGATTTATACAAAAATACGATCCATCAAAAATAAGGTAATTTGATAATTTGCAAGGCAAAATATCATACAACCAGACGGTACCACTTATTACTTACAATTTTGAGGATATCTGCTCTCAAAATGAAGATTTCCAGACCCTTATCGGTAAGTTGGTAATTTTTCGGAACGGACGCAAATAACTGCAAAATGTGCCGATCTTTTGTCAATATTTTCACAATTTCGCACCCAATTCCAAAGAAAATTTCGTTTCTGGGTAATTTTATGATCCTCTTTCCATTGGTGATATCAGATTTTCGAAATCTTACCGATTTTTTGAGAAAGCGAACTTTGGTCACGCGCGAACTTTGGTCACACAGCCATACATTAAAATGGATTGAAAACGGCTCTGCGTGAGGGCCTCGCAAAAGCTCCATGAAACGGGCCCTTCTTTTACTTTTGCAATGCATATTGGCACGAACTTAGATCAAGATCTATCGGCAGATGTTGTTTTTTTGTTTTTGAGAGTTTATTTTCGTCTTCATGTCAACAATGCAAGATAAAATTGTCGGTAAGATCGATCGAGATTCAATTGTAGACCAATCCTTCGCACACATACGGTATTCTCCATCGCTCAAACCATTTTTTAACATGTAAACCTATGGGGTAACCATGGAGTAACCATGGTTATTAAAAATAGTGAAATGTTTTATGCATGGTTACCGAGAATTTTACAGGAACAGTTGAAGTTTATGAATGCAATTCGACCAATCAGATGGCTGGATTTCTTAAGTGAGGTATATAACAAAGTATATAAAATGTTAATTACAAAAGCAATATGATATAAATGCTTTCCGTCTGAACAAATAGGCAATTTGGGGTTTCCATATTTCTGGAAAAATTGTAAAAAATCAAATGTTTGGCTAAATTATGCAAATCATTCCCGAACCTACTTAATGTTATAACATCTTGTATAACAATTAATTTACTTTCAGATGACACTTCACACAAAGTAAAATCAGGATCCGTTAAATAGCAATTTCCCAAATAGCTCAACAAAAGTTATACATGGCGTCCAACTTGAAAGCATCATATTTTCAAGGTAGTTCACCTAAAAATAGTGCAGGAAGGTTGTCCTAAACACTTTGACACCGAACACATTTTTAAAACATCCCATGTTTTTAAAAAAATTAAAAGAATGGAATTTACCCCCTATTTATATTATGTATGATTCAATTCATCCCGTCTTGTACATGTGCCATGCAAGATTCATTTAATTCATCGAGAAAAAAAATGAAGTTATTTCAATGAAATAATTCGTTAGCTGGATGCTCAAAGTGATCATCTAATCATGTCATTCAAAAATGTATGCACGCTTGACTAAAAGCATACATGACCCATGCATTTGAATGAGAAACATGTTAATCTGATTGAATTAAACGCGAATTTGAATACACAGATCACGAATGTAAACGTTCTTATACATGTAGCAAGACTTGGAGAAATTCAATTTCGATTGAATAAATTGGAGAAGTTGCAAAATTGGCAGAGAAAATATGCCTTTCTTTTCTCTTCTGTTTTGATGTTTCTTATCTTCCTTCCTTTTGACTTTCTTTATCCTTGTTCTTCTTTCTTCTTCTAGTCCTGATGTAGATCAAATATGGACGTTCAATTGACGAAAGCGTGGAATTTGCATGTACAATTCTAACTTGAACCCCACAGCTATAATTTATTAAGTCACGAGTCACTTTCCTTTGCGTCACACAAACATTGCTTTCTATAGCAAGCCTCTCTGTTTAAGTCATTTATGATATGTTTAGTTTCATTTTGTCTATTCTCTATTTCGTGGATTAGTGTACACATTTATTACATTGTATTATTTCGAAATGTATGATGTATATGCTTACATTGAAACGGACAACAAGTAAAATGGCAATAAAATCAAATCAGACTCGGTGGTCATTTCACTGTGATTGGAACAAAAACATAGAATACTTACCATTTTACAGATCAATCTTCATGGCCTTCCAAAAATTATCAAACAGAACAATGATAACCTGACGTCTTTCTCGGATAAAAATAGAAAGAATTTGGCAACGAAGAAAACATTTGCTTGAATACAGAAAGACGGGAAAGATTAACCGTAAGATACAAACTGTAGGCTATATAGCTATCGACCAGGAGCATATGGCTTGACATCTACCTTCGACCAACTGTGAATGGTAAATGGTACGGTTTTCCTTCTCTGCAGGCGGTAAGCTCGTATGAGAACAGAATTGATATGATCAGATAGATTAAAAATGAGATACTGCGAACTGGTAGATCAAAATTATGAAGACGATTGGTGAATTAAAATTATGAAATAGATTATGGGATAGCTCTGCAAGGGATGTAGCTAATTATGATGATTGTTTGATTTCAGTTTTTGTTTGAAGAGACACCTGTTAACTTAGCAACATGTTGTGTAGTGAACAGAAATTATGGGATAGATATTAACGTCGATGATTGTTGTTTTTTGATCGTTTGTATTTAATATTGTTTGAGAAAACGCACGTTATCTCAGAAACATCACATTTTGGATTGAATCTAGGGGATAGCTTTGTATTTGCGCCGATGAACTTGTTTCGAGGATTGGAACGAACATAATTTTGTGTGTGAAAATCCACGTTACGCTAATAACATGCTAAAAGTGGATAGAAAATGATGAGTCACCTTTATTGGATAACCCAGGCTCAGATCCAGGGGGGTGAGCGAGCCTTGCGCCCCCCCCCCCCCCCCCCAGAAAAACTAAAAGAGAGAGAAAGAATGAAAGGGAAAGGGAAAGAGGAGAGAAGGGAAAAAAGGGAAAGAGGAGAGAAAGGGAAAAAACAAAAGAAAAAAAGTATGGGAGATCAGTTGCGATTTTTCCCGCCAACAAGGTGAAATGGGGGGGGGGGGGGGCAACTTGTGTACTAATATGGGGGGGGGGGGGGGTTGGGGGAAATACAATTAAAACGTGGTTTATTTCTAATTCCATAACGATCGTTTACAAATAATGCTAAAATGACATATTTTCCCGAGATTTATCCTCAATATTTAGTAAATTATACTTTAAGCGTCTGTTGGAAAATGACAAATTCCTAAATTCACAGCCAGGCACGAAATATAGTTCATGAGATGCCTTCATGTCAGGGCCCGCGGAACGGCGTGGATCGGGAACATCGAGCTCCCTCCTTACCCCCCCCCCCCCCCCCACACACACACATTTTCTTTGAAAAAGTATATTTAAGAGAAACAGAAATAAAGAGAGCAAGAAAGAAAGAATAGTTAACTGCCAGTGTCACAAAATAATGAGGTATCAAAATATGCTCATCTGACCGTGATTACATAAAACCTCTAATCTTCCGTAGGCTCTGCCCCCTGGATTCAACCTAGGGCCCTAAGGCGGGCCCTTAGATGCTCATCTGACAGTAATGTAATGCCTAAAACCTCTGAGCTTCCAGGGGCGGACAAGGTATCAAAATATGTTCATCTGACAGCAGACGCGTAGCCAGGTGGGCGGTGGGGGGCGGTCCCCCAAAACTTCGGCCCGAAAAACAGCATAAAAAGAAAGAGAGGAGAGAAAAGGAAGAGGACGTAGGGAGAAGAAGGAGCAGACCAAGAATATTTTTGATATTCAGACAAGGATTAAGAGTCGAGAACGGTACAACGAATCGTCTTCTTTCTCTAATAATTTAAAAAACATCAAAGCTTTTAAGAGGGGAGGGGATGAGCTGAATTCAGACAAGGATTAAGAGTCGAGAATGGTACAACGAATCATCTTCTTTATCTAATAATTTAATGAAAGTCAAGACTTCCGCGCATGGCGCAGGAGGGGAGGGGGGGGGTGACTGAATACAGACAAGGATTAAGAGTCGAGAATGGTTCAGCGAATCGTTTTCTTTCTCTAATGATTTAATGAAACGTCAGAGCTACCGCGCTTTGCGCAAGAAGGGGGGGACTGAATTAAGACAAGGATAAAGAGTCAAGAACGGTACAGCGCCCACTCCCTGCGCCCACCCCCTAATACGTCACTGCTGGTCACCTTTTAGTACCAATATTTGGCTCGCATAATTTCAAATTTGCCCCCCCCCCCCCCCCCCCCTCCCTTAAAAAATCCTGGATCCGCGCCTGGGATAACCTTTTGTTTGTTTTGGGGAAAAAACACATGTTACCTTAGAAACATGATCGAAATTCTGGGATAGCATTAAAGGATAGATATTTAGAGCATCGACCGTTCTTGTTGTTAAAGTTGCCATAGAAACAAACAAGCTGGTTAAATTGAGAGCAAAATAATATTGTTCAAAGGCACGTTACGATAGAAACATGCTAAATAATTTGGTATGATAGAAGACAAAAACCCGTTAAGCACAATCAAACAAATTAATATCGAGTCTTACCTGCTCTGATTAAAACGTACCAATAACACGTACACGCCACACTTTAAAGGCGTCGTTTAACAATCTTAAATCTGAGATGCATGCCTCTACGTGTTATCATTGTCTGTGTTATGGTGTAATATTGAAGCCCTAAAAAAAAGCACTTCAAAATGTTCATGAAGTGCCTCAAAAAAGTAAAAATATTTGAGTGACCGGGTTTTTACCATACTCGTTAGGAAAATGAAATTTCGATTTCCAATCATAAATATCTTGATAATCAGACACGCGATCGGCTTGTAAAAGTCATATGTTTCCTGACTGACCTAAGGTTTATAATTATGATTGCAGCATGAGATAAATCATGGATTTTGTTTCAGAATCTGAGGCAATTTTACCGAGTCACTTTAATGCTCTCGCTTTGGTGAAATAATGGATGGCATCGTTTTCTACCGAAGGCTGGTACTTTCAAAAGTTCGTTTAATCAAGGGTTAATCACTAATATGAACCAGGTTTGCAACCGTGAAAATAAAAATTCTCTCTTCTCTTCGGAAGTAAGAACCCTATTCCATCTTCAGAATTATCGTTATGAACCTTGGAAATGACGGACATTCGGAGAGACAAACTTTCGGAACTATGAACTGTCGGAACTATTAAAGTAATATTTCTGTTTAAAGAACCTTCGTATAAAAAACCTTCGACATTACGAATCTTCGACATTTTGAACTTTCTAAATTATAAAACCTTCGAGAAAAAATAACCGTTATGAAACTCGCTTTTAATTAGTAGGTGCATTGTCCGACAAGGTTACATTCAGCATACCCAAATTAATGAGTAATTTTTAATATAATTTTGGTCCCCGTATTGTCCCGAACGAAATTGTCTCCAAAGTAAACAAACTAATGATTATAATCCTCATAAGGAGACTTTAATGAAAATACAATTTCTACGTTTACACCTCACCGATTTTTTTTTTTTTTTTTTTTTTTTTTTTTTAGCCATTTAGAGAGCCATGATCCTTCTGCAGATTCGGATACTTCTTTACATGAGGCCATGATTATTATCATCATTGTCATTATCCTCATGATCATCCTCCTCCTCCTCCTCCTCATTATCACCACCATCATAATCATTATCATCACCGTCATTATCATCATCATCTCTGCGTTTGTCGCACAGCTTTAGTATGTCATCTGTGACCCAGGGCTTCTTTGTTGGTCGGTGTTTGCCAAGGATGTCGTTGGCTATTTCTGTCACGGTAGTGTTACATCTGTTGATCAGAGTGTCTATTCCGGTGTCCTGATTACCAAGGACGAGGAGTGGAGCAAACGTTCCTCCTATCGTTGCTCAAAAAATATCTGCGATGTTGGGGTCCTTGAGTTTTTCAAGACTAAACCTCATTCTTTTGTTGACCTGGCTTTTCATCCTTTGGAGGCGTAGTCTGGAGGTCATCATCACAAGCTCATGATCACTTCCGACGTCGCCTCCTAAGAAGCTCCTGTTCTATACGATGTTCGCACTTGACTGGGAGCGTCCTTTGACCATGATGTCATCGATCTGATTGTGGTATTGTCCTCCTAGGCTGTGCCATGTCCAGCGCCTGCCTCAATACACCCCAGAGCCCCATTACACGCTTGCCTGTAGGATCGTTCAGGAGTACCAATTATATCCCCAAAACAAAGATTCCAAACATACAATAGTGCCCAATCCTTTCGTAGAAAGAAAACCTTAAAAGAAGACTGCAAATCTGTGTTAAGTTTCCTCACATTTCAAGCTCTTCTGGTACTCAATCACTTTTCATAATGTTCATACATGATAATTCGCTTCATGTTTAAGGATAACTTTGGCATATCTGATAAGGCGTATCTGGTGTTATGTTCTGCCAGCAACCTGTCCAGCATATATAAAATCAGAAATGATACAGCCCACCTCGACAAATCAAAAACAGTGACACCAACTCCTTCAGATGCGATTGGTTTTCAAATGGGATTTGTGCAATTATTGCGGATTTTAGTTCAGATTTTATATTTCAAACATGTCGTACAAAAAAAGGAAATAAAATTAGAGTAAAATTATTTGGGGTAGGTACATGGATCGGTAAGAGTATGCAAGGTGTGAACGTTATATTTACAGTTTTGAATGAGAAAGATCCTGTAGCTAGCATAGGTTATTATCTCATTGCCATTTTTGAAGATAAAGAAAGATTTGATGCTCTCAAAGAGCATCACGCATCACTTATTATATCTTTCAAAGAGGCATACTTCCTTTGAGGAGACTACAAATTCGTTTGTTCTTGGAATAGACTCTGCCTATGTACTTACTCCTTCATACAGTTTGAGTCCAAACAAAGTTTACACCTAGAAAATTGTTAATTATTCTAAAATTCTTTTATCAGGAGTAAATTATTTATTTGCCAAAGAGCGTACAAATACCAAAGGTATTTTTTTTTTTTTTTTTTTAGAAGTTTGGGAGCCACACAATGTGTCATATCGTTATATTTGTTTTTGCAAGATGTTTTATTTTTATAAAATACTTTGCTTTTTTATTTAATTTATTTGTTAAAAACACTAGGCACACTCCAATGGGCATGAACAATAACTGATATTACGAATGCATGCAATCATGCAAGAAGCAGAGTAACAGTAGCTTGCTCGTGTTTACAAAGCACTATAACAATAGCGTGCATGCAGCCTTACTGCAGGCTATGAGTAAAAATGAATATAAGTTGAGAGAAATATTCAGTAGGCTTGCGGGTGCACCATGTGATAGAGAGAGAGGGAGGATTGAGGAGTCCTGAAAAAAACTCTCGGTAATCTTTTTTGAGGGTTTGTAGTCATGTAAAGGACTGTTTGGTATAGTCTTGAGAGAAATAATAACAAGCATTAAGAGGAGAAAAGAGACGTTTAGAAGTTCATAATAGAAAGTGGTATTGATGCTGACACCTTTTCTCGATGCTGGGTTGAAGAAGTTCTTTAATTTCACTTATATATCCTCACATTCTCTCGATCTACATGTATATAATTATATCTTCCATTTTTAAAATCCTATGACTCTATCATATTTTTCTTTCACGACAAATTTATATTACTTTAAATTAAATATCTTCTTTCATTTCCACACTCTTTATCTCCTCCTTTCGAAATCTCTCACTGAATTATTCATCTCTTTCATTAAAACTTCTCTCAATATCTCTTCTCGACACGTTCTTACACGCTAGGTATCTCTCTTTTTCTTACACAAACACAATTGACAGTAAAGTCATTGAAACTAAATTATTACACAGGGCCTTCAGAAATGTAACGCCCCTACCAGGTTACAGGGGAGCTAAAAATGATAAAATGAAGAGAAGAAAACAGTTGCTTGTGGTGAAATTGGTGTCAAAATGTAGAATTACTTTTATTAGGTATAGCACACCAAAAATAAGTACAACAAACACATGTTATTTATTGTGAAGCTTAATGAAAGCTTCACAAAACAAAAAACAAAATTGAAATCGGGCAATGCGTTGTGATTTTATACCATTTTTTTTATATCGCAAAATTATCGAAAAACCTGCCAAAAATGGTAAAATTGGCAAAAATGGTAAAATTCGACAAAGTTGACAACTTAATTCATCACTTTCTTGGACACAAATAATAAATTAAATTATCAGAAACTAAAATATCATCTTTGTGGTGAAAAATACAAAAAAGAAAATTCATATATTTATTACCGTTTTGAAAACAGAAGCAAACAAAATAAATAATTTTTGCCATTTTTGCGAATCTGCAGATATGAAAAAGTTGTGAAAATAACTAAGTCCGTCTAATTAATATGCGCATATGTAATCAAATCAAAACCGAACATGATACATTTATGAAACCTATTTATATCAGACAGGTATGGTAATATATTTTGTTTGAAGAAAAAAAAAATATGAATATTCATCAAATATGCAAATTAGGTCAATTCAGCTAATTATATATATAGGAAAGTCAAACTGTTCATTTTGTTGGCATTTTTTAAAATCATATATTTATACATCATATTTACACCAAATATTAACATTAAATTCCAAATATTTTTGCAATGCCAATAAAATATGGCGATGGAAATAACTTGCATCACCTTTACAGCTATTTCCTCATATGTTTCACAAATTATTCAGAAAAACCGAACAAATAATAAGAATTTGCAGACTTTCAGCTACATCACAGTATAGTTTATTTTTTTAATGTCAGATTTAAGGATTTATGACGATTTTCCGAGACACCATTAAATTCCACAGGGACTGAATTTTAGAGATAAACAAAATTTGGTGACCAAAGTACAGTTGTGGCTGTCTTGTGTGTAAATAACAAATTGATTCAAAGAGTGAAACACACGAGGATATTGCATTTTTGTAGGGGAGTTTTATACATTGAAGTGCATTTTCACCACGCAGAATAACAGTCAATGGGCAATCAGCGGGCCATGTCACACATGGCTGAAAAGACAATATTTTAATTAATAATTTAACATATTTCCCACATGCCTATGACAATGAAACTAAACAGAATTGTAGTTAAAGGTATGCTTGAAAGATATGTGAAATAAAAATTTAAAAATATTGTTTAGTTTTTTTTTAATAAATTTACGAAAATTGCTATTTCTACCAACTGACTGCTGTTGTGTGTGTGTGTGTGTGTGTATGTGCATGGGGCAGACTGTGTGCGCAGGCAGTGTGTTCACCCTACTTTTATTACTAGAATAATCATAATCAAAATTAATCAATATACAAATAACGATCATGAACACATGTTAATGCTTTAGTTTTATGTAACGGTACAATATCAATCTGCATGAGTTGGATCTTCTCCCCCCAAAAACGAAACCTAATCTAATTTTTAAGTATATATTAAGCAGTTTTAAAATAATTGTCTATAATACAATGAAATAAATGTTTAGTTAATTCCAACTAAAATTTCCTGGCTTCAACAATAACACGTAACTCACATAATAACTAAGCATATCACAGGTAATATAAATAATTTAATTGCAGATAAAACATTTTCAATTAATAGTTTAAAATATATCCCGCAATGAATATAATCCTTACGTTCAATAACCAAGCAGTTCCAAATTACTCGTGCATCCGCAAAACATAATAAGTCAAGATAAAACAACACGCTATAAGTTTTATGTTCTCTGAAAAATCCACATGGACAATATAATGCATGTAATGATTGTTTGAATCATCTGAAAAAAGACTTAAGATTTAGTGAGCGAATACTAAATAACTGTGCAATATAATGACAGGAAGCTTATAATGAAAGCAATAATCCCTTGCTCTAGGTTTCCTTTAAACTCCAAAACGGACTCCCTAGCTGGAGTAAAATCCGCTAAAGAAAAATATGATATCCTCAATGTAAGAAAGTGCTCTCTGTGCTCCTGTTTCACTGCATAAGCTAATTAAAAGAGAAACTTCTTTCTACCAATTTTTTTGAATTAAAACGTATTGCCAAAACTTCGCATACCGCTGGGTTGGCTGTTTTACTAATCAAATCACTCAAGTCACTTTCTCCAAATAACTAATATTACTAAGCCAGTTGCTCTAGTGTAGCATCACGGATACAGAATACAATATAATAAAATGAAATGATGACGCAATCATTAATTCTGCCGATTAGAATTCACTAACTGCACTATTCTATAACGTAGCAAAATACATCTTCTCAATGGGTCCAAAAGAGACCACTTACTTGACTACACGACTGTTTATTTAAAGGTTATCAGTCAGAGGCGCCACACAGTTCTTCTCTTAGAACAAAGGTCCTGTTCACATTTATAAACAATTCTATACCTTCTAAAGTTTAATAGTAAAACATTCAAAATAGTAAACACTTATGTACTTGCAAAACTCATCAATTCATTATACTGTTTAATAACAGTATACCGGCGATATATGTATACTAACTCTAAAGTAAATCAGTATACTCATCTAGCTCTTTTGATACACAATCACATACAACGCCTAAGTATATAATCTCATTAGGAGATTTGCTACACTTCATGGGCGATCATCTAACAACACAGAGTCAATAAGAATTCGGTACTTTGAGAAAAAATCCCACTCTCCATTCATATACACGTACAAGTAAAAACTATAATGGCAGATTTTGCAGTATTCACCTTAAATCGGAATTATGACCACGATCCTGTCTTCTGATCAAAAATTGAATCATAATAAAATTGTAGAGTAAAGTCTCAGCCAGGGTAAAACTTTGAATTTAAACTTTTTCCTTAAAAAAAAGCGTCATTAGGGCGCCAACAGTTGCTCTTATGTTTTCTACATATCTGAAGAATGACCTATTCAGACCTATTCAACGTCATGTAGTTGATTCAATTCTATTTGTAAGGGGGGCAGTTATTACTTGGCAATTGTATACAAATGTTTGTCTTCGAATGCTTTCTAATTATCATAAACACTCCAGGTCTACTGTTCACCTTGGTATTAGCCAGCACGTTTTCTTATGTGCTTTGAGTTACTTAGTTTTTGAGGTTTAAAAACCATTGACGCGATGTCGTCTTCGAGTATATACAGGCAAGATGTTGTAACCGACGAATTAATAAACCTGAACATGAGAGCATGATAAACATCTAAACACGTATCTAGAAATTGCAAGTAAACACACAGCAACAACCACAACCACAACCATCACAACAACAACAACAAAGGCAAAATCAATGTTTACCAGCAAGGGTTTGAGACTGGATCCGATTGTTCAGGTATCGCTGTTGTGGGTACGCTCATAGTAGTTGGAATCTGAGTTCATTCTGTCGAAAACAATGATTACAAGAAGTAACCATGAACAACAAGAAACAACAATATGAATAATTAATAATGATATAAAAATGAACAGTGTAATGTTCGTTTGAATGGAATACTCATGATGGACAACCAATAAACTCTAATATACATAAGGAGCAAAACCTAACATCGGCTCCCAACATTGTTCTCGAAAGCCCATTCACGGGATAAGGTTACCGAACAAAATGGTCTAAATGTTCACATATTTGAAACATTAGGATGTCCGCTCACGGAAAAATGAAAATGAAATAATTAGCTAGATGATACGTATACGATGCGGTACCCTAACATTAAAACTGGCACCGTCAATGTAACCAAAGCTGACAGGTAATTCCATCAAAACAAAGAACTAAATATTATTGGTTAAAAATGAAGGAGTAGAAGCATCCGATCAAAGCGAATAAAATACCAGTAGGTGCAGGAAACCCTTCAGGAAACAGTTTAAGTGCAGTGGGATTTTTACTCTTTAGGTTTGAAGGCTTTACAAGAAACTCAACATAGCATAATTCGTTTCTTCTCTCCTGCCAATGTAAAATAATTTGATATGAATGCATACATCTTTATATTAATTAAATTTGAGCAGCCCTTTGCTCACATTCTAAACACTTCTACCCTACCTTGGCACCTGGGGTCAAGGGGACCTACAGCACAATACTCCCATTCTATCTCAGGATTGGTGGTGAAACACCAAGCAGTGTCCCAGTTATCGGGGTTTCTGCAATAGTTCTCGTCTAGTCCCGCGTTAGGATAGTTATTCAAATAGTTTTCATAAGAGGTCCACGCCTGACAAGTATCACCGTTGATTGTCTGAGATAAGTTCCCTCTGTAGTTTACTCCTTTAGGATCTTCCAGGCATGCAGGTGTGGCTAGAGAAAGACACAGAGTAATATTTCAAAAAAGTTTGCTAAAGTAATATATGTTTGTTTCTGAACAATAATTTGCTACACCTTTCCCCCCGAAAAATCAATTATCTACTCCTATGCAACGATTGATTCACACACCAAATTACAATTTCTTGTGTCAGTCACTTACGAATATGACGACGCCTGAAGTGAAGGCCATAATTTTTATTTGAAATAATCATACGTACGTGTCAGGATCACTGCCCATGCAGTGCCCACTTGAAAAAAACATTCAATATAACTACCATCTATCACAAACAGCCAAGGTGACGACCCTCTAGACAAACACCTAAGATGACTACCCTCTAGACAAACACCCAAGATGACTACCTGCTGGACAAACACCCAGGATGACTCCCCTCTAGACATACACCTCAGTCTTCTACCAACAACAATTAAGGAACAGAAACATGAATAACGAATTTGATATAAAATTGAACAGTGTAATGTTCGTTTGAATGAAATACTCATGATGGGCAACCAATAATTCCAATAGACAGAAGTATTAAACCTAACATCCGCTCTCAACATTGTTCTCGAAAGCCCATTCCCGGGATAAGGTTACCGAACAAAATAGTCCAAATTGTTACATATTTGAAACATTAGGATTGCCGCTCACGGCAAAAATAAATGAAATAATTAGCTAGATGATACGTACACGATGCAAAACTGGCACGGTCAATGTAACCAAAGCTGACAGGTAATTCCATCAAAGCAAAGAACTAAATATTATTAGTTAAAAATGAAGGAGTAGAAGCATCCGATCAAAGCAAATGACATACATAACCAGTAGACGCATGAACCCCTTCATGAAACAGTTTAAGTGCAGTGAGATTTTTACTCTTTAGGTTTGAATGCTTTACAAGAACCACAACATAGCATAATTCGTTTCTTTTATCCTGCCAATGTAAAATAATTTGATATGAATGCATACATCTTTATATTAATTAAATTTGAGCAGCCCTTTGCTCACATTCTAAACACTTCTACCCTACCTTGGCATCTGGGGTCAAGGGAACCTACAGCACAATACTCCCATTCTATCTCAGGATTGGTGGTGAAACACCAAGCAGTGTCCCAGTTATCGGGGTTTCTGCAATAGTTCTCGTCTAGTCCCGCGTTAGGATAGTTATTCAAATAGTTTTTATAAGAGGTCCACGCCTGACAAGTATCACCGTTGATTGTCTGAGATAAGTTCCCTCTGTAGTTTACTCCTTTAGGATCTTCCAGGCATGCAGGTGTGGCTAGAGAAAGACACAAAGTAATATTTCAAAAAAGTTTGCTAAAGTAATATATGTTTGTTTCTGAACAATAGTTTGCTACACCTTTCCCCCCGAAAAAGCAATTATCTACTCCTATGCAACGATTGATTCACACACCAAATTACAATTTCTTGTGTCAGTCACTTACGAATATGACGACGCCTGAAGTGAAGGCCATAATTTTTATTTGAAATAATCATACGTACGTGTCAGGATCACTGCCCATGCAGTGCCCACTTGAAAAAAACATTCAATATAACTACCATCTATTACAAACAGCCAAGGTGACGACCCTCTAGACAAACACCTAAGATGACTACCCTCTAGACAAACACCCAAGATGACTACCTGCTGGACAAACACCCAGGATGACTCCCCTCTAGACATACACCTCAGTCTTCTACCAACAACAATTAAGGAACAGAAACATGAATAACGAATTTGATATAAAATTGAACAGTGTAATGTTCGTTTGAATGAAATACTCATGATGGGCAACCAATAATTCCAATAGACAGAAGTATTAAACCTAACATCCGCTCTCAACATTGTTCTCGAAAGCCCATTCCCGGGATAAGGTTACCGAACAAAATAGTCCAAATTGTTACATATTTGAAACATTAGGATTGCCGCTCACGGCAAAAATAAATGAAATAATTAGCTAGATGATACGTACACGATGCAAAACTGGCACGGTCAATGTAACCAAAGCTGACAGGTAATTCCATCAAAGCAAAGAACTAAATATTATTAGTTAAAAATGAAGGAGTAGAAGCATCCGATCAAAGCAAATGACATACATAACCAGTAGACGCATGAACCCCTTCATGAAACAGTTTAAGTGCAGTGAGATTTTTACTCTTTAGGTTTGAATGCTTTACAAGAACCACAACATAGCATAATTCGTTTCTTTTATCCTGCCAATGTAAAATAATTTGATATGAATGCATACATCTTTATATTAATTAAATTTGAGCAGCCCTGTGCTCACATTCTAAACACTTCTACCCTACCTTGGCATCTGGGGTCAAGGGAACCTACAGCACAATACTCCCATTCTATCTCAGGATTGGTGGTGAAACACCAAGCAGTGTCCCAGTTATCGGGGTTTCTGCAATAGTTCTCGTCTAGTCCCGCGTTAGGATAGTTATTCAAATAGTTTTTATAAGAGGTCCACGCCTGACAAGTATCACCGTTGATTGTCTGAGATAAGTTCCCTCTGTAGTTTACTCCTTTAGGATCTTCCAGGCATGCAGGTGTGGCTAGAGAAAGACACAAAGTAATATTTCAAAAAAGTTTGCTAAAGTAATATATGTTTGTTTCTGAACAATAGTTTGCTACACCTTTCCCCCCGAAAAAGCAATTATCTACTCCTATGCAACGATTGATTCACACACCAAATTACAATTTCTTGTGTCAGTCACTTACGAATATGACGACGCCTGAAGTGAAGGCCATAATTTTTATTTGAAATAATCATACGTACGTGTCAGGATCACTGCCCATGCAGTGCCCACTTGAAAAAAACATTCAATATAACTACCATCTATTACAAACAGCCAAGGTGACGACCCTCTAGACAAACACCTAAGATGACTACCCTCTAGACAAACACCCAAGATGACTACCTGCTGGACAAACACCCAGGATGACTCCCCTCTAGACATACACCTCAGTCTTCTACCAACAACAATTAAGGAACAGAAACATGAATAACGATTTTGATATAAAATTGAACAGTGTAATGTTCGTTTGAATGAAATACTCATGATGGGCAACCAATAATTCCAATAGACAGAAGTATTAAACCTAACATCCGCTCTCAACATTGTTCTCGAAAGCCCATTCCCGGGATAAGGTTACCGAACAAAATAGTCCAAATTGTTACATATTTGAAACATTAGGATTGCCGCTCACGGCAAAAATAAAATGAAATAATTAGCTAGATGATACGTACACGATGCAGTACCCTAACATGAAAACTGGCACGGTCAATGTAACCAAAGCTGACAGGTAATTCTATCAAAGCAAAGAACTAAATATTATTAGTTAACAACGAAGGAGTAGAAGCATCCGATCAAAGCAAATGACATACATAACCAGTAGACGCATGAACCCCTTCATGAAACAGTTTAAGTGCAGTGGGATTTTTACTCTTTAGGATGGTGATACAGTACGCATGAAACCATTCCAGCCAGGACGCGACATTTGGCAGAAGGCCAAAGTCCTACAGAAACTAGACGAGAGATCTTATGAGGTGATCTCTGGTGGACATACATACCGGAGAAACCGAGAGCACCTTAGAGCAACAAGGGAATCCCCAGACAGTGAGATTTCCATCCCTACGCTACCCGATATTGAGACGGATGTCAACGATGACGCGGCTCGTTCTAGACCTGATGACACCAAGGACCTACAACCAGCTGCTTTGCCTGATCAACCTCAGACATCAAGCCGCCTACATGACCAGGAGCCAACAGAGCTGAGAAGATCATCTCGTCGACGTCATGAACCAAGCAGCATGAAAGACTTTGTTAGATATTAAAGATAAACAAAGCAACGAGAGAAAAAAAAAAAAAAAAAAAAAAAAAAACAAACTTTAATGCTAAATATATTACTCATTGCGGATATAGTATCGAAAATAATATCGCTAGTGATATTCGTTTGTCTCGCAATGTGGTCAATAAGGAATCTAAAAGATCACGACGTTTCGTATGCTACTGCAATACTTCGTCAGGTGATAAAAACTGTTGTAAGCAAGGGTCTTTTATACTTGTGTTTTATACTTTACACCCAAGATGACTACCTGCTGGACAAACACCCAGGATGACTCTCCTCTAGACATACACCTAAGTCTTCTACCGTCTGGGCCACACCCCAGAAATTGATGCTAACAATATGGAACTTAAATATAAATAAATTAGGGGAGATAACATCGCACATCGGCCTTTGTACGGTACACACCAATGTCATTCACACATTCATGTACAATGCAAGATGATGATGATGATAGTACAATGATCCAGCAGCTGCTTGATCGGCGATAATAGACCAGTTCGTAGTTAGCACATGGTTCAGATGACCCCAAATATCCACAGATCTTTTAAACATAGATAAATCCCACTTTGTGCCTTTGGAATAATCACAGCACAGTCATGGAGGTGATTCATTGTTTGCCCTATTGAAAGGATTACTTCCATCTGTGTTCAATAGAATGTATCATAGGAAAATGCATGAATAATATTACAAAACTTTCGTAAGCATGTATCCTGTATTAGTTTAAGCGGGTCAATGTCGCTATTCATAAGGACCGCTATTCATAAGGTCCGCTATTCATAAGGTCCATTATTCATAAGGACCGCTATTCATAAGGTCCGCTTTTCATAATTGGAGAAAAGGGTCATTATTCATAAGGGTCATTATTCATAAGGACCGCTATTCATAATCAAAGAAGAGGGTCGGTATTCATAATATTAGAAGAGGGTCGCTATTCATAATAGGAAATCGGGGTCGTTATTCATAAGGGTCACTATTCATAATATTACAAAGGGGTCGGTATTCATAACACAGAAAGAGGGTCGCTATTCATAATACGAAATGAGGGTCGCTATTCATAATACAAAATGAGGGTCGCTATTCATAATGCAAAATGAGGGTCGTTATTCATAAGGGTTATTATTCATAAGGGTCATTATTCATAATAAGAAATGAGGGTCGCTATTCATAAAAGGAGAAGAGGGTCGCTATTCATAATAGGAGTAGAGGGTCGCTATTCATAATAAGAAATGAGGGTCGCTATTCATAATATGAGAAGAGGGTCGCTATTCATAAAAGGAGAAGAGGGTCGCTATTCATAATAGAAGAAGAGGGTCGCTATTCATAATAAGAGTAGAGGGTCGCTATTCATAATAAGAAATGAGGGTCGCTATTCATAATAGAAGAAGAGGGTCGCTATTCATAATAGGAGTAGGGGGTCGCTATTCATAATAAGAAATAAGGGTCGCTATTCATAATATGAAATGAGGGTTGCCATTCATAATACGAAATGAGGGTCGCTATTCATAATAAGAAATGAGGGTCGCTATTCATAATAGGAGTAGACGGTCGCTATTCATGATACGAAATGAGGTTCGCTCTTCATAATACGCCCCCCCCCCCCCCCCATCGGCTACGTTCCTGGTCCTGTAGGGGGGGGGGCGATATATAGCCCTGTATAGTTGTCTCTTTTTAAAGTAATTATATTTTATCTGTTATCTTTGATAATTATATAGAGCCAACCCCCGCTCATGTGGTGACGAAAAAAAAGTAAAACATAACACACATGTAATCCTATCGTAAATTTTCCTCCTTGTTGGAAATCTTGCCCCACCACCCTGCTCCCGACTGATCTTATCCAGGCTACGCCACTGAGATATTAAGTACGCCAAGCAGGCCCATTATCCATTTTAGCTTGCTATTTAAGAAACTAGTAATTGTTTATACGACAATAATTTTTGTGTAGAAAGTAATTTTTATTAGGACTTATGGACCTACAAATTACTGAGCGGAATTGGACCTGACAATTGGACCTAAGCCCAGTATCTACCGATCTCCGAGCAGCCTCCCCCCCCCCCCCCCCCCTTCAGTACGCCCCGGCGCGGATCCAGAATTTTCCAATTGGGTGGGGGGGGGGACGGAAATTTGAAAAATGCGCAGACCGTTTTTTCAACTCAACATACCAATACTGACAAGGTCATATTAGAAGCACGATACGGGTACCTAGAAGCAGGAACAATTTTGGAAAGGGATGCAAGCTCACTTCACGTCTCTTGTCCGATATCAACATTCCCCGTTTTTATGATATACATTTTTTTGACATTTTCATCTGGGGGGGGGAGGGGCTAAACCCCCTTGCCCGATAATTTTCTAGTTCACAATTCTGCTTGTGAGCGAAACGAGCGAGCAAAAGTTTGAGCATTATATGTTTTTTATGAAAGTGTTATTTATCACCAATATAAACGAGAAAAGATATCAAAAATTCATATTCGGGCAGCTTGCTGTCCCCCCCCCCTCCCCTCCCCCACCCATTACGCGCGAAAGCTTTGAACTTTCATTAATTATTAGAAAAAGAAGACGATTTATTGTACCATTCTCGACTCTTAATCCTTGTCTGAATTCAGTTTTCCCCCTCGCTTTTACCTTTCATTAATTATTAGAGAAAAATTACGATTTGTTGTACCGTTCTCGACTCTTAATAATTGTCTGAATTTTATTCCCCCCTCTTGCACAAAGCGCGTAAGCTTTGACCTTTCATTGTTTAATGCAATTATTAGAGAAAGAAGATGATTCGTTGTTCCATTCTCGACTCTTAATCCTTGTCTGAATTCAGTTTCCCCCCCTCCCGCGCAAAACGTGGAAGCTTTGATGTGTCATTAAATTATTAGAGAAAGAAGAGGATTTGAAGAGAAAGTTTCGTTTTATGAATAGCGACCCTCTTCCCCTTTTATGAATAGCGACCCCTTACTCCTATTATGAATAGCGACCCTCTTCTCCTATTATGAATAGCGACCCTCTTCTCCTATTATGTATAGCGACCATCTACTCCTATTATGAATAGCGACCCTCTTTTCCTATTATGAATAGCGACCCTCTTCTCCTATTATGAATAGCGACCCTCATTTCCTATTATGAATAGCGACCCTCTTCTCCTATTATGAATAGCGACCCTCTTCTCCTATTATGAATAGCGACCCTCTTCTCCTATTATGAATAGCGAACCTCATTTGGTATTATGAATAGCGACCCTCTTCTCCTATTATGAATAGCGACCCTCTTCTCCGTTTATGAATAGCGACCCTCTTCTCCTATTATGAATAGCGACCCTCTTCTCCTATTATGAATAGCGACCCTCATTTCCTATTATGAATAGCGACCCTCATTTCCTATTATGAATAGCGACCCTCATTTCCTATTATGAATAGCGACCCTCTTCTCCTATTATGAATAGCGACCCTCTTCTCCTATTATGAATAGCGAACCTCATTTCCTATTATGAATAGCGACCCTCTTCTCCTATTATGAATAGCGACCCTCTTCTCCTATTATGAATAGCGACCCTCTTCTCCTATTATGAATAGCGACCCTCTTCCCGTGTTATGAATAGCGACCCTTATAAGTAATGAACCTCATTTGGTATTATGAATAGCGACCCTCTCGTCGTATTATGAATAGCGACCCTGATTTCATATTATGAATAGCGGTCCTTATGATTAATGACCCTTAATATGAATTATGAATAGCGACCCTCATCTCACGTTATGAATAGCGGTCCTTATGATTAACGAACCTTATTTCATTATGAATAGTGACCCTCTTTTGCCATTATGAATAGCGGACCCGGAAGTACGGGAATTTACACGTTATGAATAGCGGTCCTTATGAATAGCGGACCTTATGAATAGCGGTCCTTATGAATAGCGAATAGACCCCGTTTAAGCAGGGTATGTGAGTTAGTGGATTTTACAATTTTGTACAAGTGATCTTTGTGTGCGCATGAGCAGATTGTATCTACGAACTGGGCATTATGCCTTAAAAATTATCGATTTAGGTCTAGGTTTTTTTGGCTTTAGGTTAGGTGTAGGTTTGGGATTAAGGTTAGCTAAAGTGTTTGGTCCAGGGTTAAAAGGTCTGCACGACTCAACGAGGCAAAATCTAAATCTAAAGTCAAAACTTTGTAGAGTCAAGACGGAGGGATAATCGAACTGCTAAAAGAACAAAATGCCAGACGGTAAAAATTTGACCAATTAACATCAACAATTAGAATTAAAATATTTAAATGTTCAAAAAGGTCTGAAACGTGTAGTCAATTGGTCAAATAAGCATTTTGACCAATTTCAAAAGGGAGGGAGAGATATAGAAGGAGAATGGTAGTAGCTACAATTAGTATAATAGACATCAGATGCATGAAGTCATTTCATTGTTTTTCTTACTTACTGGTGGTGGAAATTTCTTGCGATGGCGTTGTGTCTAACATCGTGGTCGTAGGGCCCATCCCGGGCTTGGTCGTCGCGTCCGTAGTCGATGATTCTGTTGACTCTGAAACGTTATAACATACATAACTGAGCTAATTGCAATGACGACCTTCGTCATTGCCTTGTTTTCGTTCACATTCTGCCCCATTAATATACTTATCCTCCTTATCGTCCAAAAATCCCATTCGTTTTGCACGTAGTGCTTGTCCTTCCTGGTTAGGTACTTTCCTCAAATCCTTTTCCTTTCAAATTTCGTAGGCATCATCTCTAGCATCTCATCCAGGTCACCTACTTTTTCGATTTTCGAAATCACTCATGCATAACCATCCAGGCACCATTTTGTCCGTTTCTGGTCCATTTTAAGGCCTTTCTATCTTCCTTCTTATCTCCACTATCCTAGATCCTACAAACTTCTAACAAATTCCTCTAGATAGTCTAAGAGGTGTTCTTTCATCTGCGACATATAATCTGACCTTCAAAATGCCATCTTCGTACTCAAAATTCAAATCTGAAACCGACTCCGTCAAAAATCTCTCAAATTCTTGAGAAATTGACCCCTAAATAATCTAAAACTGCCATAACTTTCTCATATAAATTCCGTTTTGTATTTAAATCTCAATGTATCTTAATCTTATAAATGCCCATAGCCATGCCAAATTTCACGCTCCAATGGCTTTGCACAACATAAATAGCGCCCTCTAAAGTTCTGGGAATTGGCTTTCTGTCTGTGGCCGTATCTCCATAATGGCTTGGCAAACCCGTACCCTTTTTTGGATTTAGATACTTGAAGATATGCCCTTTCCAGCCATATACAAAATTATATACCCTATCACTGACCGACTTTGCGAAAAATGCCCTCCAAATATGCAGTTTTCAAGAAAATTGAGAAATAACTTCAACTTGCTCTAAAATGACAATCCTTATACTTACGTCAATGAAACTTAGCAGATACATGTATCCATATAAGTGACAACTGTCTGCCAAGTTTGGTAAAATTCGAATATGTCAGCGCAAAGTTATCGCCAAAAATGATGAATTTACTATGCATTACGTAATAGCGCGTTTAATGCGTGCAATACATTGCGCGCAGATAACAATGGTGTCAAACTGACCGCAATGAAGTGCCCTTTCGAATGATACCAAGTATAGTATATGTTCACACAGACAATTGTGAGTAAATCGCATTTGAACAAAGGTCACTACACGAATTCCGCCGAGTTTCCGCCCGAATCTAACAAGTATCGGCTATGACGTCATTTTTTCAGACTGCTTTTCGCCCCTTAAACGTCGTTTTTTTTCCTTGAAAATTTGCAGTGACATGCCGAGTTCCAATACGCAGGGCACCTCTTGGCCGGATTTTTGAAATTTGTCAAGGGGGGCATTTAAGACGCCATTTTGTCCTATAAATCTATTTTACATCACGTGCTATGATAGGATTATCAAAGAAAAAAAAAGAGTGGTTTACAATAACAACCATGAAATTCTCTTTCTAATGATACCAAATACGGCCCATAAAGAGACATAAAGAGAGAGAGAAAAAACAATTTAACTCCGGTCATAATACAGATCCTGTACGTTTTTCGCCCATGCATTACACGCATTGATTATGGGGCATATCGGGTTCACGCTTTTGGTCCCCAGAACGATCTTTATTGCAATGACGAACATGCACCAAATCCCATTGGTTTTTGCACGCAGTGCTTGCGAGCCCTTTTTAGGTTCTTTCCCCTATCCCAATTTCTTTCAAACTTCGTAGGCGTAGTCACTACCATCCCATCAAGGTCACTGTTGAGGCCTTTCTTTCGCCCTACCTATCTCCAATATCACAGAAGCTACAGACTTCGTACAAATTGCTCTGGATAGTCCGAGAGAAGCTTTTTCGTTTGACATGTAGAAACATGGCGTCATTGCACGCACATCGTTGTCACACGATTGCATTTCTAGTTGATCATGATATAGTTGATGGTTCAGGATTCTAAAAATTGAAAACATACATTTTAACATTTTATTTCTTTTATAAGGTATAATTTGTGTCAGCATATTTTTAGATTTAGTGGTTTTTGTCAATGCCCAAGGGACTCTTTGTCACATAATGCATCTAAATATGTTCCTGTGGCATGTTTTTGTTGTCCTTAAACTCGTGTTCTTAAAAGGAAAAAGACGGATGCTACCCCCCCCCCCCCTCCCTAAAAAGAATTTTCATCAATGGCCCTGTTATGAAAGGATAAAGAAAACGAGAGTCAAGTAGAGACCTATAGAGAGAGGGAGGGAGAAAAGGGGAGAGGGTTTGGAGGAGTTTGGCAGGAGAAAGGTGAGAGAGAGGGAGGGGTAGACAAAGATAGAGAGAGAGAGAGAGAGAGAGAGATAAAGAGAGAGGATGAGTAGAAAGTGGTAGTTGCACATTATAATAATGATAAATGGCATGACGTCATTTCATTGTTTTTCTTACTTACTGGTGGTGGAGGTTTCTTGCGATGGCGTTGTGTCTGACATAGTGGTCGTAGGGCCCATCCCGGGCTTGGTCGTCGCGTCCGTAGTCGATGTTTCTGTTGACTCTGAAACGTTATAACAAACATAACTGAGCTAATTGATCATGAAATAGTTTATGGTTCAGGACTTCAGGTTTATAACAAATGAAACAACACGTACAAAACAATGTGATTAGGAATGGCCCCTAAGGCGCCTTGGATTAATTCGAGTGGCAGTAAACACGCGGCTTATTAACCTGAGAGCGCATGCATCAAAGCTGTCGGAGTTAATCCCGGATGCACGATTTGCCCACGAAAAGCCGCATTGTGTGTGTGCGAAGACCGTGACGTCTTTTTCAAGCCAGAAAAACCACGATTAATTTTCAACCCATTGAAAGATTCGTAATACTTGTTTAGCTCCCTCTGCGGCTAAACTAAGTTATTTAGCTTAGCTTGAGTTCGTGTCTAATTAGCACTGTACTCTGTATGTTTGGAATGGATCATTATGCACAATAAAAACACGGTAAACACCGTTTAAAAGGGTTGTTTACAAGTAATAAGACCTGTTTAAAAATTCAACAAGCTGTTGTATTGTAATGAACTGTTAGCATTTTAAACAATTACGTTTTATCTGTGTATATATAACCGAATGAATTTTTAAAAAGTAGATTTTTTTCGGGGTGGTAACTTGGAGCTGTCAATCTAGACACATTATGGGAGCCTCATTCAAATTTAATTCTCCAGCAATTAATGGAAATAAAGACTAGTGTTTTTTTTTCTCTCTCGCCGGTATAAACAATTGCGTGCTGGCCGTAACGCCAATGTGTTGATTCATCAATTCTTGTTTAGAGACTATGCTATTCCATTGTCATTTAACTCATAGAGGCCAAAAACACATTTTACGGAAGGTTTTAAATATAATATTTTTCTTTGAACTTGGTATAAAGCCCTCTCCAAAGAAAATATTTTCTCTTGCTCCTGTTCATCTCTTTTCCTCCCTCTCTTCTCTTCTCTTTTTCTTTTCTCCCCACTCTCTCTTTTGTTTCTTCACTGGCCACCCATTAGGGTGCAGTCTGCCTCCCTATCCGCATTCTGCCCCGTGCCCCCCCCCCCTCCCCCCGTACGATAGTGTTTCTCCGGCTTATTATTATCATTATAATCATCATCATCATATTATTATTATCATTATTTAGATGGGGATGGTGATGAATAATGAAAGGAAAGCAATTAATAAAAATTCGTTTATAATCGTTTAAAAATTTGGGTTGATTTTACTCTTCCATTCAATAAATCTCATTAAAATGTGAAAACTGCACTCATTATACATTTTTTGTCTTCCTCCCTCCCCCAAGTATACTAATGTGTCTCCTGCTTTTTGTTTGTTTGTTAGGTGGGGGTAATGGAAGGAAGGTAACAAATCATTGATTGACATTCGTTTAGAAATTTGCGTTTATTTTGCTCACATCACAAAAAAAATCAAGATAAATCAATGCTCTTGCACAAGATTCAAGATTACGATTTATGATACTTTATTTCTCCAATCGTGCAAAATATAAACTAACATTATCAATTGCTCCTGTTTGTTGTACTTTCATATTATTCATTATAATCTTTTTTTTAATATAAGCATATGTCCATTTTTCTTTCACATGAAATTCTGATACTGCTGGTACTTCATTGGGAGCAGCGTAATCCGCGCTCGCCTTGAAGAAATCTCATGACGGCAGGCACCCTAGTACCTCATAATCCGCCCTTCTATTGTTCGAGTTTATAACCATGACAACGAACTCTACCTTTGGCCAAGTTCATTGTTCCTCTTACGTAACATAGATCTAGATAGGCCTCAGACATAACTCTTTTCGTATATTCATTCTATATACCGGTAGTTCTAAAATGCTTTCAAATATTTTGTGTCGTTTTTGTTTGTATATACTTTGTCAATTTACTTACAAACTATTATTGTCAAAATTTGCCAATACTAATAAACTATTACGTTTCCCCTATCATCTTCCGCTCTAGAATCCTATCATTTATTTATTTTGTATTTGTTGGGTCCTTTTCACATTTTTCTTGTCTCTCTCTCTCTTCAAGATTTCTTCTGTTTTTGTAAGGGTATTTAAGCTGTTAATTTTTGTATAAATAAAAGAGAAATCGTTATTCTTTCTCTTATAATGTTGTCCACCTTCTTCTATAGATAACCCTTTTGTGCTTTAGTATAATGTCCGATGTATATTACTTCTGTCAGTAACATACAATGAACGTATAATTTTATTTTGATGCAACAGAGATTTTTATTTTTATTTAGGAGTACGTCGAATCGTGATCTCATTTAAAACCTTTGTACACGGCACGCGCGGGTACACCGTTCGATGCATGAGCCTTGGCCTTATATGGTCATTGACGCCTATTCATAGTAACTGGCCTATTTTTGAAAAGCTTATGATATAGTATATAGTACAGTCTCGCTCGAACTAGCGATCTCAGCTCAGGTCACTCATGCGTACGTATAGACTATAGAGGGTACCAGGCCGGCCTATTATTGAGGAGATTAGCTAGTCTCGATATAGTCCATCCCATTGTTTCAATTCAAGATTGTCGGCTTTATTTACTTATCGTGCTATAAAGTGTCGGAGTTTTACTATTCAGTACAGCTTTTTGATTTTCATGATAGTTGGTTGCACAAATTAGTTCTCAATTCTTTGCTTATAACTGCTCTTTATCTATGTTAGATAGTTCCCCCCCCCCCCAGCTCTGATTTGTTTTCTTTAGTTTGTCTCTTTTTTGTTTGATTATATATTTTTGCTAAAGTATAATGTCCGACGAATAACGTCAAGTTAATGTTATAATAATTAATCTCAAGGAAGGGATTGTGTCGGCATACAAACACATGGCGGAATAGAAAACATTATGAAAGATGAAGATGGAAAACGACATAGACAGAGAGACAGACAGACAGGGGGGAGGGAGAGAGAGAGAGAGAGAGAGAGAGGGGGGGGGGGGGCGGGAGAGATAGAAAGTTGGACGTTGTCTGTACTCAGTGTATTTATTATTATGATATTTTTCTCACCGACTCCCCCCCCCCCCAGCTCAGATTTGCTTCTTTTTTGTCTGTTTTGTTTTGTTTATATTTTTGGGCTAAAGTATAATTTCCGACGTATAATAGTACCATCAATATAGCATAATAGTGTTTTTTTTATAATAATTATATATCAGTTTGATGCAACAGAGATTTACATTCAAAAGATTTACTTTGTATAATTATTGTACAGTAATATTCTTCTTATTTCGACATTATCAGCCGCTCGTTCTCTATTTCGTTCCCTATACTAAATATAAGGTTTATGTGAGAGGGGGGTATATGCGAGAGGGGAGGGCGGGGGGCCATAGGTGAGAGAGGGGGGAAGAGAGATAGAAAATTGGACGTAACCTGTATACTGTATTTAAAAAAAAAAAAATATTTGTCTCTCCGATCACCCCCCCCCCCCCCAGCTCGATTTTTTTTCTTTAATTTGTCTCTGTTTTGTTTGATTATATCTTTTCGTTAAGGTATAATGTCCGATAACATCAGGGATATGTTTTAATAATTAATCTCAAGGAAGGGATGATACCGGCATACAAGCAAATGGCGGAATAGAAAGATGAAGATGGAAAACGACATAGACAGAGAGAGGGAGTGAGAGAGAGAGGGGGGGGGGGGAGATAGAAAGTTGGACGTATAGCCTGTACTGTTCTTATTATTATCATATTTTTCTGACTGACTTCCTGCCCCCCCCCCCCCCCCCAGCTCAAATTTGTTCTTTCCATTTTGTTGTTTTGTTTTGTTTATATCTTTGGGCTAAAGTATAATATCCGACGTATAATAGTACCGTTTATATAGCATAATAAACATATTTTATATTAGTTTGATGCAACAGGGATTTACATTCATAGTTTTACTTTGTATAATTATTGTACAGACAGTAATGTTTTTCTCATTTCGACATTATCAGCCGCTCGTTCTCTATTTCGTTTCCTATAATAAATATAAGGTAGAATGTGTACATCATTAGGGATAACTGTTATATAGGATTTTCCGGCCAACTTGAAATTCGCGAGTTTGTCATTTAAATTAATTTGTCTCGCGTTCAAATTCGACGGTTTTAGTGCTGTTTGATATATCTTGGGTTTATATTCCTTTTTCTAGTTTTCAAATCTATGAAGTTTTCGTTGGAATCTATGTATGCTTCATTCAACTTAATGAATAGTGTGCTTCTTTCGCTATTTGGTCATTCAATTTGGGGCAACGATTTCTGACATCGTGAAGGTGTACTTTTAGCATTCGAATTCATTTGTAGCATTCAAATTAGCACTTTGTGCACTCAAATTGATGGTCAATATACATATCTCGTTTATTACACACTTTTTATAGCTCATTCTTCTCTTTCAAGATTGTTTCTGTCCATGTGTATTTCATCATATTTTTTTTTCTTGCTTTTATACACTTTATATACTTTTAGATTTATCTGATATTCATCATCCTTTAAGTTTGATTGTTAAGAATGAAAAAAAAAAACGACTTACATCGAGTGGCATCATGGACTTGATGGTCTCAATATTTTTGTAAATTTTCATGTAAGGAAGTTGTTTGTTTTGTGTTTCATCATCAATTTATCACAATTTCATTATGGAGGAAGGGTACAATATTGTGACTGGGGTAGGTATTTTGTATCCCCGGGGTATTTTTGTACTTTTCCGGGGTATATGAACATATCCGTGCAGAAAAGCCATATCATTTGATTTCGCCCCTTCTTTACATAATGTCTCACTACACCCATATGCATTGTCCTCAAAATTATTAAATGGAATAAGGCCATTACAAAAAATATACATGTTTAGCGTCCCCGCCCGCTTCCTTTTTGGGGGCCGCCTCCTATTTTTTTCTTGAATTTTTTTTTTTCAAGAAAAAAAACCATGAAAAACACTGCTAAAATGGATCTATATCTGATTTTAAAAAATAAAATAAAAAATGTCGTAGGCCATCTTGAAAAATAGCCCGACTGTCAGGGAAAACGTACCGAGCGGCCATTTTGAGCGGCCATTTTGAAAGAAAAAGAAAAAAGGGCCTCCTCCTTCCTATTTTTCGAAAAACAGGACGCTAAACATGTTTTTTTTTATTTGGCCTAACAGAAAAGACCCTAATGGCAAATTGAATGATAATTGGCATGGCAAAGCCGATCTGCGCTAACTTAAATGCAGAGTATATGAATTCAAATGACAAACTAGCGAATTTCGCCGGAAAATCCTATAATAATTAATCTCAAGGAAGAGATGCTGCCGGCGTACAAGCAAATGGCGGAATAGAAAACAGGAGGAAACTGAATTCAGATAAGGATTAAGAGTCGAGAACGGTACATCGAATCGTCTTCTTTCTCTTATAAATTAATGAAACGTCAAAGCTTCCGCGCTTCGCGCGGAAAGGGGGAAATCGAGTTCAAATTAAGGATTAAGAGTCGAGAACGTAACAACGAATCGTCTTCTTTCTCTAATAATTTAATGAAACGTCAAAGCTTCCGCGCTTCGAAAGAGGGGGACTGAATACAGATAAGGATTAAGGGTCGGGAAAGGTACAACGAATGAAATCCTGGTTACGCGCTTGGTAGAAAGTGACAGAGAGACAGAGAGGGGGGGAGGAGAGAGAGAGAAAGAGGGAGAGAGAGAGAGAGAGAGAGAGAGGGGGGGGGGGGGGGGGTCGGGAGAGATAGAAAGTTGGACGTAGTCCGTACTATATTTATTTATATATTTGTTTTTCCGATCATCCCCCCCCCCCCAGCTCCGATCTCCCCCCCTTTAGTCCGTCCTTTCTTTTAAATATATATCTTTTCGCTGAATTATAATGTCCGACATATAATAGTATTGTCAATATAGCATAATAAACATTTTTTATATCAATTTGATGCAACAGAGATTTAATTCAAAAGTTTTACTTTGTAAATATAATGATTGTACCGTAATATTCTTCGCATTTCGACATTATCACTTGCTCGTTTTCTATTTCGCTCACTATAATAAATATAAGGTATAATAAATTGTGTACATCATCATTATGTTATGATAATTTATCTCAAAGAAGGAATAGTGCCGTCAAACAAGCAAATGGCGGAACAACATTGGCAGATAGACAGAGAGACAGACATACAGAGAAAGCGACCGAGCGAGAGGTAGAGGGAGAGATAGAGAGACACACACACACACACACACACATAAATAGAGAGAAAAAGAGAGAGAAACAATCATTTCTTATAATCATCTATTTGTCTGTGAAATTTTATCTTATAACATATTCTTGTCCATTCCTTTATCGTGCATGATTGTTGTCTTTGAATGATTGTTTCAGATATTTATGAGTATGCCGGAACGTGATCCCATTAACAAATTTAAAAAACAGCAACGACAACTGCAAAAACAACAAGACCCCCTACCCCCCAAAAAAACAGGGTCATACATGTAGTACATACAAGGATCAGTTCATTGTCATTCAATTATAGCCTCACCTTATATCCGCTCTTCTATTGTTAGAGTTGATAACGACCATGACAAGGACCCGTACCCTCCACAACTTTAATTGTCCTCTTACGTAACTAAGCTGTAGGATCATGGGCCAAAGACAAAGACATAGCTCTTTTCGCATATTCTATCTAGGTCCCAAATACTTGCAGACATTTCTGTGTCGGTATTATTTGTATGTACTTATATAAACTATAATTGTCAAAACTTGGCAATATATTCATATAGCACCTTTACATAAACATGCTCAGAACGCTTTTTACATTAGTTAATAAAAACAAACTCATTATTTTGCTCTCCAGGCAATACTAACAAACTATTTCGTTTTCCCTATATCATCTTTTAAGAGAGCGAAAGAGAGAGAAAGAGAGAAAAAGATAGACAGATAGACAGATATATATATATATATATATATATATAGAGAGAGAGAGAGAGAGAGAGAGAGAGAGAGAGAGAAAGTTGGGTGCATCGTATAGTCTGTACTGTATTATGCTATTTTGTCTCTCCTTTCACCCCCCGTTCTGGATTCTTCTTTAGTTTCATTTTATCATGTTTATATCTTTTCGATAAAGTATAATGTCCGACATATAATTATAACCGTCAATTTAGGCAGATAAACTATTTCATATTAACTTGATGCAACAGAGATTTAAATACAAATCTTTTACTATTTATATATTGTGTATTTTTCTCATAAAATTGAGTATCTAAATAAAAAGAGATGAAGAAGAAGAAGAGGGAGAAGACGAAGAAGGAGAAGAGGGAGAAGACGAAGAAGAACAACAAGAAGAACAAGAAGAACAAGAAGAAGAAGAACAAGAAGGGGGAATAAGAGTGAGAAGAAGAAAGAAAAGATGCGGAGGAGAAAGAAGAAGAACAAAACAAGAGAGACAGACTGGAGAGAAAGACAGACAGACATACAGAGAGAGAAAGACAGACAGACAGACAGAGAGAAAGAGAGAGAGAGAGAGGGAAAGATGGGCGCATCGGTATATAGTCTGTAGTGTATTTATTTATTATTATGCTATGTTGTCTCTGCTTTCACGGTGAGTATGATAGAGATGGGAGAGAGGGGGGAAGGGGGGGGGGGGGGGGGTCTTGGAACAAAAACTACTGTTTAATGCGCGGAGTTGGGCAAAGACAACGTTGAATGTCCAAGATAAAATCATTAGAAGCCAGAGCAAATAACACTGAGTTCCTATAGGAAATATATTTATTCAGATGGTCATATCTCAGCCAATACTTCACATATTCAATCGTAATCACTATTGGGACATTATTTTTGATGCTCTTTCGGAAAATAAAGAAAAAAATGAGAAATTCAAAACATGAACAATTAAGGCTGCTGCTGTTGTTGTTGTTACTTTTTTTTACGGCGCTTTCATTTAAAAATCTCATATTTTGCGCCATTCATTTATAACTATTAAACAATCTTTTCATGATTAGTCAAGCGTATTGCCAAAGAGTTTATAAATGTGTGATAAATAATTTTTCTTAATAAGTTATCCCTTTGAGGAAGGGAATCTGAATTCTGACCCTAAATAGCAGGGACCGCGGAGCGTTTTGAGAGTCTGGGGGGGGGGGGGTCTGAGCATTCGAACAATCTATAAACCCCTTTTTCGGAGCTTTTATGAAACGTGTCTACTAAAAAAAAAAGCCCCAGCCACCCACTTCCGCGGCCCCTGCATAGTTTGAGAGTTACATGGCCTATAGAGGGCGGTCAACTGGTATCACGTGAAAGCATTATGAGTAGGTCACGCTCCGTTGTGGAATCGTTGGACCGTACGTTCTTTAATGCGGGATTTTCGCATGGCGCCTTTTCAATAGAGGGGTGCGGACGATTGAAGCTTTCACGCAAACTAGGCCGCGTTGCATAAAGCCGCGTGTTTACTGCCACTCGAATTAATCCAAGGCGCCTAAACAGGATTAGAAGGCACAAACATGGATAATTTAGCTCCATGAAAATATATAAACTTTTACAGCTCACTTCTGTAATATAAGGTAAACAAAAATTGTGTCAGCAAATTTGTAGATTTAGGTGTGTTTTGTCAAAGTCGAAGGAGCTTTCTAGCCAAATAGTTTGTGTTATTGTATTGCTGTGGCGTATTTGCTGTCGATGACAAAAGAATAAGACGGGCCCTACCCCCCCCCCCCCCCCCACCTTATAAAAAAAATGATTTAGCAACGCCCTTAATAGGAAAGGACACAAAACAGTCAGATAAAGACTAAGACAGAGAAAAAGAGAGAGGGGGAGGGAGAGAAAGAGAGAGTTATAGAAGGGGGAGGGGAGTGGCTAGACAAATAATGATAAGGATTAAATGCAAGAGGTCATTTCATTGTTTCTCTTTCTTACTGGAGGTGGTGGTTTCTTCATATGCCGTTGTGTCTAACATCGTTGTCTTAGGGCTCGTCATGGGCTTGGTTGTCGCTTCCGTAGTCGATGATTCACTTGACTCTGAAACGATTTTAACAAACATAACTGAGTTAAATAATCATGATAGTTAATGGTTCAGGGTTATACAAATTGGAAATATACATTTTTACAGTTTATTTCTTTTATAAGGTATAATTTGTGTCAGCATATTTTTGGATTTAGTGGTGTTTTGTCAAAGCCCAAGGGACTTTTTGTCACATAATGTATCTAAATATGTTTATGTGGCGTGTTTGTTGTCCTTGAACTCGCGTTCTTAAAAGAAAAGCGGATACTACCGCCCTCGCCCCCCCCCCCCAACCCCACCCCCCTCTCCCTAAAAGAAGTTTCATCAATGGCTCTGTAAGGAAAGGATAAAGAAAAAGAGAGTCAGGTAGAGACTTATAGAGAGAGGGAGAAAGGAGAGAGGGGGTGGAGGGGTTTGGCAGGAGAAAAGTTTGAGAGAGGGAGGAAGAAACAAAGAGAGAGAGAGAGAGAGAGAGAGAGAGAGGGGGGAGTGGTAGTGGCACATTATAATAATGATCGAAGGCATGACGTCATTTAATTCTTTTTCTTACTTACTGGTGGTGGAGGTTGCTTGCGATGGCGTTGTGTCTGACATCGTGGTCGTAGGGCCCATCCCGGGCTTGGTCGTCGCGTCCGTAGTCGATGATTCTCTTGACTCTGAAACGTTATAACAAACATAACTAAGCTAGATCATTATACAGTTGATGGTTTAGGGTTATGAAAATTGAACACATACAATTTAACAGTTCATTTCTTTTTAACAGGTATAATTTGTGTCAGCATATTTTTATATTTAGTAGTGTTTAGTCAACGCCAAAGGGACTTTTTGTCACATAATGTATCTAAATGTATTCCTGTGGCGTGTTTGTTGTCCTTAAACACGTGCATTTTTTTTAAAGACAGATACTACCCCCCCCCCCCCCCCTCCCTAAAAAGGAGTTTCATCAATGGCCCTGTAAGGAAGGGATAACGAAAAAGAGAGTTAGGTAGAGACTTAAAGAGAGAGGGAGGGAGAAAGGGGGAGAGGGGTGGAGGGGTTTGGCAGGGGAAAGGTGTGAGAGAGGGGGAGAGACAAAGAAAGAGAGAGAGAGAGAAAGCCAGAGAGAGAGAGAGTAGGGGGGGGAAGTGGAAGTGGCACATTTTAATAATGATCGAAGGCATGACGTCATTTCATTGTTTTTCTTACTTACTGGTGGTGGAGGTTGCTTGCGATGGCGTTGTGTCTGACATCGTGGTCGTAGGGCCCATCCCGGGCTTGGTCGTCGCGTCCGTAGTCGATGATTCGGTTGACTCTGAAACGTTATAACAAACATAACTGAGCTAATTGATCATGATAAAGTTGATGGTTCAGGTTATAACGCATGAAACAGCACGGACAAAACAATGTGATTAGGAATGGCACCTGAACAGGATTAGAAGGCACAAACGTGGAAAATTTAGCTCCATGAAAATGTACAAACTTTTACAGCTCATTTCTGTTGTAAGGTAACAAAAAATGGTGTCAACAAATTTGTAGATTTAGGTGTGTTTTGTCAAAGTCGAAGGAACTTTCTAGCCAAATAGTTTATCTTAATGTATTGCTGTGGCGTATTTGCTGTCGAAGACAAAAGAATAAAACGGGCACTTCCCCCCTTATGAAAAAATGTTTTAGCAACGCCCTTAAAAGGAAAGGACACAAAACAGTCAGATAAAGACTAAGACAGAGAAAAGAGAGAGGGGGAGGGAGAGAAAGAGAGAGTTATAGAAGGGAGAGGGGAGTGGCTAGACACATAATGATAAGGATTAAATGCAAGAAGTCATTTTATTGTTTATCTTACTTACTGGAGGTGGTGGTTTCTTCATATGCCGTTGGGTCTAACATCGTTGTCTTAGGGCTCGTCATGGGCTTGGTGGTCGCGTCCGTAGTCGATGATTCACTTGACTCTGAAACGATTTTAACAAACATAACTGAGTCAAATGATCATGATATAGTTGATGGTTTACGGTTATAAAAATTGGAAATATACATTTTTACAGTTTATTTCTTTTATAAGGTATAATTTGTGTCAGCATATTTTTGGATTTAGTGGTGTTTTGTCAAAGCCCAAGGGACTTTTTGTCACATAATGTATCTAAATGTATTCCTGTGGCGTTTTCGTTGTCCTTGAACTCGCGTTCTTAAAAGAAAAGTGGATACTACCGCCCTCGCCCCCCCCCCCCCCCCCAGAAAAAGAAGTTTCATCAATGGCCCTGTAAGGAAGGGATAAAGAAAAAGAGAGTCAGGTAGAGACTTATAGAGAGAGGGAGGGAGAAAGGGGGGGGGAGAGGGGTAGAGGGGTCTGGCAGGGGAAAGGTGTGATAGAGGGAGGGAGAGGCAAAGAGATAGAGAGAGAGAGAGAGAGAGAGAGAGAGGAGGGGGGAGTGGTAGTGGCACATTATAATAATGATCGAAGGCATGACGTCATTTCATTGTTTTCTTACTTACTGGTGGTTGAGGTTTCTTTAATAAGTTGTCGTTGTGTCTTACTAGATCAAGACTGAGACACAGAGAGAGAGAGAGAGAGACAGAGATAGGGATAGTGGCTAAACACAATATCCTGATAAAGATTTTGATCATGATCATATGCATGTTTTTAGTAGTATATGTCTAGGTGGACGAGATTTTTAAATAAATATA
Organism: Strongylocentrotus droebachiensis; assembly: GCA_035222895.1. Lineage (NCBI taxonomy): Eukaryota > Metazoa > Echinodermata > Echinoidea > Camarodonta > Strongylocentrotidae > Strongylocentrotus > Strongylocentrotus droebachiensis. The sequence continues at coordinate 467,031 of JAVYIG010000640.1, forward strand.
TACCTGATGTAGCTCGTTTATTGTCGTAAAATTTGTATGCAAAAAAAAATTACGTGCACTGCCCCCTTAAAAAGTATTTTAGCGACGACCATGAAAGACTAAGAAAAGTAGAGTCAGATAAAGACAAAGAGAGAGAGAGAGATGAAAAATAAATAAAAAAGAGATAATAATGAGCAAATGCATGCCATAATTTCCATGTTTGTATTGGTTAGACATAATCGATGTAGTGGTGTTTTGATAATTAGTTGCGCCTGAGCGTTCCGACATGCGGTCGTATGGCTCGTCGTGGGCTTGGTCGTTGCTTCCTCCGTTGACACGGTGACCTCTGGAAAAACACATAATTTGACGATGCATATTTATTTCCTCTGAAATATTTTTTCCACCGACTGTAACCAGGCGCCCTTGGTCAGGATACGGGGATAGGATCAACGAGAAAAAATAGATATTGGAAAATGCTTTTCCTGTGGAAATCCCAATTCTATCAAAAAGTTCCGAAAGAGGACCATGAGGTATTTTCTTCTTAGTCATCATCATATTCTTCTCTTTCTTCTTATTCTTATTATCCTTTAGTTGCAGAACCGGCCACCGTCATGTATTGTCGTACTGGTGAAGTGCAGTGCAGATTCTGTTTTTACCCCCTGTAGAAAGTCTCGTCATGCTGTTTGTTTATTAATTAGCCACCCCCTTCCCCAATACGCCCATGATATTACACGTACGTTCATCGCAGTGTCTCCCTTGAAACCCACTTGAGCAGTGACAGTCGTAGCCTACCATAGTCTCCTCACACCAGCCGTTTTTACAGAGATTTTTGACACAATCTGCGAAATAAGTAATAAACGGGATAAACTCAATACTTACAAACAAATTATCATTTCATTTTGTACTGATTGCTGTGAAAATGGTATATTTTCGGACTTTTGACAAATTAATATATAAAAGAGAAGCAAGATTAATGCTAATGCATTTCCCTGTCATTGGTGTCCGTGCCCCTTCCGGACACTACCCCCTACGGTAGTTGTCCGGGGCGTAGCTGTCCTAGAGGATGGTTGTCGTAAGGGGTAGTTGTCTGGGGGTAGTTGTCCGGGGGTCGTTGTCCGGGGGTACATATAGCTCCGTTTAGTCTCATTTGACAACGCCCCCTATCGTCAGAGTCAGCAGCCTAACATGTTAGTCTATGGAATTTTACCCAAAAAAAAAATCGTTAAAAAAAATAAAATCATTTTTTGTTTAAACGAAAAGCACATCCACCCCGACGTACGTTATCACTAGCTCTTTCATTGGAAACCTCATGTCCCATTGACTTTTGAAAGTTCACCAACCGTAATTTGATCAAAATAGGTTGCAAGCTCGCCATTGCCTATATAACACATGTGAAACAAGTCGAACGTTGGACTCAGTTTCCCAAGCGATTGTAAGGTTTTAGGTCAAGCACACGAAGGATAAGAAGCACGAATTATAATAGATCAGTTCTGATCGGTTTATTATGTCCATTTCAGCCACCCCCCCCCCCCCCCCCATCGTAATTTTTCCATTGAAGATAAGCAAACATTTTGCCGAGGTAGGCAAAACATGAATATTTATGATCGCCATGGACTATTCGATTATTTACAGAGGGGTGCAATTGTGCACCACATCAAACTCCCCTACTTCCATTCAAGTATTTCATTGTATTATATAGTTTGGTAGGTTTATTTTAATAACTGTTTAATTATCAGATATCAACGATAGTTTAAAGATATGGAAAATGTTCTGGTATTTTATATTTAGCAAAGCAATCTCACATACAAATTCACTACCAAGTGTCGTCTAATCCGCCGATTGTCGTCTGCTATATACGTCCAGCGAGCGAAAATGAGACAACCGGAGCAATATGGTTGCCCTAGGGGGTACTTGTCCGGGGGTCGTTGTCAAGGGGGTAGTTATTCCGGGGGGTAGTCGTCCTAGAGGTTGGTTGCCCTAGGGGGTGGATGTCCAGGGGGTAGTTGTCCTAGAGGGTAGTTTACTGGGGTGGTTATCATTCTAGCCTAGCAAAGATTTATAGAGGGTGTCTCAGATTTTCTGTGATGTTATAACCAGTCTTTACTCAAGAAAAGGATAAGGTAAAATGAAATTGTAGATTTGTTTGTGAATTCGGTTTATAAAAGTCGGTACATAAAAGATATATCGACTGCTTTAAAATTCGAAGCTTAGCTGTTTCTATTACTGGCTCTCGGGGACGTTACACCCTGTTATGACCCCTTTGGCGCGCCTCACGGTCATATCAGGATGTAACGTCCCCTTGAGGCTATAGAAACAGCGATGCCTCTCATAGCAGTCAATATATCTATACTAATATCCGGCCATTAGTACAATTTGAGGTTCGTCAGAAAACTCGAACCCCGTCGTCAAAATGACGTCATCTTGCAGCGTAAATCAGAAAGGAAAGACAGAAAGAGAAGGTGATACAGAATAGATAATGGAAAGATAGAAGAGAAGATGAAAGATCGAAAAACAAAGAATATCATAAGAGAAGGTGATAATAGGAAGAAACAAAGAATAACATAAGGAAAGGCAAAAAAGAGAAGGTGGTAGAAGAAAGAAACAAAGAATAAAGTAAGGAAAGACAGAAAGAGAAAATGATAAAGAATAGATAATGGAATAAAAGAAGAGAATATGAAAGATTGAAAACAAAGAATAACATGACGACTAAGGGTAGAAACAAATGATAGAATAAAAAACGAAGAATAACATAAGATGTGAAAGAAGGAGAAATTTAGTAAGCGCGCGCGGGGGGGGGGTCATTTAGTCATCGTGTAGAGAACAGGTGTCGACTACAAACGAAAGGGTTGTAAAGTAATGAACAGGACGGGTTGACTGCAGCCAATTCGTATCGTTAGAGGACGGGAACGGCGTCCTCGTCTACACAAACAAAAGGCCCTAATGATAATTGAAGATCGTATTATCTGCACGTAGATTTATTGATTAAACAAAGAAATAAATATGACATTTGAGAACTAAATTGAATAAGGAATGAAACCTACACGGGATTCTGCATATTCTATGCCCGCCCGGGATCCCTTCTGTACTCTTCCTTTGGTGGCACCCGCCGATGACAGAAGGGAAAGGAATGAGTTCGGGGATGCTCTGCACCATGCTGCCATCGTGAAGTCGCTTCATCTCACACTTTTTGAACATGGGCAAAGTGTTATTTAGGCCGTACCAGTCTGGACAAGTTGTCTTCGCCATATTGGACTGATCCGATAACACAGGCAGGGCTGTGAAGAATATATTAGACAATTAATTTTTTACTTCTCTCCCCTCCTCTTACTCCCTTTCCTCCCTATCCTCCTATGCCCCTCCCCATTCGTCATATCCTACTCATCCTCATATAATCCTCCCTCCTTTTTCTCCTTCCCTTCCTCCCTCTCCTCCATCTTGGGGATGCAGTTTATCTTTAAATATTTTGAAACATTTATTTGGGAGACTTTTTAATAATGTGATTTGTGTTTGTTTGAGATGCCCCGGAGGTCTAGTTTAAGGGCACAAACCCTTTTCAATAGTTGTGTATGTCTGCATAATGTAACTATACAAATGGTTCTGTAATTAAGCTGCCTTTTTGACACAGCCAGGACCATGGAGATATAGGCTCTTCCCAAGGCTTTATGAAATGTGATAAAGTGTCAAATTACAGTCTGTCCTGCATGCAGACTAACGTAGGTTTTACACTTCACGGCTTCATTATTGCAATGACGACCTTCGTCATTGCCTTGTTTTCGTTCACGTTCTGCCCCATTAATATACTTATCCTTATCGTCCGAAAATTCCATTCGTTTTGCACGTAGTGCTTGTCCTTCCTAGTTAGGTACTTTCCTCAAGTCCTCTTCCTTTCAAATTTCGTAGGCATCATCTCTAGCATCTCATCAAGGTCACCTACTTTTTCGATTTTCGAAATCAGTCATGCATGACCGTCCAGGCGCCATTTTGTCCGTTTCTGGTCCATTTTAAGGCCTTTCTTTCATCCTTCCTATCTCCACTATCCTAGATCCTACAAACTTCTAACAAATTCCTTTAGATATTCTAAGACATGTTCTTTCCTCTGCGACTTATAACTTGACCTTCAAAATGCCATCTTCATAGTCAAAATTCAAATCTGAAACCGACTCCGTCAACAATCTCTCAAATTCTTGAAAAATAGACCCCTACAAATCTAAAAATTGCAATAACTTTCTTTAACCAATTCCGTTCCGTCTCATCTTCTCGCAGTATCTTTATTTCATAATTGCACATAGCCATGCCAATTTTTACGCTCCAATAGCTATGCAAAACATAAATAGCGCCCTCTAAAGTTCTGGGAATTGGCTTTCTGTCTGTGGCCGTATCTCCATAATGGCTTGGCAAACCCGTACCCTTTTTTGGATTTAGATACTTGAAGATATGCCCTTTCCAGCCATATACAAAATTATATACCCTATCACTGACCAAATTTGAGAAAATTGCCCTCCAAATTCGCCATTTTCAAGAAAATTGAGAAATAACTTCAACTTGCTCTAAAATGGCGATCGTTATACCTACATCAATGAAACTTTGCAAACATATGTATCCATATACGTGACAACTGTTTACAAAGTTTGGTAAAATTCGAATTTGTCAGCGCAAAGTTATCGCCAAAAATGATGAATTTACTATGGATTACGTAATAGCGCGTTCAATGCGCGCAATACATTGCGCGCAGTTAACAATGGTGTCAAACTGACCGCAATGAAGTGCCCTTTCGGATGATACCAAGTATTATATATGTTCACACAGAAAACTGTGAGTAAATTGCATTTGAACAAAGATCACTACACGAATTCCGCCGAGTTTCCGCCCGAACCTAACACGTTTCGGCTATGACGTCATTTTTTCAGACTGCTTTTCGCCCCTTAAACGTCCTTTTTTTTTCCTTGAAAATTTGCAGTGACATGCCGAGTTCCAATACGCAGGGCACCTCTTGGCCGGATTTTTGAAATTGGTCAAGGGGGCCATTTAAGACGCCATTTTGTCCTATACATCTATTTTACATCACGTGTTTCGATAGGATTATCATAGAAAAAAAGAGAGTGGTTTACAATAACAACCATGAAATTCTCTTTCTAATGATACCAAATACGGCCCATAAAGAGACGTAAAGAGAGAGAGAAAAAACAATTTAACTCCGGCCATAATACAGATCCTGCACGTTTTCCGCCCATTCATTACACGCATTGTCTATGGGGCATATCGGGTTCACGCTTTTGGCCCCCAGAACGAACTTGATTGCAATGTCAAACATGCACCAAATCCCATTGGTTTGCGCACGCAGTGCTTGCGAGCCCTTTCTAGGTTCTTTCCCCTATTCCCCAATTTCTTTCAAACTTCGTAGGCATCAACAGTGACCTTGATGGGATGGTATCCCATCAAGGTCACTGTTGATGCCTTTCTTTCGCCCTATCTATCTCCAATATCACAGAAGCTACAGACTTCGTGCAAATTGCTCTGGATAGTCCGAGAGAAGCTCTTTCGTTTGACACGTAGAAACACGGCGTCATTGCACGCACATCGTTGTGACACGATTGCATTTCTAGTGTTAATTTCGAAAACCAACTATTTTCAGCAACATTCGTGAAACCAAAGAAATTATTCATTATGTTAATTTCGAAAACCAACTATTTTCAGCAACATTCGTGAAACCAAAGAAATATGACGGATATGTTATTTAAAAGCCAAAATAATACTTACCGAAGGACAGACAGGTTACGGTACCAAACAGCAACTTCCAAAATACACCTATCTTTGGGCCTTTAGCCTGTATTTAGAAAGGCATATAATATTTTTTAAATCAACAATAACAACAACTGAAAAAAATGATGATGATATTGATACGGATGAAAATGGTTATACCGATAATGGTGATAACGATAATGATGATGATGATGATTACCATGAAGATATGTATAAGTACAATTACGGTTACTTGTACAGCACATACATGTACCACTAACGTAACATAATTGTTGAGACTGTCACATCAGTCATTGGTATTCTATCAAGGTCTTTTTGGGCTAATCTCTGAGTCTTTCCAGCAAATCTGGTAAAACTTAAATTCAATTTAGCGAAAACACAATTTCTTTGGTAGAGACTGTCATTTAATTTAGGGGATCGGGCAGGGGATTTTACATATCTAACTAGGGGGCAAAGCAGGTTTTTGATACATGGAAAGCTGTCAACCTGTCTGCACAATTTCTAAGTGGACCACCATAAAAACATGCTGATGGAAAAAGAATGGAGGCCATTTTATAAAATTACTATTGAACTATATGACGATTATATTTTAAAAGAACCTCATTTTATCCTGTTTGAGGTGTCATATGAAAACGAGTTTAATTTCATACAAGATGATGACACAATTTACAGGTGTACGGATGATTTGCATAACCATTTTTTCCCAAAAATATAAATTGCCCCAAAATATCTATTTCTCCATATTCATACAAATATGACGACTTCTTATTTGGAACTACTTAATAATACATAACATTTATTAGGCGCTTAATACTGATGTTTCTAAGCGCACAGTGTTCTGATTAAGAGAAGACTATAACCCGTAGAATTAAATTAGAAGAAAAAGCAAAAATACAAAAGTAACATAGATAAGGTAAGAAAAACAGTGGCAATCAACTAAATAAAGACAAATATGGTGCGCACCTCCATTGACCGACGCACAACTGCAATTTACAATTTGAAAAGATAGGTTTTGAGTAGAGATTTGAATTGAGATACAGAGGGGGCGCAGTGAATAAAGGCGGGCAGTTTGTTCCAGAGAGCGGGGGCAATAACTGAAAAGGCGCGGTCACCATACCGGGTGTTAGTGCGGGGTCCAGGTGTTAACAGTAATGTGGAAGATGAACGAAGTGTTCGTGACGACGTACGGGAACGTAAGGATATGAGATCGGAAAGGAAAGAGGGGGCTAAGCCATTGATAGCTTTGTAGCACAGGAGAAGAATTTTGAAGGATATGCGGTGGTGAATTTTAAGCCAATGTAGTGAGTTCAATATTGGAGTTATGTGCTCTGATTTACGCGAGAGAGTCACAAGCCGAGCAGCGCTATTCTGTACCCTTTGAAGTGGGACTAGATGTGACTGAGGGAGGCCAGAAAGAGAAGAATTACAGTAATCGATGTGGGTCGAGACAAAGGCATGGACTAATTTTGGAGTTGTGGGTCGGTCAAGTAGCCTCCTGATTCTACTGATCTTATATATACCAAAGGAAGCAGACTTACAAATATTACTAATGTGTTGTTTGAAAGTAAGATTGCTGTCAATATTTAAACCAAGGTCACGCACAGAAGCACAACAACTGAGAGAGCCATCACTCATAACAAGATCAGGAAAGGGGTCTGAGTTCCGAAATTTAGAAGTAATATGAATCATTTCAGATTTTGAATCATTAAGGCAGAGACAGTTTTGAAAATACCAGGTTTTGATTTCATTGAGGCAACTGGTGAGTTTGTTCGCGGCTACTGTCCTGCTGTTTGGGTGAAGAGTTACATAAATCTGGGTGTCGTCTGCATACATAGTGTGTTGAATATTCTGATGAAGGTTAATAACATTTGAGAGAGGGCTGGTGTAAAGAATAAACAGGAGGGGGCCGACCACGGAACCCTGAGGAACGCCGCAGATGAGGGGAAATGATTCCGAGTTGGTGTCATTGATGATCACCTTCTGAGTTCGGTGCATGAGATAGGAGCGAATCCATTGAAGTACGGTGCCGGTGATGGAGAAGTCGTTCTCTAAGCGATGGAGTAACAGGTCGTGGTTGATAGTGTCAAATGCGGCAGTGTAATCAAGCAAGATGAGGACAGCTTCATTACCCTTATCTACAGCTAGAAGTAGGTCATTTAGGACCTTGACAGTTGCAGTCTCAGTAGAATGATGATTCCGATAAGCAGATTGGTGGATTGGTGAAGACGAAAGAGACAAAAATCTAATTTTTGTAAAAACTGTCCGTAAATATGTTTTAATTTTGTATTTAAACGTCAATTTCATTGTTTTTACAGCAAAACATTTATAGTGCTCGAAAGTTGACATTTTGATATGAGCTAAAATGGCAATTTTTGTTGATATGTATATATATATATGTTTTATAATCGATAAAAACATATAAAATGAGATTTTTGTCTCTTTCGTCTTCACTTTATTGTGGTATCTGGTCATTAATAGCTGTAGGAATTTGTGAATGAAATCTCACTTGAAATTGTCTCATGAATTTCCCTTGTCGACTTTTTACAATTCGCTTGAATAATTTTTGGTGGGAGGATCATCCTTCCAAGTGACAGACAAGATTTGCAGTCTGAAACATGTACATAGTTCTTGGTGTGGATCAGAAGTTTCGTATATGGATTATGGCGCCTAGAGTATTCAATGAGACTGCGACCCCAACCCCCCCCCCCCCCTGCCCAAATTTAGCTACATAACTGAGCAAGCGAGTGAGCAAGGCGACCGGCTTTGGATACTCGCAAGCTAGCGCAGTGATCGAGTAGTAGTAGGGCTTCGCATTTTGAACTTTGATAGGTGCTTTTGTATTCGTTCCTCACTAAGTGGTAAACAAAATTAACGAAAACTGTGGAGACATTTAGCAAGGTAACCCAAGTATAAGATTTCAGAAATTCAATTAATATTTTAATGTCAAATTTGGGACCATTTGAAAACGCTATTCCCTACCCACTCCCCCCCCCCCAAAAAAAAAAACAAACTATATGTATATTAATGCATAATATTTAGAGATCCTGTGCAATATAATTATGCGAGTCGCGACCGGGCTTAAGAAAATGTTCTATTTTATTATGCATTTAATCTTGAGTATAGGGGCGAATTTATTCATAAGGATCAATAGTTTTGTGTATTTTAATCCGGGTCTTGTATTATCTTACACGTGGCTGGTTCAATAATGCATTATACAAAACAAATATTTTACGCCCATTTTCGAGGTACGGAGAAGAAGGAAGAAAGTTGACAAATATGTTTCCATGCAAAGTTGGACAATTCGATTTTTAAATTTATTGAGAAGATTCCGTGGGAAAAATAAATGTGCTACATGAATATTACTTTGCGAAAAAAATTGTTCTAGGAGAGGGAGAGAGAGAAAAAGTGAGAGAGTGCGAGATGGAGAAGGGAGGGGTGGTCACAGAATGGGGATGGGTGCAAATTCGGAACTCCACCATCCATTATCTTCATGATTCAGACTACAATTCATAACTACCACCTGCATGCAAATCTTATTTATCTATCACTCAACCAATAGCCTGCATCATATTTTAACTCACACCATGTCCTAAACAGCCTTAACAACATATTGCCCCCATTCCCAAATTTCTCTTGATTTTAGTGAGGGGGGGCATTTCAAAGGAGGGAGGGAGTAAGTATGTACTATGCAGGGGCGGATCTAGCTTTTTGCTAAGGGGGGGGGTTCGACCAAAATAATGACGATGCAGAGCATCGTCCACGAGCCGCGAAACGGCGAGCCGATTTTTTGGGGGGTGTTTATTTGAACCCCGTAAGTGATGTTTTCCTGGCATCTATTAACACAATGGAGACCATAAAAAGCAGTGCATGATAACGTCTTTTTAAATCAAGTAACAGTTTAATACATAGTTATATCCAGAGTTATCATGTGTTTGGTTAAGTTACCAGATGAGTTGAATATCTTCTCACAATATTTGCACTTGAAAGGGTTTCTCTCCAGCGTGCGTTCTTTTTTCTTTCTTTTTTCTTTCTTTTTTTTTCTTTTTTTTTCCTTTTTTTTTTTTTTTTTTTTTTTTGGGCCGCCCAAGGGGGGGGGGGGGGTTGCAACCCCCCCAACCCCCCCTCTAGATCCGCTTCTGCTATGCACATGTTTCAGATTAAAAATCATGTCTCCCACTTGGAATTAGGTTATGTTATGTATTATTTGACCGATAGCCCAATTTGGGTTTCTTAGAAACACATAATTTATCGGTTGCTATTGATATAATAATAATAATAATAATAATAATAATAATGTTTAATTTTTATATAGCGCTTAATACAAATGTCTCTAAGCGCTTTACAAATATACTATTACCCCTGTCATTGGATTCAGTGCTTTCCCGCACACACTGTGTGCACAATCTCCACTGTCTGGAGATCATTCCAGCCGGGAGTTACTTGACGCTCACAAGCTGTTTGACCATACTTCCTCTCAAAATATTAACCTGCTTGATGATAGCATCTACCCGCGATATATTATATTTTGTTTATCTATGGTACCATTAGCGAGCTTTCGATTTTAGGCACCCGACGTGGGCTACTACGCGTGACGTCATATTTACCCCCCCCCCCCCCCCCCCCCTGCGCATGCGTGAGCTTCTGGGCCCACGTTCCCTTCCAAATCACCCGACGGGAGTCGGGGGTAATTTCCGTGAATCGCCGCGCCGTCGCCTTGAAAACGTCACCGTGAGTGTAGTTTCATCACCTTATTTTATGTTATTCTTTGTTGTTATTATTCTATTATTTCCTCTTGCTATCTTTTGTTTCTTCTTCTATCACCTTTTCTTGATATGTTATCCTTTGTTTTTATCATTCTATCACTTCCTTTTGCTATCTTTCCTTATGTTATTCTTTGTTTTTATCATTCTATCACTTCCTCTTTCTATCTTTCTTTATGTTATTCTTTGTTTCTTCCTTCTATCACCTTATTTTATGTTATTCTTTGTTTTACCATTCTATCACTTTCTTTTTCTGTCTTTCCTTATGTTATTCTTTGTTTCTTCCTTCTGTCAACTTCTCTTATGTTATTTTTTGCTTTATCATTCTATCACTTCTTCTTTCTGTCTTTCCTTATGTTATTCTTTGTTTTTTCCTTCTGTCAACTTCTCTTATGTTATTTTTTGTTTCATCATTTTAACTTTCTATTTCCGTCATCATGTTATTCTTCTTATCAGATTTTCGCGCACTGTGAATTTATTAACCTGATTTAATCACCTGATCTAAAAAAATTGGCATCGTGACCGACGAAAGCACCGACGTGAAAAATCGAAAGCACTGCCGCGAAGGGAACGGACGTGAGCTGCGCAACGTCTCCGCGCTCCAGTACCCCGTAGTAGCCAACGGCGGGTGCCTAAATCGAAAGCTCGCTATTGTTAAGATGGAGACGGCCCTTAGCAACTAAAATTGCCATTTAACTTCATTCAATTGAATTCTTTATTCTCAATTCTTTATTCGAAAAGCATCAAACAATTTACAATGACAATATACAATATACACTGTTGGTCATAATGGTGGAATTTTTTTTTTTTACCCCGATTTATGAAAAGATTTTAACTATGATTTATTCCTACTAGGTCTAGATAATAGTATACATTCTCAAATTTTATTGAATAATAATTTGTGAGTGTTTGTTTTGCGTGACTGCTAAAGCAAGTGTATGCTACTATGCTAATCTACTAGGGGACCTACGTCCTTAAGTCATAACTGACAGTAATAAGGAATAATGCCTCATAAAAACATAGAAAATGTAATAAATTTTCAATAATTCATTGCATTTTGCCCCGACCCCTAAGATGAAAAAAAAATCCTCTATGTGGGCAGGCCTTGATCCATAATGCATTGCCCTACAGAGGAATGTTTATGTTGGGGACCGGGGGAAAATGCAAATAACTTTTGAAAATCTATTGCATTTTCTTAGTTTTTTTTGTATTTGTGGGGGCGGCGATGTACCCTAGCCCCCGCTGCGTACAGTCATGATTCAGTGGCTAAGCAATGGCCCCGTTAATGTGAGCCCCCAGGATCAAAACCGTGTCGATGTGATTTATTAGTGCCTTTTTATGAGGCATTATTGGGGGAGTGGAGCAAATATTCCAGGGCTCACCTTCCAGGGGCAGTGACGTAATGAGAAAAAAACTTCAGAAGGGGGGAGGGGCAGACGAAAAATCTTCATCACCACCAGTCTTACACGTTACATGCAGGTCCCGCGGAACGTTTTTCAAAGTGGAGTATTAACGACCAGGTAGAGCGTAAATTGGCGTGGGGTCCAGGGCATGAGCCTCGGCAGGGGGTCAAGGGGCTGAGCCCCCGGAAGCTCAGGGGTTTTGGGTATTTAATTACGGTTAGATGAGCATCCAGGGGCCCTCTTTAAGGCCATTGACGTGTTCCAGGGGGAGCCCCCAGAAGCTCAGAGGTTTTACTATTTAATTACGGTCAAATGAGCATCCAGGGGCCGCCTTAGGGCCCTTGTTGGGGTGCAGGGGGCAGAGCCCCTGGAAGCTCAGAGGTTTTAATATTTAACTACGGTCAGATGAGCATTCAGTGGACGCCTTAGGGCCCTTATTTGGGTCCAGGGGGCAGAGCCCCCGGAAGCTCAGGGGTTTTAGGTATCTAATTACGGTCAGATGAGCATTCAGGGGCCCGCCTTAGAGCCCTTGGTGGGGTCCAGGGGGCAGAGCATCCGGAAGCTCAGGGGTATTAGGTATCTAATTACGGTCATATGAGCCTTTGGTGGGGTTCAGGGGGCAGAGCACCCGGAAGCTCAGGGGTATTTGATTACGGTCATATGAGCATCCAGGGGCCCACCTTAGAGCCCTTGGTGGGGTCCAGGGGGCAGAGCGCCATGAAGCTCGGGGGTTTAACGTATTTAATTACGGTCAGATGAGCATCCAGGGGCCAGCCTTAGGGCCCTTGGTGGGGTCCAGGGGGGCATAACCCCCGGAAGTTCGGGGTTTTCAGGTATTTAATTACGGTCAGATGAGTATCCATGGAGCAGAGCCCCCGGAAGCTCAGGGGTTTTAGGTATTTAATTACAGTCAGATGAGCATCCAGGGGACTGCCTTAGGGCCCTTGGTGGGGTCCGGGGCGGAGCCCCCGTAAGCACTGGGGTTTTAGGCATTTAATTACGGTCAGATGAGCATTTTGTATACCTTATTTTTGACATTGGCAGGTCACTTATGTTTTCTCTCCGTCTTTCTTTCTTTTTCTCTACCAAGAAGAAAGGAGAAAAAATACCGGAAAATCATGTCATAACAGCAACATTTGTAAATCACTGGTATCGAATAAGAAATACACCCCCCCCCCCCCCCAATCAGTACGCCAGCGTTCAGGCGCTCATGTCTTCTCACCCCTATAACAAAAAAACAGACACGCTTTCCCATTCTCGCACAATATGTCCACGATATGCGCGTATCGCTATTATAAAGACCTCCATTAATAAATACCGTATAGGTGGCATGCGCAATGTTTATGAAATTTAATTCCTGTGAACTTTCCTTTTCTTTGAAAGGAATTGTATATGTGATTTAATTCAGGTTTTTATTATTGTTATGTTCTTTTGGGTTAAAAATACAAACCATTTTTACTCCTTCACTGCTTTTATTTTTTTTGGAGGGGGGGGGGGCGTTTTTTTTTTTTTTTTTTTTGGGGGGGGGGAAATGCGTTCTCCCCCATTTTTTGGTAACTGCCCCCCTGCCCCCCCCCCCCCACTTCCGGCGCCTATGTACGCACATACACATCAACACACACCACTACACGCACACACATCCATAAAGAAGGTTACACAAAAAGAAGAGAAAAGAGCCAAAAATAGGAAAGAAAGAAAAAAAATAGAATAAAGGTGGAAAAGAGAAGTACCTACTAAATCATGGCTACCATTCTTTGAGAAATACCTTTTGTTGTATATTGATTTAAATCTGTTACTTGTAGAACTGTATCTTACGTCATGATTCATATCAAAGTAAACACCTCACACATAGTAAAATTATGTTCCGTTAAAAAGCTATTTCCAAAATAGTTCAAAATGGCGTCCAATTTGAAAGCAGCATATTTTCAAGGTAGTCCACCTAAAAATTGTACATGAAGGTGCCCTGAATACTTTGACGCCAAACACATTTTTAAAACATCTCATGTCTAAAATAAACATGACGCATGAGGTTGAATGAGAAACATGTTAATCTGATTGAATCAAACGCGAATTTGAATACACAGATCACGAATTTGAACGTTCTAATAGCAATGCTGGGACAACTTCAATTTCGATTGAATGGATTGAAAAACTTGAGAAATTAGCCGGTAAAATACCTTTCTCTTCTCTTCTGATCTTCTAAATACTATTATTTTCTTCTGTTTTTATTCTTCTTTTCTCCCTTTCTTTTTATTTTCTATTTCTTCATCCTTATTCTTCTTTTTTCGAGGCCTGATGTAAATCAAATATGGACGTTCAACTGTTGAGCATAGAATTTGCCCAACAGACCAGTTCGTAGTTAGCACATGATACTATGTGAAGCATGGGTTCACTACCAAGACTCCAGTCTTACTCAAGCTTTTGCTTTCTTTGGATGAAGTCACATGGACACTTATATTTCTTTAAACTTGAACCACACAGCTATTATTCGTTGAATCATCATTCATTTCATCATACAAACATTGCTTTCTATAGCATGCCCCATATCTCTTTTTCTTGTTTTTGTACACATTTGTTACATTATATCATTTCGAAATGTATCAAATACATGCTTAAATTGAAACGGACAACAAGTAAAATGGCAATCAAATCAAATCAGACTCATGGTGGCCATTTCACTAAGATTAAAAAACTTAAGATACTCACCATTTTACAGATCAATCTTCAAGGGCTTCCAAAAATGATAAAAGAGAACGATGATAACCTGACGTCTCTCTCGTATAAACAGGAACAAATTTGTCAACGAAGAATACACTCGCTTGAATAGATCCAAACTGAAGGCTATAGCGATCGATCAAAGGAGATCAATTGAAATCGCGAGAGGCATATGACTTGATATCTTCCTGCGACCAATTGCAAATGGTAAATGATACGTTTTTCTTCTCTGCGGGCGCTAAACTCGTATGAGAACGGGATCGATATGAACAGATATATTATAAAGGAAATGCTGACAACTGATAACGATTGGTGGATTGAAATTATGGGATAGCTCTGCAAGGGTTGCACATTGTAGCTCATTATGATGTGTTTTATATTTTTTTTTGAAAAGGCACCCGTTTCCTTAGCAACATGTTGTGTAGTGAAAAGAAATTGTGGGATAGCTATTGGCGCAGATGATTGTTGTTTCTTTGTTTGATTTTGCTATTGCTTGAGAAAACGAACGTTATCTCAGAAACATTATACCTTTGGATCGAAATAGAGGATAACTCCTTGAGATGATAGCTATTAGACCCAGTAATATTTGTTTGTATATTTGTTTTTGCTTTTGTTTCAGAAAACGCATGTTATCTTAGAAACATCAAATTTTGGATTGAATTTTAGGAGTAACTCTGTTAGATAGGTATTCGCGCCGATGAACTTATTTTGAGGATTGGGACGTACATTACTTTGTTTGTGAAAATACTTGTTACGCTAATAACATGCTAAAAGTGGAAAGAAAATTACGAGTCAGCTTCATTGGAATACCTTTCAGCACCACTGATATTTGGAGGGTTGGAGCTGTATCTTGTTTGTTTGGGGGGAAACACACTTTACCTTAGAAACATGATCAAATTCTGGGATAGCATTAAGGGATAGATATTTATAGCATCGACTATCTCTGTTGTTAAAGTTGCTATATGGACAAACGAGCTGTTTAAATTGAGGATTGGGACGTACTATAATTTTGTTTGTGAAAATACAAGACACGCTTATAACAAGCCAAAAATGGATAACAAATTCTGAGACAGCTTCTCTGGACTACCTATCACTGTCAATAATTTTAAGAGGGGTAGAGTTGCATTTTTTGATCTGGTAAAACACATATTGATTTAGAATCGTATTGAGTGGATCGAAATTCTGGGATAGTATCAAGGGATAGATATTGATAGCGTCAATCATTTGTGTTGTTTAAGTGCGCGTTACCATAGAAATAACCTGGATAAATTGAGACGCATGAAAAACACCAGACCGTTATGCACTGTCAGAAAATTTAATATCGAACTTCGTCACATCAATTTCATGAATATTTCCGGCATGAAAAAAGGTTTGAATATTTCATGCGTACATGTATAATTGAATTCCAATAATGTATCACGCGTGGAAGCTCTTGCTTTGGTAGAATAATGGATGGCATCGTTTTCTCTCTCTCTCTCTCTCTCTCTCTCTTTCTCTCTCTCTCTCAGACACACACACAAACACATTTGTTCTTCGTTTTTTTAAATACAATAACTAAAGGGGAAAAAACATGTATACTAAACGTAAGGTATATAATACAAATGTGCAAACCACAGTCCTTCTGTTGCCGTTGTTCATAGTTATAACAATAAGAGTAAATAGTAAATAACAATTACTTTCCACTTTCAATGGTTGGACTTGCATTTCGTCTTACGCATACACACACAGTTCACCCACAAAATCATACACAAAGATCATGTGAACACATTTTCAATTAAATTGCACTTTCAAAATTGTCTTTTGGAGGCCGCCATCCTAATCAAGCGCCGCTTATGATGGCGGTCTCCTGCAACTTTTCCACACATAGCTAGGGTCAGGCACGTAGCCACTGGGGGGGGGGGGCACGTGCCCCCAAAACAATTTCCAAGATCGGTTGAACTTTTTTAGACCCCTCCCAGGACGTCGATCGATTACAGTATGTTCCCCCCCCCCCCCAAACATCAAACTCTGGCTACGTCCCTGGCTAGGGTAATACTTAAAATTGATAATACTATTATAGATATATTATGTTCATCATCATATGTTTATAGGCCTATGTGAATCACATTTTGACATGAAGTTATTATTGTTTGCACATTTGTATTATACCTTAAGTTTACATGTTTTTTTTTCTCCTTTAGTTATTGTATTTGGAAAAACGAAGAAAACAAATCGATATAGCGAATTTTCAACTTTCATATACATATTAGTATAAAATGTATCATAATCTTCTCGTTTTGTAACATAAGCTACTACTGTCAAACAATTATATTCACAAGTATATACACAAATTGATAAGCACTTAGATAACGTTTTATATGGAATCAATTCCATACTAACTCCGGGTTAAATGTCGAATTTGAGTGCATGTATTTTCGTTCCAGGTGCTATATACATTTTCCATCTTTTTTTGTTGGTAATTACACAGTGATTCATAAATTGTTAAATTTCACTATTTTAGTGTTACAATTTCTTTAAAGTCACATGGATTTGAAAATGAAGACCTTCGGGTTATATTTCTTTTGTTATTTTTTTCTTTTCCCGTCATCCATGCGACTCTTTTCCAAATATTCTCCCTCTCTCTCACATGGTGCATCCGCAAGCCTACTGTATAAATATACTCTTGTTTTGTATTCAATGATTTTCTTTGTTTTTGCCGAATAAATAATAATAATGATAATAATAAATATAAATTCAATTATATTTGATTGGTAATATGGACATGGCCAGCGATGGTGTAAGAAAACAAGCTTGGACAATTTTATGATACCAACTGTCCTTTGCTTTTGCGCAACAGTTATTAAACACCTGTTTAATGAAAAACCGCTATTAAGATGTCAACCAGGGGATTAGTTGGTATAAAACAATGGCGGCCAGCGTAATTGCAGCTAGAACAACAATTATAAAAGAACTAAGATACAAAAAGTACATTTTGAGAAGGAAGATACATTAATATTCTTCCATTCCCCTCTATTGCAATGTTTCTCATAACAAAATCGGTGTTTGCTATGTTTCTCTGCTTCTCTATCTCTCTCTCTTTCTCTCTCTCTCTATTTCTCTTTCTGTCTCTCTTTCTGTCTCTCTGTCACTTTTCATAATAAATGAATCAACAAAATAATGTAAGATTGATAATGTGAAGTACATTGAAAGTAAGGCAACTTCATAATCCCTGACAGAGCTTTTTCGAAGTAAGTTACAAATAGAGAAAAGAGAAAAGACAACCCCAACATTTATTCTAATTGTCTAAACATATTTTATTGGGCGATGTGCATGGAAAACACTTTTCCAAGAACAGTGAACTGAAAGGCGTCCTTGGACAAGATTGGACGGGAGGATTCACAAAGGACCATGCATGTTGCTACATTGTGCCTGGAACAGTTGTCATGAGCACACATAACGTAATATCAAGCTAAATATCGCTGTCTCTACAAAATCAAAATAGATTATGAATCTTGAAGGGTCTTTTTACAAGCTTGCTCAAAGGAATGTTCGGAAGTACCATTTATATCAACAAAACAAAGATTCCAACCATACAATAGTGCCCAATCCTTTCGTAGAAAGAAAACCTTTTAGAAGACTGCAAAGCTGCGTTAAGTTTCCTCACATTTCAAGCTCTCTGGGTCCTCAATCACTTTTCATAATGTTCATACATAATAATTCGCTTTATGTTTAAGGATAACTTTGGCATTTCTGATATTAAGGCGTATTATGTTCTGCGAGTAACCTGTCCAGCATATATACAATCAGAAACACTAAAGCCCACCTCTATCAATCAAATACAGTGACACCAACTCCTTTAGAAGCGACTGGTTTTCAAATGGGACTTGTGCAACTATTACGAATTTTAGTTCAGATTTTATATTTCAAACATATCATACACAAACGGAAATGAAATTAGAGTAAAATTATTTGGGGTTGGTACATGGATCGGTAAGAATATGCAAGGTGTGAACGTTATATTTACAATTTTGAATGAAAACGATGCTGTAGCTAGCATAGGTTATCATCTCATTGCCATTTTTGAAGATAAAGAAAGATATGATGCTCTCAAAGAGCATCACGCTTCACTTATGACAGGGTGTAACCAGCACTTCATTTAAAGAGGTTGGTGGACAGATCTTTCAAAGTGGCATACTTCCCTTGTGGAGACTACAAATTCATGTGTTCTTGGAATAGACTCTGCCTATATGTACTTACTCCTGCATACAGTTTGAGTCCAAAACAAGTTTACACCTAGAAAATTGTTATTTATTCTAAAATATCTTTTATCAGGAGTAAATTATATATTTGCCAAAGAGCGTACGAATACCAAGGGTAAATATATTTGTTTACAGAAGTTTAGGTGCCACATTGTAATTTTTGTTTTTGACATCAAGATTGGACTATATACGATATCGGCAAAGACAGCCGAATTTGAGTAGATCAAGCGCTTTCCATGAGTCGTGGTAACGTGGACTTATAAAGGCTAGCCTCAAAGTCAAAAGGCGGCCCTTCGGAGGGGGGGCACAGTTCCCCTCACTTGTTAAAGTACCCCCAAAGTGTCTTTTTTACGGAGAAAAAAGTGCCCAGTTTACTTTGATAAGTGCCCCTTTTATTTTGACACGTGCCCCCTTTCCTTCGATAAGTTCCCATTTCCCTTTGCAATAAGTGTCCATTTTACATTCTCATAAGTGCCCTTTTTAATCTCTAGTAAGTGCTCCTTTTCAGGTACGATAAGTGTCCCTTTTCTTTTTTACTAAGTGCCCCCTACACCTCTGATAAATGCCCTATTCAAATCTGAGATGTGCCCCTTTTACCTTGACAAGTGCCCCTTTTCCTTTGCAAGAAGTGCCCCTCTCCCTTTTAATAATACCCCCTTTTTTTAACTCAGATAAGCAGATCTTATATTTTCACATGTGCCCATTTTCCTTTCCGGCTAATAAGTGCCCCTTTTCCTAATGATAAGTGCCCTCGTTAAAAAGAGCACTTTCCCCTTCCCATAAACGCCCCTTATAATTTCTGGTAAATGGCCCTTCTCAGGTACGAGAAGTAACTCCTTTTCATTTCAGTTAAGTGCCCCCTTCAGCTCCGATAATTACCCCTATTCAAATCTGAGAGATACTCGTTTTACTTTGACAAGTGCCCCTTCCTCTAATGATAATTGCTCTTTTCATCTCTGAAGAGTGTCTCTTTTCAACTGTAATAACTGTCCATTTTATTTTGACACGTACCCTTTTTCATTCTAATAATTCAATTTAAACAATGATACGTGCCCCATTTCTTTTCTAATAATAAGGGACCTATCCCTTTTCATAAATGCCCCTGTTCACATTTCATAAATGCCCCTACCAAAATCTGATTGGTGCTCCTTTTCCCACTTCCTAATCTCATGAACGCCCTTTTTTTATCCATGGTGAGTGCCTCTCTTGGTAGGTGTAAGAAGTGCCCCATTTTCACCTCTGATAATTACCCTTTGTACTTTGGCAAGTTCTCCTTTTCTTTTCTAACAAGAGTCTTATCCCTTGTAATAAGTGTCCCCCTTTCCTCCCATCATGGAATGTTGACACCTTTTCTCGATGCTGGGTTGTATATGACGCGAATTAGTTCTTTAATTTCAATGATATATCCTCACATGCTCTCGATCTACATGTATATATATCTTCCTTTTTAAAAATCCTATGACTCTATCATATTCTTCTTTCACGACAAATTTCTATTACTTTAAATTTAATATCTTCTTTCACGACAAATTTCTATTACTTTAAATTTAATATCTTCTTTCATTCTCACACTCTTTATCTCCTCCTTTCAAAATCTCTCACTAAATTATAAATCTCTTTCATTAAAACTTCTCTCAATATCTCTTCTCGACACGCTCTTACACGCTAAGTATCTCTCTTCTTCTTACACAAACACAATTGACAGTAAAGTCATTGAAACTTAATTATTACACAGGGCCTTCAGAAATGTAACGCCCCTACCAGGTTACAGGGGAGCTAAAATGATAAAATGAAGAGAAGAAAACAGTTGCTTGTGGTGAAATCGGTGTCAGCATGTAGAATGACTTTTATTACTAGAATAATCATAATCAAAATTAATCAATATACAAATAACGATCATGAACACATGTTAATGCTTTAGTTTTATTTAACGGTAAAACTATTTCATATCAATGTGCATGAGCTAGATCTTCTCCAAAAAAAAAGAAACCTAATCTGATTTCTAAGTATATATTAAGCAGCTTTAAAAGAATTGTCTATAATACAATGAAATAAATGTTTAGTTAATTCCAACTAACATTTCCTGGCTTCAACAATAACACGTAACTCACATAATAACTAAGCATCTCACAGGTAATATAAATATTTTAATTGCAGATACAACATTTTCAATTAATAGTTAATAATATATCCTGCTCTGAATATAACCCTTATGCGTGCAATAACCAAGCAGTTTCAATTTACTCGTGCATCCACAAAACATACTACATCAAGATAAAAGAACATGTTCTCTCAAAAATCCACATGGATAAATAAATACATGATTGTTTGAATCATCTAAAAAAATGACTTAAGATTTAATGAGTGAATATAAATAACTGTGCAATGTAATGACAGGAAGCATAGTGAAAGCAATAATCCCTTGCTCTAGGTTCCCTTTAAACTCTAAAACAAACTTCCTAGCTGGAGTAAAATCCGCTAAAGAAAAATATGATTTACTCAATGTAAAAAAGAGCTCTATGTGCTCCTGTTTCACTGCATAAGCTAATTAAAAGAGAAACTTCTTTCTACCAATTTTTTGAATTAAAACATATTGCTGAAACTTCGCATACCGCTGGGTTGGCTGTTTTACTAATCAAATCACTCAAGTCCCTTTCTCCAAAAAAACTAATTTTGCTAAGCCAGTTGCTCTAGCGTAGCATCACGGATACAAAATACAATATAATAAAATGTAATCATAAGCTCATGAAATGTGTGTCGCAATCATTAATTACGCTGATTAGAATTCACTACCTGCACTATTCTTAAACGTAGCAAAATACATCTTCTAAATGGGTCCACACGACTGTTTATTTGTAGGTTATCACACATTTCTTCTCTTAGAACAAAGGTCCTGGTCACATTTATAAACAATTCTATACCTTCTAAAGTTTAATAGTAAAACATTAAAAATAGTAAACACTTTATGTACTTGCAAAACCCATCAATTCATCATACAATTTAATAACAATATACTGGCGATATATGTATATTAACACTAAAGTAAATCAGTATTAACATACTTATCCAGCTCTGTTGATACCCAATCACATACAACGCTTAAGTATATAATCTCATCAGGAGATTTGCTACACTTCACGGGCGGTCATCTGATAACACAGAGTCAATAAGAATTTGGGACTTTGAGAACAAATCCCACCCTCCATTCATATAACACGTACAAGTAGAAACTGTAATGGCAGATTTTGCAGTCTTCACCTTAAATCGAAATTATGACCACGATCCTGTCCTCTGATCAAAAATTAAATCATAATAAAATTGTAGAGTTAAGTCTCAGCTACAATATAGAGCTGGGGTAAAACTTTGAATTGAAACTTTTTCCTTCCAAAAAAGTGCCATTAGGACGCCAACAGTTGCTCCTATGTTTTCTATATATCTGAAGAATGACCTATTCAGACCTATTCAACGTCATGTAGTTGATTCAATTATATTTGTAAGGGGGGCAGTTAACTTGGCAATTGTATACAAAAAATTGTCTTCGAATGCTTTCTAATTATCATACAAACTCCATCATTGACGTGATGTCACCTTCGAGTTTATGCAGGCAGGATGTTGTAACCGACACACGAATAAACGTGAACATAAGACCATGATAACCATCTAATCATGTATCTAGAGATTTGCCCCCCTCTAAGAAACAAGATTGAAAGTAAACACACAATAACAACAACAAAGACAAAATCGATGTTTACCAGCAAGGGTTTGAGATGCGACTGGATCCGAATGTACAGGTATCGCTGTCGTGAGTTCCCTAATAGTAGTAGGAATCGGAGTTCATTCTGTTGAAAACAATGATAACAAGAAGTTACTATCAACAACGGGAAACAGAAATATGAATAACAGAGGGGATGTGGAATTGAACAGTGTAATGTCCGTTTAAATGAAATATTCATGATGGAAAACCAATAAATTCGAATAGACATAAGGAGCAAAACCTAACTCCGGCTCCCAACATTGTTCTCGAAAGCCCATTCCCGGGATAAGGTTACCGAACAAAATAGTCCAAATTGTTACATATTTGAAACATTAGGATTGCCGCTCACGGAAAAATGAAATGAAATTAGAGCTAGATGCTACGTATACAATACGGTTATGGCGCACCGTTTGACCAATAACTCAGATAAACACTGTTTATCGCCGAAAAAACACTGTTTATCGAGCGATAAACATCGTTTATCGAAAAGCAGAGTTATTCGTATTTCCCCGGCAGTGGGCGCTTTCCAAGTTGCTCTCAAAGAGATTCGATCATACATAGTATGTCCTCCGAATGAGGACTAGAGGGGCAGCTAAATTGTTACCTTTGACTTTCCATAGGTTTTGCATGGAATGCATTATTATTTGTCCAATTTGAACGATATTGGAGGGTCAATGGTTATTCATGAGCAATGACTTACAAAATACGCCAATTAATGTTTGTTGATTGGCCATCAACAACAATTGTTACAAATAATGATAGCGATAGTTATAATGGTAATAGCTGATAACCACAATGATAATGATAATATTAGTACTAACAACAATAATGTCATGTTAAAAACGACCCATGGGCCTATGAGTAATGACCCTTTTCTCAAATTATGAATAGCGAGGTTACCTTGTCATTTTGGCACCAACTTATTTTTCATTCAAATTTGCTCCCCCCCCCCCCCCTCTATTGTAGAACATTTTGTTTACTGCATATACTTTTGCCCTGCTTACTCTCTTAATATGTTTCCTCCTTCTCCATCATTAGGAGTTGATCAAATCTATCTCGCTGCTGCCAGAATTAAACAAATTACAAGGTCGGACTCCAATTACTCAATCATATATAAGACTGCACCAGCACCATCACACCTCAGTCATACATCATTATGATTACAGAGTGCCATCATAATCACCACCATCACAATCACCGCCATCATCACATATCATTCACAAAATAAGAAAATGAAAAGAAATTAATTAAGCAGCAGTCCTAAGTATTTTTATCAACATTTATGAACTCATTTATCAACATAATCTTGTCTATAATGATCTGTTTAAATGCAAAACAACATTATATTACATCGAGACAAGAAAAGTAACACGTGGATGGGGGGTGGCTGCTTCTCTTTAATACATTTAGAAATTTGAATATTTTAAAATGAAATCCATATAATTTATTCAATGATCAACATGCCATGGAAAGCACAGGTATTTACTGAGTTTTACGAGTACTTTTTAACATGGCATTATTGTTGTTATTACTACTATTACTTTGTACCATTAGTATTGTTTTTCATCAGCTATTATCATTATAATTATCGTTATTAGTATTGTAAAACATTTTGTTGATGGCGAATCAACAAACAGTAATTGGCGTATTTTGTAAGTCATTGCTCATGAATAAACATTGACCCTGCAAAATCGTTCAAATAATAATGCATCCCATGCAAACCTATGGAATGTCAAGAGTCACAATTTAGCTGCCCCTCTAGACCTCCTCCGGAGGACATACGATATGTATGATCGAATCTCTTTGAGTGCAACTTTGAAAAGCGCCCACTCCCGACGAAATATAAATAACTCTGCTTTTCGATAAACAGTGTTTATCGCCGCGCCGTTTGACCAATAATTCTAAAAAACACTGTTTATCGCCGAAAAACATTGTTTATCGAAGAAAAACATTGTTTATCGAGGAAAACTATGTTCATCACTCGATAAACAGTCTTTTTCGGCGATAAACAGTGTGTATCTGAACTATTGGTCCAGCGGCGCGCCATATACGGTACCCTAACATTAAAACTGGCACGGTCAATGAAACCAGAGCTGACAGTTTATTCTATTAAAGCAAAGAACTAAAAAAATTTATTTAATTTTATTTCTACATTTTTCCAAATATAATATACCTGAATAACGAAGAACATTTAAATTTAAGGTATAATACAACATAGACAAACAATAATTTATTCATGTCAAAATGTTTTTTTACATAATATATGTACATATATTAACGAAACTTAATATTTCCATAACATACTATCATAAATTTAAAGTATTATCCAAACTATTCTGTTGGAAAAGTACAGGAGACCGCAATCATAAGCAAAGCTTGACAAGGATGGCGGCCTACAAAAAAAAAATAATAATAATCTTAAGGTAAAACTTCAAATGAAAAACTTCAAATGAAAAAGTGTTTAAATATTAGGCGTTAAAACAAAGGAAGAGAAGCATCAGATCAAAGCGAATGATATAACAATAGGCGCATGAACATTCAGGAAACAGTTTAAATGCAGTGGGATTTTTAGGTTTGAATGCTTTACAATAACCACAACATAGCATCTTTCGTTTCTTATCTCCTGTCAGTGTAAAGTCATTTGATATGAATGCGTGTATCTTGATATTAATTAATTTTGAGCAGCGACTTGCTCACATTCTAAACACTACAACGCTAACCTTGGCATCTCGGGTCAAGGGAACCTACAGCACAATACTCCCATCTTTTCACAGGATCGGTGGTGTAACACCAAGCAGTTTCCCGGTTATCGGGGGTTCTGCAATAGTTGTCATCTAGTCCCGCGTTAGGATAGTTAGCTGGAGTCTTACTGTGTCCATGGGGATACTGAGAAGTCCATGCTTGACAAGAATGACCGTTGATTGTCTGAGATAAGTTTCCTCTGTAGTTTACTCCTCTAGGATCTTCCAGGCATGCAGGTGATGCTAGAGAAAGACACAGAGTAATATTTAAAAAAAACCTTCCTAAAGTAACATAGAAATTTAGAGATTTGAATATTTTAAAATGAAATCCATATAATTAATTCAATGATCAACATGCCATGGAAAGCACAGGTATTAACTCAGTTTTACGAGTACTTTTTAACATGGCATTATTGTTGTTATTACTACTATTACTTTGGACCATTAGTATTGTTTTTCATCAGCTATTATCATTATAATTATCGTTATTAATATTGTAAAACATTTTGTTGATGGCGAATCAACAAACAGTAATTGGCGTATTTTGTACGTCATTGCTCATGAATAAACATTGACCCTGCAAAATCGTTCAAATAATAATGCATCC
Source organism: Strongylocentrotus droebachiensis (assembly GCA_035222895.1). Classification (NCBI taxonomy): domain Eukaryota; kingdom Metazoa; phylum Echinodermata; class Echinoidea; order Camarodonta; family Strongylocentrotidae; genus Strongylocentrotus; species Strongylocentrotus droebachiensis. The sequence goes on from JAVYIG010000640.1 coordinate 492,988, forward strand.
CATGCAAACCTATGGAATGTCAAGAGTCACAATTTAGCTGCCCCTCTAGACCTCCTCCGGAGGACATACGATATGTATGATCGAATCTCTTTGAGTGCAACTTTGAAAAGCGCCCACTCCCGACGAAATATAAATAACTCTGCTTTTCGATAAATAGTGTTTATCGCCGCGCCGTTTGACCAATAATTCTGAAAAACACTGTTTATCGCCGAAAAACATTGTTTATCGAGGAAAACTATGTTTATCACTCGATAAACAGTGTTTTTCGGCGATAAACAGTGTTTATCTGAACTATTGGTCCAGCGGCGCGCCATATACGGTACCCTACACACTAAAAGATAATGGTACAAATTTGCACCCTATAGGGTGCAGACCGCTGCTACAATAGCGGCCACCTATAGGGTGCATTTGGGGTGCCGACTTGCACCCTAAGAGGTGCAAAGAGAGCACCCTTAAAGGTGCAAACGAGCATCCTTAGGGGTACAGACCGCTGCTACAATAGCAGCCACCTATATAGCGTGCATTTGGGGTGCCGACTTGCACCCTAAGAGGTGCAAAGAGAGCACCCTTAAAGGTGCAAACGAGCATCCTTAGGGGTACAGACCGCTGCTACAATAGCAGCCACCTATATAGCGTGCAATTTTGCACCCCCTATAGGTGGCTGCTATTGTAGCAGCGGTCTGCACCTCTAAGGGTGCTCGTTTGCACCCCAGTTTGCGGTGCAGACTTGTCCCATATAGGGTGCAGGGGTTTTGGGTGCACAATTGTTACCTAAAGGGTGCATACATACACCCCTTGGGATGCAAGCAAGCACCTTTAAGGTTGCAGATTTGCAACCTGTATATGGTGTAGAATTGCACATTGCAGGGTGCACATGCACTCTTTACATCACATTATAACCAATAAAATCATGAGATCAAACAATTTTTTTTCATAAAAAAATCACATTTTATTGTCAACATGACCGGTTTCAGTTTCCACTATGCATAGTCTGTGGGTATTAAAGAGAAAATAACCACGTATGACACTGTTGCCATATATATATGCGGTTTCCCTTCTGCAATATCTAGACAAAAGTAACAAGTAATATAAAGAAGTAATACAATGTGCGTGTAATATACCATGTTGGGCTGTTGGCAAACATCAACATTCTAATTTGGGTACAAAAAAGGTGAAATCTACAATTACACCTTTGAATACAGTATGCTTTTCTTGCATGAAATAAAAGCAAGAGAACAAACTTTAACAGCTTTAGTTAGGGAATCAACACCAATTAATTCTTATAAAAGAAGATGACTATTGAAAATGTTATCTTCATTTAGTCCATCAATTCCACCAAATAATTTGGGGACAGCAAATATATTGTACAAAAACTAAATTAATACTACTCTACAGGACATACAAGAATACTAGAATGCACATCGATTGGAACTTATAGTAGTAAAAGAACAGTAATCACTTATGGGCCCCGTTGCACAAAGAGATACAATCGATTGTAAGTCCGATCACGTGTTCTACATGCGGAAATCTGATTTCGGCTTGGAGAAGAAAACCTCTCTCTGTTACTATTTACAACAGAAATATAAGATGAGAAATGTAACTATTCTATGTAACTATGTAACTATGTAACTATGCTGTTTCTTTGTAGCTTTCAGCTTTGCCTGTGAATGACTATTCCTCTGTTGTAGATCTTCAATTTGTTTTTGCATTGCAACACATCCAAGGCAGGTACATAATCTTTTATCACAATGTAGCCCATGATCAGTGAGATGTGCACCAACAATATGATCAGATCTTTTCTCCTTATTACTTGAAGCTGTCTCATCAATTTCTTGGTGCTCATCAAGAGTAGAGGATCCATGAAAGTCAGGATCTCCTGTCAAGTCGACATCCTTTCTCTTCCGTTTACTTGTTGATTTCTTCTTTTCTGGGCACTGAGGTCTTTCTCTTGGAGGCAGACGAGGAGATTTATGTGAAGACTGGTGTGCTGAGCTGTATCCCAGATTCCTTGTTGGGTCTGGCCACGCTGCACTAGGTTGTCCATCTCGAAAGTGATATGAGCAAACCCTATCTCCATACGTTGGTTCCCAGTTTTTGCCATTTGGACGTTTTCGATTTATCGCCTTTACCCATCGTCGACGGCCGTCTGCATCTTTATTTTGCAAAGGAAAAGGGAATAGTACAAAAGGTGGTGCGCATACGCAGGCCCCATGTTTCAGGCCATGTCTGTTACACAATTGTGAATACCATTTATCAAGCTTGAATGTACTGTTTGAGCACCCAATAACAGCACAGATTCTCCCCATGATGATAGTCTGATTGTAAAAAGAGAGAAAAATATTTCATGTAAACACAAATTATAATGGTGTCTATTTGGGCAGGAAAATATTTCTTCTTTCTTGGGGAAAAAAAATCACAGCTGATAGTCTCAATTCCAGAGTCCCCACAGAGAAAGGAAGAACATTTAATTATTGCCTTAATTAAGATTAAAATCTCAATGATCATACAAATTTACCAAATAAATCTGCCTTGTTCCCTATAACACATGCTAGCTGTAATGGAATAAACAGCCCATTGGCATTGCCAAGAGGACATCAGCACTGCTTATGATGTCACTGGGCAAGCAGGACAGTGAAGGTGAATTTACATGAGCTGGCACAGTACAGTGGCAGCATTCATTGTCATTGATTGAAAGAGTTTTAACAGGAAGTGAAGTGAAACTACGTATTTTAGTCCATGGATAGGCATAACTAAAATGCTAGGCCTTGTTATACGGTTTGTATACATTCTTTTAATTCAAATCGGTCTCAGTGTCTTTTGTTTCGACTACATAGACTATATAGAGATCTAGATCTAGTCTGAATTTAGTCACTCTTTTTCTTCACTTCTGAAGTGAAGAAAAAGAGTGACTAAATGAACTGAATCAGTTCAATCAACATGATCAGGCAAAATAACAAACAAAATATGCGTAAGCAGGTAAGTTTAGATCATGTAGGCCATAATTATTTAAAGTGATATACAGGCTAAACTAGCAGGGAAGAGCCTTCATATGAGTTATTCTTAACACCGGTTATTAAATTTTAAAGTCAGAATTACGACCTTTTTTTAACGATTGCCATGCGAAGCAGAATGCTTACACAAAATATACTGTATGGGGCAACAGTCGGGAAACGGCATACTTTCGCCTCTGTGGAGGCAACTGCCGATGGCAAAGAAGAAAAATACTCAATCATTTGCTGACCACGTACAAAACAAAAGGAAAAGAAGGAAAATATATCCAGTTACCTGCTCAAGATGATTTGTGGAAAAGGAATGATGTCATGATGTAAAAAACTCGTATCTAGAACGTGATAAACACTGATAAATGCTAACATTCCCCATTCACTGTTGTGTGTAAGCAGCTGCAGCACTGACCAATATTTATCCCAATTGACTCAGCGGAAAGGTCACGGAGGATTTTTCGCGCATGCGCAGAATCTAACTACGAACTCGCTTTAAACTCGGCAGTGTTGTTGTTGTTGTTTTGGTCTTAAGGGCGTGTGTCATTTAATTATGAATATTTACGCCGGAATTAATAGTCTCTGAACGGAATTAAGTCTCTGCAAAAGATCGACTGACTTAAACTTGTTTCATGAAACTTATAGTCCATGATTTTTCATGGAATAATAATAACGAAAAAAGGGTATAATTGTTTATTGTTGTGTTATGTTGTTCTTGAAATATATACTGTATATACTGTATGGGGCAACAGTCGGTAAACGGCATACTTTCGCCTCTGTGGAGGCAGTTGCCGATTGCAAAGAAGAAAAATACTAAATCATTTGCTGACCACGTACAAAACAAAAGGAAAAGAAGGAAAAGATATCCAGTTACCTGCTCAAGAAGATTTGTGGAAAAGGAATGATGTCATGATGTAAAAAGCTCGAATCTAGAACGTGATAAACACTGATAAATGCTAACATTCCCCATTCACTGTTGTGTGTAAGCACAGCACTGACCAATATTTATCCCAATTGACTCAGCGGAAAGGTCACGGAGGATTTTTCGCGCATGCGCAGAATCTAACTACGAACTCGCTTTTTAATATTAAACTCGGTAGTGTTGTTGTTGTTGTTTTGGTCTTAAGGGCGTGTGTCATTCAATTATGAATATTTACGCCGGAATTAATAGTCTCTGAACGGAATTAAGTCTCTGCAAAAGATCGACTGACTTAAACTTGTTTCATGAAACTTATAGTCCATGATTTTTCGTGGAATAATAATAACGAAAAAAGGGTATAATTGTTTATTATTGTGTTATGTTGTTCTTGAAATATATACTGTATATACTGTATGGGGCAACAGTCGGTAAACGGCATACTTTCGCCTCTGTGGAGGCAATTGCCGATTGCAAAGAAGAAAAATACTAAATCATTTGCTGACCACGTACAAAACAAAAGGAAAAGAAGGAAAAGATATCCAGTTACCTGCTCAAGAAGATTTGTGGAAAAGGAATGATGTCATGATGTAAAAAGCTCGAATCTAGAACGTGATAAACACTGATAAATGCTAACATTCCCCATTCACTGTTGTGTGTAAGCACAGCACTGACCAATATTTATCCCAATTGACTCAGCGGAAAGGTCACGGAGGATTTTTCGCGCATGCGCAGAATCTAACTACGAACTCGCTTTTTAATATTAAACTCGGCAGTGTTGTTGTTGTTGTTTTGGTCTTAAGGGCGTGTGTCATTCAATTATGAATATTTACGCCGGAATTAATAGTCTCTGCAAAAGATAGACTGACTTAAACTTGTTTCATGAAACTTATAGTCCATGATTTTTCATGGAATAATAATAACGATCCATAAAAAAGGGTATATTTGTTTATTGTTGTGTTATGTTGTTCTTGAAATATATACACAGACTTGAGAACAGATCAATCTTCAAACTACAGTATAATTTCATGATGCTTTGATAAAGACTAGTGGGGTGCACATTCTGCACCCTCCAAATTCTTGCACCCCTAAGGGTGCACATTTTACGTTGAATGCCAGATATGCGCCCTATATGGAGCAGATTAGTACCCTCGGCCAACTACGCGTAATCTGCACCCCAAATGTACCCCTATTTCTTAGTGTGTAACATTAAAACTGGCACGGTCAATGAAACCAGAGCTGACAGTTTATTCTATAAAAGCAAAGAACTAAATTTTTTGATTTAATTTTATTTCTACATTTTTCCAAATATAATATACCTGAATAACGAAGAACATATACATTTAAGGTATAATACAACATAGACAAACAATAATTTCTTCATGTCAAAATGTTTTTTTTACATAATATAGGATTTCGCGGCCAAATTCGCGTGTTTGTCATTCGAATTCATTTACTTTGCATTTAAGTTAGCGCAGATCGGCTTTGCCATGCCAATTATCATTCAATTTTCCAGTTTTTGTATTAAATTTAGGATTTTGGTCGAAGGGTTTCATAGATCTGTCATTCAATTTAGAAACTGCTCAACTAGCATTCAAATTATTATTTACTTGTCGAAGCGTAATTTTTATCATTCAAATTAACACCTGTCATTCGTATTCGTAATATTTGTATTCAAGTTAGGAATGTTAGGGGGAAGAATTGCAACAAACTTTTACAGTTTTTAAATAATGCAGTTAAAATGCATGATTTGCCATTGGGGTCTAAGCTGTTATTCCATTTATTTATTTGCAGGACAATGCAGATGGGTGTAGTCAGACATAAAGTAAAGAAGGGGGCGAAATCAAGGGATATGGCATTTCTGCACGGACATGTTCATATACCCGGGAAAGGTGGGGGTACCCTCAATCGCCCCTTTTTACTACAGACTCGGAATTTTACAAAAGTAATTCACATCGTCTCTTATACCCAGCACACCCCTCTGTTTTTCTTAAAGAGTTTCATAGTTTACTTGCCCGCCAGCAGATCGATGGCTAAAGACATGGCTAAATAATGAATCATGTTCAAATTGTTGACTCTAGTCCCTACCCCAGTCACAATATTGTACCCTTCTTCCATAAAGAAATTATGATAAATTTATGATGAAACATAAGACAAACAACTTCCTCACATGAACATTTACAAATATACTGAGACCATCAGGTCTGTAGATGCAAGTCGTTTTTTCCTTCTTAACAATCAAACTTAAATGCTGATGAATATCAGATAAATCTAATAAGCATAAGTGTATACATGCAAGAAAATGAAATATGAAGAAATACACATGAAAAACAATCTTGAAAGAAAAAGAATGAGCTATAAAAAGTGTGTAATAAACGAGAAAAGTATATTGACCATCAATTTAAGTGCACAAAGTGCTAATTTGAATGCTACAAATGAATAAGAATGCTAAAAGTACACCGTCGCGTTGTCAGAAAATCGTGTTGCGCCAGATGGAATGACCAAATAGCGAAAGAAGCACATTGTTCATTCATTTGAATGAAACATACGTAGATTCTAACAAAAATTCCATAGATTTGAAAACTAGAAAAGGGAATATAAACCCGAGATATACCTGACTGCACTAAAACCGTCGAATTTGAACGCAAGACAAATTAATTCGAATGACAAACTCGCGAATTTGGCCGGGAAATCCTATATATGTACATATGATAACGAAACTTAATATTTCCATAACATATTATCATAAATTTAAATTATTATCCAAACTATTCTGTTGGAAAAGTACAGGAGACCGCAATCATAAGCAAAGCTTGACAAGGATGGCGGCCTCAAAAAAAAAGAAAAAAAAAAAAAATCTTAAGGTAAAACTTAAAATGAAAAAACTTAAAATGAAAAAGTGTTTAAATATTAGGGGTTAAAACGAAGGAAGAGAAGCATCAGATCAAAGCGAATGAAATAACAATAGGCGCATGAACATTCAGGAAACAGTTTAAGTGCAGTGGGATTTTTAGGTTTGAATGCTTTACAATAACCACAACATAGCATCTTTCGTTTTTTATCTCCTGTCAGTGTAAAGTCATTTGATATGAATGCGTGTATCTTGATATTAATTAATTTTGAGCAGCGACTTGCTCACATTCTAAACACTACAACGCTAACCTTGGCATCTCGGGTCAAGGGAACCTACAGCACAATACTCCCATCTTTTCACAGGATTGGTGGTGAAACACCAAGCAGTGTCCCGGTTATCGGGGGTTCTGCAATAGTTATCGTCTAGTCCCGCTTTAGGATAGTTAGCTGGAGTCTTAGTGTGTCCATGGGGATACTGAGAAGTCCATGCTTGACAAGTATGACCGTTGATTGTATGAGATAAGTTTCCTCTGTAGTTTACTCCTCTAGGATCTTCCAGGCATGCAGGTGATGCTAGAGAAAGACACAGAGTAATATTTAAAAGAAAACCTTCCTAAAGTAACATATGTTTAATTCTGAATAATAATTTGCTCCACCTTTCGATCCCCCCGAAAAAACAACTATCAACTCTTATATATGCAAGGATTGATTCAGAGACCATATTATAATATCTTGTGTCAATCACTTAAAAATATGACGATGCTTGAAGTGTAGGCCGTTTGACATAATTATACTTACATTTCAGAATCACTGCCCAGTGCCCGCTTAAAAAAACATTCAATATTCAAGACAAACACCCAAGATGACTTCCCTCTAGACAGACCCCCAAAATGACTACCCGCTCGACAAACACACAAGATGACTACCCTCTGGACATACACCCAAGATGACTACCCTCTAGACACCCACCTAAGATGACTACCCGCTAGAGTCTAAACAAACACCCACTATGACTACCCGCTGGACAAACACCCACGATGACTACCTCTAGACAGACCCCCAAGATGACTACCCGCTAGACAAACACCCAAGATGACTACCCGCTGGACAAATACCCACGATGGCTACCCTCTGGACATACACCCAAGATGACTACCCGCTGGACAAACACCCAAGATGACTACCCTCTGGACATACACCCAAGACTACCACCCTCTGGACAAAACCCCATTAGTTGCTGATAACAATATAGAACTTAAATACTAATACATAAGGTGAGATAAAATCGAATGGTGTATATTTCTATGAAATATTGATAAACAATAAGACTCAAGCATATGCATATGGTTTAAAAACATACGCAAATCCGCCTACGCACACACCAATGATCCGAATGACCAATTAAACAGCTGCTTGAATGGCGGTAATTGCTCTGGGCATTATGCCTTCAAAAGTATCGATTGAGGTATAGGTTTAGACTTGGCTTTAGCCTTACAACACAACATTTTAGTGGTTATTTTCTTGTATAAGGTATAAACAGCATGTCAGCATGTGTGTAGATTTAGTGGTGTTTTGGCAAAGCCGAAAGGACTTTGTTGTCAAATCATATATTTAAATTCGTTCCTGTAGCGTGTTTGTTGTCATTAAACTCGATCATGTGCAAAAGAATTGGATGAGTACTTCCCCCTTTAAAAAAGGGTGTTAGTAAATAACAAAACCCCGTAAAAGGAAATGACAAAGAAAAAGAGAGTCAAAAAAGGACTGAGAGAGAGAGAGAGAGTTAGAGATTATAGAGGGGCCCGGGGTTTAAGAGAAAGAGGGAGAAAGAGAGGGGGAAAGAGAGGGGAAAGGGGAAGTGGCTAGACACATTGTGATAATGATCAAATGCATGACGTCGTTTCATTGTTTCTCTTACTTACTGGAGGTGAGGGTTTCCTCATATGTCGTTGTGTCTAATATGGTGGTTGTTAGGCTCGTCGTGGGCTTGGGCTTTGTTTCTTCCTTCACCTTCTCTTATGTTATTCTTTGTTTTTATCATTTTATCACTTCCTATTTCTGTCTTTCCTTATGTTATTCTTTGTTCCTTCCTTCTATCACCTTTTCTTATGTTATTCTTTGTTTTTATCATTCTATCACTTCCTCTTTTTGTCTTTCCTTATGCTATTCTTTGTTTCTTCCTTCTATCACCTTCTCTTATGTTATTCTTTGTTTTTATTATATCCTCTTCCTATCCTTTGTTTATTCTTCTATCACCTTTTCTTATGTTATTTTTTGTTTTATCATTTTAACTTTCTATTTCTGTCATCCTCATGTTATTCTTCGTATCAGATTTTCGCGCACTGTGCATTTATTACCTGATTTAATGACCTGATATCAAAATTTGGTCACGTGACCGACGAAAGCACCGTCGTGAAAACTCGTAAGCACTGCCGCGAAGGGAACGGACGTGAGCTGCGCAACGTCTCCACGCTCCAGTACCTCGTAGTAGCCAACGTCGGGTGCCTAAAATCGAAAGCTCGCTATTTTATAATTAAGACGGGGTTCAAGACTACTCCTTTTACTAGTACATGTAGTAGTGATAGTCGTAAATAGTAGTAACAGGAGCAGCGATTTCGTTTCCTAACCGAGGAGACGCAATGCGAGGGAAAAATCTGTAATCCATTGGAATCACCTGTGTCATAATGAGCGAAAACGGTTTTTTGTTTGTTGGGGGGGGGGGGGAGGGGGGCAGAAAAAATAACCGCATCACCAGCACTCATACGTGTTACATTGTAGGTCCCGCAGAACGTTTTTCAAAGTGGGGGCGGGGGGGGGGTGTTAAAGTATTTAAGATCAGGTTGGAGAGTAGTGTAAATTGGCGTGGGGTATAGGGTCAATGCCCCGGCGGGGATCAAGGGCAGAGCCTCCGGAAGCTCAGGGGTTTTCGGCATTTAATTACGGCCAGACGAGCATGATTTGACACCTTATATGCGAAACTGGCAGGTCACTGGCTGCAGAGACCCATGAAGCTCAGGGGTTTTATGCATTTAATTACGGTCCGATGAGTATTCAGAGACCCGCCTCAGGACCCCTGGTGGGATCGAGGGGGCAGAACCCCCGCAAGCTCTGGGTTTTTAGGTAAAGGTCAGATGAGCATATTTTGATACCTCATTTTGTGACAG